>CAUJNA010003207.1:495444-555444 GCA_963377175.1 Effrenium voratum
CGAAACACGTATGTGTGAGGAACACGCCTCCATCCACAGAAGGCAATAATGAAACTCACGCAAAATGGAGAAGTCAATGGAAGAGCGGAAGGGACCCACAGATGCTGCGATGACGAACGCCAAAACGAAATCCACAGCGGGCAAAGCGCAGAAAACACGTCAATGTGCTGATCAAGATAAAAAGGGCAAGCGTGCCACGCGGAAAGCAGGATGGACGAACGGTTTGGTGGCGAGAGTCCAACGCGCAGAAGCAAAACAAGAGACAAACACAGGGAGACCACGCGCGGACAAAGCATGACCACTCAACCTGTGAGCCAGGAAGATTGAAGCAAGGCATGGATGCATGGCACATGTGTGCTTGCCATCCCCCGCCCCACCCACCCACCCGCCTAGCTTATCAGCTGCGGCGAGAAGCGCCATTGGCAACAACAGCAGTAGCAACCACAGCAGCAGCAGCAGCAGCAGCAACAACAGCTGCAGGAGCAGCAACAGCAGCGACAGCAGCAGCAACAACAACGACAAGAACAAGAACAAGAACAAGAACGATGGACGACTGTAAAGCGCCAGCTGGTCCAGGACTCATTGATTTCCTGCAGTCCGTGGTCATCTTTGTAGGCCGGGGCGATCTAATGTGTGTATGTATGTAGGCATGTAATGTAACGTTATGGAACGGAACAGAATGTAATGTATGTATGTATTCACTAGCTAGGTTATTTGTTTATGGTTGATTTATTCATTGACTTGTTTGTGAGATTATTTGCTGATTTCATGTTCATTTTGCACATGTTTCAGTAGGTTGTTCCGTTAGTTGGGAGATTAGGACCCTTGTTCCCAATCTGTGCCAAAATGAGATGAGTTCTTTTCCCGCCTTGTTGCCTTATGGGAAAACATTTGTTTCAAAAGGAGGGCTGGGGGCCCAACCAAAAGACCATCCTACGAATGCTAGTTGACACACCACCAATCGCAAGTGGCGCCAAGTGGATTTTGCCCACTGCTTCCGGGCATGTCAAAAGATAGGTGGAATTTAAGGTATGCACCGTTTTAGCTGGTGTATTTACATGTGTGGCATGTGTATACCTGCGTGCTTAGTTGCATTGATGTGCTGCGTCATGGTCTTTCTACATGAATACTGTTTCATGTGTACTTTGATTGGCATGATATTAAAGACCATTGTTTCTGCCCTGGTGATGAACTCTGATGTTTCTTTTCTGAGGCTACTTGATAGTTGACCTTGGGAGCTATGTTTGCTGTGCACGAGCACAACAAGCACTCTGGAGCTCTGCGCTTTATGGCTTGTCGATGCTCTGCCTGGCCGCGTTCTTCCATGGCTGTTGCCGCCGTCGATGTTGGTAAGATTTGTCCGCAGTGGCCAAAATCGAAGCCCAACGTTGATCATGTTTGTAGATGGTTCTGTCCCAACTTGGTTTGATTGGGATTATAAGGCCTAGATAGACTGTCGTGACCATCTTAGTAGAATTGACGTATTTTCCCTGCGTTGATTTTAATTCGTTTTTCTCAATAATTCTTGGAGCAATTGGTTTCACCCGCTAGACGCGGTTTCACTTCACCAGCCAAGTCTGCATGTTCCGAAAGGCCTCCAGCCTTTGCCTCGATTTCGCATGTAAAACAGTAGCGCTTTCTTAAAGACTCCTTGGTGGGTTCCTGGTTCAATTTGGGTTTCTCAAAGAATTGTTGTTGTTGTGAGCTTCTTTCTTAGAGTGATGGAATTCAAAATGAAGTGTGGCCTTTTTAAGACTTTTCGGAGTCCTACAGTAGGGTGGTGGTTTCTGGTTGCGAACGGGGGGTAGTGCTGGAGAAGTTTTGAGGCCGTTTTGAGAAGCATTTTAACAGTCCGGGAAATGGTTGCGACGTCAGTTTGCACCAGTGTGTACGTTTCACAGTAGCTTAGTGTCCCACAGGACTATATCCTTGCCAGCCAACTGCTTTTGCCGCTTTGTCTAGGTCTGAACATGTCTGAGCAATCAGTATGGGGAATGACACAAGGTGAAGGCTAATTCCAAAAATATGTTATCTTTTGGAATATATATATGCATATATTGCATTTCATGAATATGAAGTATTTGGATGTGATATAAAATTTGGATGTACTGTTTAATAAAATATGAATTGATACAACATGGAATAAGTTGTGTTGTTTGGTTTTGTAGGAATATTTTATGAATTGATAGATGGGGGTGTATATGACGATGTTGGGGAGGTAAAGGATTGAGTGGGATTATGGGGATATTTGGAATGATTTGGAGGAATTAGACGTGTTGGATAATATGATTGATTTTTAATTTTAAAATATATTTATGAATTTATTAGATATGTTTTAAAAATATATATAAATATATTTGGTTTGTGATGTTGAAAATGATATATTTATTTATATATAGAAAAATAGGAAAATATTATATTTTAAAAAAATGAAAAAGAAAAATCATATATATAATGAATGGTATTTTGAAATTGTATTTTCAAAAGAAATTATATAATATTTATATATAAAATTAAAATATATTTATTATATTTAAATATAATAAAATTGGTGTAAAAAAATATAGATAAATAGATATAAATGAATCGATAAATAATTATTAAAAAAAATGAGATAGGAAAAGATAAATAAATAACTATAAATAAATTGATAAACAAATACATATAAATAAGGAAAACAGATAATAATATATTAATAAAAACATAATAGGAGAAATAAACATATAGATATATATAGAAATAAATAAAATAAAATTATATAATTAAACAAAAAATAATATAAAAAATAATATATATATATAATAATAAATAAATAAGGAAAAATAAATATAAAGATATAATAGAATAATTAATTAATGATGAATAAATAATAAACAATAATAAATAAATATTTAAAAATAATAATTAGATAATAATAAATAAATATCGGTAATATTATATAAATTATAATATATGAATATTAAAGATAATAAACAAGAATTAAGAAATAATAACAATCTAATATGTATTTTTATTTATATTTATTTATTTATAATTAATTTTTTATTTATTTTTTATTTGTTTTCCTTATTTATTAATTATTATTTATCTATTAATACCTATTTATCGTTATAAAGATATATAAATGACCATAAATAAACATAGATAGAAACAAAAACAGAGATAAACAAAGACAAATATAGATAGACAAACATAAACAGAGACAAACAAACAAAGAGACAAACAAAGACAACCCATATTTCGCATACTAGATTTGCACTTCAAAATTATATGTTTCCCAGAAACCTATATTTCGTACATTATACTTATGCTACAAAATTACGATTTACCAACTAAAATTAAAAACATATATTTCACAAATTAAATCTGTATTACAAAATTACGATTTTCCAATATATATTAGATTTCTAAACAGTATATCTAAATACAATTTCTATTCGATATTTCTAAACGACATCTTTTCTAATCGGTTTTTCTAAACAACACTTTTTCAATATTTCTAAACAACATTTTCGCTCAATTAACACTTCTAATCGACAGTTTAAGCACTATATTGCGGAACCACATCCCCGAACGACGAACAACATTTTTAATCCAAATTTCTCATCGATAATGTTGGGTAATACTTCTAACCAACACTTCTGACCCATACTGCTCATCGACACTCCTAAGCAACACTACTAAATTAATATTTCTAATCGACACTTCTGAATAGCACTTCTAATCGGCATTTCAAACCGACACTTTTGAGGAACCCTTCTCATCAACACTTTCGACCAACGCTTCTTATTAACACTTCTAAAAATTTTAAGCAACACCTAATCAACACTTCTAAATTGTATTTTTCTAATCGACGATTTTGATTAACACTTTTAAACAACATTTTTTTTGATCGACCTTTCTGAACAATATTTCTACTTAACACTATTACTTTTGAACGACACTTAACCGACGCTTTTGAACCATATTTTTTCTAATCGACATTTCTAAGTAACACTTCTAAACGATACTTTTTTTAATCGATTTTTCTGAGTAAAATTTATAATTGACATTTCTAAACGACATTTTTGAGCGACACCTATTTAATATACACGACATTTGTTCTAATCGATTTTTCTAAACAAGATTTCTAATCGACATTTTTGCATAACATTTTTACTCCGCATTTCTAATCGACACTTCTAATCAACAATGTACACAACACTGCCGAACCACACTTCTAATTAACAATACTTCTAATCCATGCTTTTTATCGACACTTCTAAACATTACTTCCAACCAACATTTCTAATCCACCCTACTCATCGACACTTCTAAACGACACTTCTGAACAACATTACTACATTAACACTTCTGAGCAATATTTCTATCCAACATTTCTAATCGATACTTCTAAATGAGCAACATTTCTAACCCATATTTCTCTAAACAATATTTTTGAATGCCATTCTAATCGATTTTTCCATTCAACATTTCTAAGCAACATTTCTAAGCAATATGTTTTAAACAATTTTTATTTGAATCTATACTTATAATTAACATGTTTAATCGATAATGTAAATAACATTACTAAACCATTTTTCTGATTAATGCTAATAAACAACATTTCTAATCCATATCTTTTATCGATACTTCTGCACAATATGTTTAAGCAAGACATTTAATCGATCTTTCTGTTTTGTTTTAGTTCTAAGTAACACTTCTAATCCGTATTTTTAATAACAAATTTATAAGATATATCTAAGCAATATTTCAAGTTAATATTTTTATTCAACACTTTTGATCCATATTTCTAATTAATATTTCTAATCGACATTTCCGACCGATACTTCTAAACAATACTTTAACACTTCTAAACAACACTTCTATTAGACACTTGTAATCAGGACTTCTAAACGACACTTCTGTCTCCAAAAGCGCACCGTGCCACAACGAGAGCGATTCGATCCACCCTGTGCACCGCACCACAGCGAGATTCGATCCACCCAATATACACAAAGGTTTCATTTCGCATGCTCAAAATGCATACCGCGTCACAGCGAGAGCGATTGGACCCACCCAAAATACGTAAAAAATTCGTTTCGCACACTCAAAACACGGAGAACGATTTAACCCTCCGAAAGTACGTAGAGAGTTCGCTTCGCGTTCGCAAAATGTGCTCCGCGCCACACCGAGAGCCTACAGTGCGCAGAAGGTTTGTTTCGTGATCGCAAAATGTGCACTATGCCATAACGAGAGCAATCTCGCTAAGTCAAAGTAACGTGCTTCCCACGAAATCTTCACCCAAGCACACTCAAAATGCGTATTGCGCCACAACGAAAGCGATTTAACCTACCCAAAATGCATAGAGAATTCGTTTCGCATTCTAAAAATGTGCACCGCGCCACAACGAGTTACAATAAGCATGTAACACTAATATAACATTATAATGCTAGACAATTTCGACCATGTTTTAGGCCCGTCAAAACGAGCCAATTACACGACAGGGCCAACGAAAATGGCGCCGGCCCAATTATTATCATGCACCTACCAAGCAAATTACACACGTTTCCAAAAACAATCCCAAAAACACATGCTTATCGCCTCACCGCGAGCGATTACGAACGAATACGAACGACTACGGACGATTGGTTACAAACTCTAACGCAAGTTACACACGTTTCCAAGAACAATCCCAAAAACACATGCTTATCGCCTCACCGCGAACGATTACGAACGGTTACGGACGGCTATGGACGATTACAAACTCTAACGCAACTCCTAGCAAACACGGTCTCCACCCCTAAACCCCCCATTTATAAACGACATTCCTTCGTTATGCATTCGGGAAAAGCACACAAACAAACAGAGAAATAGAGAGACAAAAAGATAAGAAAACCAAAGAGACAGAAAGACAAAGAGAGACACAGAGAGACAAAGAGAGACAAAAAGAGACAAAAAGAGACAAAGAGAGACAAAGAAAGACAAAGAGAGACAAAGAGGAAACGGAAAAGAGAGAAAAAGAGAATAAAAAAACAGGGAAATAAGGAAATAAGGAAATAGAGAAATAAAGAAAAAGAACAAAATGGAAAAAGAAAAATAAAGAACGATTATAAAAAACAAAAAAAACAAAAAAACGAAAGAAAGAAAGAGGGAAATAGGGAAAAATAAAAAAAAAGAAAGAAGGAAAGAGAGAAAGAGCGAAAGAGGGAAAGAGCGAAAATAATCCAAAATTCGAGAAAATTTGCCGCGAGAGTTCGACGCGAAAATCCGCAACCCCCCCCCCCACCAAAAAATTTAGAGACTTCCGGGCTACGCTTAGAGGCAGGAACTTGTGGCGCGGAGAAAAAAAAATAGGACGGGCATAGCCGCTTGCCGCAAACAACTACAACGGCTCTGCGGTGCACGCGAAATGCGACCCTAAGGCCACGCCGATTTATAAGAGAATATGGGAAAATAAAAATCAAAATAATGTTTTAGCTTGCGTGAAAGGCCGCGGCTAGCGCAATGTGTCGATGGCACAAAAGGAAAAATAACAAATTCTTAGAAGCAATTTTGCATTTGTTTGCAAGTTAGGCACAGCTATTTCGTTTATAGAGCGGGCATCGTAAATATAAGGGGCTAGTTCCAAATATAAAGGTTTTCGTAGGTGTTTAGACTATAAGCATGATAGCTTAGACTTACACATGTTTTTGTATTAAAGGGAATTAGAGATTTACTCGTTTGATATTTTGATCGTCTACGTATTCGCCGGAACGCCAGTGACTACGGCGCGAAATGAAAACCAAAGGACCGGATTATCTAACTACTAATTAATTAATTTAAAATAAAGCAAGTGCGGTAATTACAAAATTTAACGGATTAATAATAATATTTTAATTTCAAGGACAGTAAAAATTCAATTGCTTCATTTTAGCGCCGTTTACACACGCACCAGATTTTCTCAAACCATCCGTGTATTTTTCCTTAAGGTTTAAAATGTAATATAAAAAATTGTTTTCGGACCCATCGTCTATTACAAATCATTCTATACGGCCTTCTCCATATATAGAAGCTATATCATTTAAATTTCTAGAAAAACAAAATAAAATAAAAAATATATATATATATTTATCAAGATTTATGCCAATCTAATTCCCCCCCAAACCATATTAATCCCTACCACAAAATAAATTAAACCTAACCCAAAATATATAATTACATATCTTAATATTATTTTATATATATATATATCAAATTAATAAAATAAATATGTATTATATATATCAATTTCATAAATTTATTATATGGTAAATAAAATCAAATAAATTATATTAATATCATTATACTCTATATTTTATTCTATAATTTAATAATTATTTTATTTAAATAAAAATATTCAATAATTAATTCTTCAATCTTAATTTAATTATCAATACATACTATATTAAATATATTTACAATATTTATTTAAATATATATATATATAATTATCATTTTGACTAATTTTATATATATATGTATTTATAATATTTAATTATTATTCCAATCTATTAATAAGTAATTTAAAATATTAATATTCCTAAATTCAACAAAATATAAATATATATCTATATATATTATTTTATATATAAATTGTGTTTTTTGAATCATTTTTTTAATCGATTGTTGTTTAAACAAATAATAATAATAATCGTAGCTGTGTTTTTCTGATGTGATGGAAAGGATGGGAATGAATTGTGTATGATCTATCTATCATTCTCCTAAGCAATTTTATAGACTAATGGAGGAGCGAAAACAGAGACAAGCATATCTCTTCTCCCAACAACCCATGTTGTAATTTCCGGAAATCATTTTTAGATGCTAGAACCATGTCCAGAAATCCCCCCGATGGAACAAGCAATATTCAATAGACACAATTGAATCTAAAGCTCAAATTGTGAATGATCCTCATGAAACAGCTGCATGTAATTGCGTTGTTTCAATCTTTCCTCCAGATTATATTGGACGGGCAGAATTACATTGGACGGTGCACCGCATTTGAAGGGAACAGCCGTCTTGCTGTCAACAGGCAGGAATGCTGCCGAAAGTGTGCCAAAGCCACACACTTGTGGGCAGTGACAACGATCCTAAGCGACATTTGCCGGCTGCGAATTGGCAAACATCCCTCCAAACAGGTCGACCGTTTCCTCGGGTTCCGCCTTGGCTGGCTGCAGGCAGCACCAAGCGAGCCAAACGCATGCAAACAACACAAGTACAATGAGGCTGCCCCAAACAGCTTCACCGGCGACTGGTGTCAGCTCACCGCCGAAGGATATTGCAGATTGCATCCACACAGGCAGGCTCGATTGCATCGCGCTTGAAGAGCCCACAAATCCCACGGCATGAGTGTCTGTGGCATTCGGCAAGTCCAAAGAGATGCCAGTGTCCAACATGGGCGCCAACGCTCGGGCAAGCTCCTCGGAGTTTGGGTCCGATGCTGGAGCGACCGGGTCGGCGGCCGGGCTGCGCTTTTGCTGATGACCCAAAGCTTCTTCGAGCCGGGACAGTTCTCGCACCAAGAACTCCGCGTCTTTGGACATTGCATCTGCTGCTTCACCAGCTCGCTGCAGCGTCCCTTCCAGCCTGAACTTTTCACATTGCATGCTCAACCCCGGCCATAACCAGAAAAAACAAGAAGAAGAAAAAACGCCTGGTGGAGTCTGACGCGGCAGTGGATGATCGAGCCACTGCGTGTGCCTGGTTGCACTTTCGAGTTTCGACCACGACTGAACAACATCGCTTTCCAATGCTTTGCTCAATGCAGGACACATCCATCTGAAACATTGGACACCTTTTGAGCTGAGCGTCCCCTCGTTGGACCAATGCACAGCTGAAGTCCGTCAATTCGTCTAGCAATTCAGCCGCGCCTTATGCCAACAGCTTCCTGCACAAACCTCCCATGTCCCCTACAACGCAGCCAACACCAAACCAAAGCTGACATAGCTGACTAAGGCAGAACAGGTTGCTCGAACTCACTGCCAAAAGAACGCCAGCAAAACGCAATGCACGAAGCATGGGACATGAATCTCCGCCCAGGCGAGTGGTTTCACCCAAGATTTCGGTTCCCACTTGGGCCAAAACATGCGACACTCGTGCAGTTGGAGTGTTCCACGTGCGTCAAGCTTCTCTTCCTGTCAGAGTCATGAGCCATGCCACCAGTTCCGCTGCGTCTTGATATGCGCGTACGTTTGCTTTCCCACTTGGATCCCATCGTCGCTGGGGTGTCCCACCGTTAAGCCAAAGCCATACCAAATCAGCTGTCGACCAGCTTCGAGCCCACCGGACCAAAGCAAAGTTACAGTCCCAAACTTGGCCTCTAAAGGATGCGGAGCGCATGCTGGCTTAGAGTGAGCCGATGGATGTTTGAGGTGATGCTAGGCAAATTTCACTGACAGGCAATGCCTGTTGGACTGCATGCCTTGAATGCTCACATGTCCTGGAAGTGTGACTCAACTTGAGCATAACAGCGTATTGGCGACGGCAATATGCCGATTTAGAGGAACGCACACAACAAACATGCGGGAAGAGATGTTCTTTCCAAGTAGCCAAGCTGGCACCAAAGAGGCGCTTCCACATTAAGCTTTGGCTACCCTCGATTGTGCGCAAAAAGCAAGGTCAAATCAATGCTGGACATTTGCTTGTTTATCATTATCTGCCTGCCTTTCTGGCTGTCTGTGTCTGTGTCTGTCTGTCTCTCCGCCTCTCTCTCTCTCTCGCATAGTGGCAAAAGCGAGAACCCCCGCTCCCCCCCCCCCGCCACGATGTCGCCACCCAGCCCGTCCTCCAAATACAAGCGATGTTTAAAAAAAAGAAGAAAAAAAAACAGTTGCCCGATTCGCGCTGCCAAACGTGCAGGCCAACTCAAACCAACCCTACCGCCAATAGCCAATGCTAAGCCCGCTAACACCGGAATCCTCTCAGAACAGGGCCGCCCAGCTGGGATTGGCAAATCGGGGACCACAAAGCTGTCAGCGCGATGTCGCAGCCAAAGATGCGAACTTGCCAATCCCGTGCCTACCTCAATGTGATCAATATGCAGGGAAGGGAATCTACGGCGGCTGTGGACAGCCCTGAAGTGAGCCGCCTTCATACCTACCATCCCAAATGGTCTGTGCGGATTGCCTCTTCGCGTGGGAGACGAAAATGGCTTGGCAACCCGAATCAAAGTCAACTGAGTTTGACGATTTTGGGCGACCCTGGCCCATGTACCCGAGATCCTTGAATGCCTCCATCTCCAAGCAAAACCATCAAGGGGACGTGTTCGGAGCCCTGCCACACAAAAAATGTCTTGTGGTGCCTTGTGTTCCTGGCTGGCGTAACGACTCTTTTTCCATGCTGCTTGCTCAGACTGCCTCGCGCCCCGTGGAAAACTCGTTTAAGGGGTACGGTATGGTTGCATCAAGCTCCACTTGAGGGATGACCATACGTCTGCAGGAGCCTCACACTTCGAAACTCAACCGACGCCGGCAGTCTGAAAAAATCCGAATGAACTAGACTTGAGACAAATCATTCTTGTCACACACACACACACACACTCGACGCGAGCAAAAAAGGAGTCGGGTAAGGATAATGCAAGGCTCCTGCCGATGAGGGCCTAGGACTCCTAACCAATCTCACGTACAAGGTCTGCACTGGGGCGCAGCCTTGAACTTCATGGCTCAAAAATGATGCGAGTAGATCATCTGCTCGTAGGTTGGGTACGGATAGATGCCTGCAATCAAGCAGATCACATGCCATGACCTGTTGCATCGACTTATTTGTCCAAGACGCTGGTCTCCATGATTGTTTCGGCCTTGTCGACCGCCTAGCAATCAGCTGTAGAAAGCCAAGCTTGTGGAAAAAAGGGGCATGCGGCAAATGGCTCTTGGTTGCTGGCCTGCCGCAGAGAGTTCATCAATGGCTTCAGGGTGTCGCAAAGGTAGACGGCCTCCTTTTCCAAGTCGCCATGCGGCTTCGCCTCCACGCCAGATTTAAGCTTCTCCAGCCTTGATTTGCACATGCAAACGACGCAAAAACACACTAAAACAAGTCGACACGGCATTCCTCAACTACGGCAGTGCTCTGGGGCAAGCGGCTGATCCACAATCTCCTCATAAGCGGCTTTTCTCGGTGCCTCAAACTCTTTGCTGAAGGAGCCGGTGCATTTCTGCAAATCCTTGGCGCAAGCTGGCAATATGCCAGTCTCTGCCATGTTGATCATCGTCTCCGCTTCGATGGAAAGGCAGGTGACGTAATTCTCATACATGACCTGGCAACACGCTCGTGAAATCTGACCCAACCTTCACTCTGCAGGCCAGGCACCTCTTGCCGTGCAGCTGTCTCCTCCGGGGTGTAGATCTTCAGTGTCTCGAACCTGCATTGACAGTTTGGCAACCGGGACCTGGCTGTTTGGTCTGCGACGAAGCCGTGAAAAGAGCACTGGTGCTACCCCAAATATGAGTTACAAGTTCTGCCAGGCAACAGCGTCGTGTTCTTGTCGGAGTTCCATGTGGCGATGGCTTTCGGCGTCGTGTTCAGATTTGGCAAGCCTCGCGGCCACCAGTGCAAAGACCCTCAGCAAAGCAGCCCAACTCCGACAGCCGCAACGCAAACGCCATCTATCTATGGTATAGCTTAATTGAGGCATTGCCAAAAAATTGGCGCGTTCCGAGCTAACACCATGATGATGCAGCCTTTTGGCGTAAGCAAACTACCGTTGCCCCCGCCGTGTCATTTTCTAATTCTACCAGTGCTGCTACCACAACAACTCCTATTGCTCCAGCTGCTGCTGCTACTGCTACTGCTGCTACTACTGCTGCTACTATCGTCATCACCGTCATCATCATCATCAGCACAGCATCAGCATCATCATCATGGTGTCGTGCTTAATTTGTCGACTTGCCTCCAGTGGCTGGAAGCTAAAAACAGCGCTATGCAGCACCCAATTGGCCATCCCAAATCTGCCATGCTTTATACTACGGGGCAAAGAAGTGCTCCCTTGACATAAAAAGCTCCACAGGGCGGGGGAAAGAAGGAGGACAAGAAGGGTGCAAGGGCGGAGAACTGGAGCCAAGGCCCCCCGAGAACGGTACATGAAGCAGCAAACTCCTCAGCGCCAACCGGGGATTGGCCAAAACACGGTAGCGCCCCCACTTCCCAACGGGCCCAAAGCCAAGGATCTGAACTTTAATAGGGGGCCCTGTGCTGGACATCATTTAGCCGGCCAACAACATTCAAAGCCATACCTACCTTGTCCATTCTGACTGTAGCTTGCTCCCCGCCTCGCTTGGCAGCTTCCTCTTTCCACTCTGCCGAGTATCCATTTCCCGTAAAAATCACGTGCTTGTTCTCCTGCGGCTTGTGTCAACACATCTGCTTGGTGAGTCACCATAGCATGGCTTTTTGCGCATAAGCTGCTGTTCTTGTGAGGTTTAAAATGACTGCGCTGACAACAGGTAGAACCTGTGCAAACCTCGAATGCAGACAGTTTTGGGATTGGGCGCGGGACTGGGCAGCCGGAGAGTCAGGCGAAACTCGCGCATGCCACAGATTGACCTCGGAACTTTGACTGCCCTCTTCCTGCATTCTTCGTCGTCATGGTTGTGAAGAACCCTTCGTCGTCATGGTTTGTGAAGAACCCTTCGAAAACGCGTTTGCAGAACCCTCCCAAGAACCTTAAATTTTCTCAACGAGTTGTGCGGAAGGTGGCAAACCTTGATACGAAACTCTCTGAGGATTGGTCGCGTACGTTTGGCTTGCGTCGGAAACGTGGCCCAAATACTTATAACCTGAATCATGTGGCTCGATATTTGTCCTACAAGCGCGCGATTTCAGCATCCGTGCAGGGACTTTGGGCCGGTGTGCTCTGCTCCCTCTCCAAGAAAAAGCAAGGCGCGACACCAGGCGTGAGCAGCACGGCATCTTTCCATATGTTTCTTACGTTTGCATTCGGTGCTTTGTATGCAGCGTGCGCTGTTTCTACAGTTGCGTTGGCACCATTCCAGGAAAAATATACCTGGAAGTACATTGGGAGTCCTTCCTTCTGAGGTCCACTGCAAAGAAGTTCAAGTGAACATGTATCAAGCTTGTCATGGAATGATGGGAGCCCTTCACTGTTGCTCTGAACTGGGTTTCTTTACGCATCTGACGCCGCAACATGGGTCTGTCAAACTGCAACTTGGAATGAGCAAGTGCAATGTCAACTTTGCATTCCGGGCGACCGTGAGCCATGGGGCTTCACTCAAAATGGACAAAACTCTGTCCAAACATTTCGGTGGGCATGAGTCCAAATCCCGCACCCCCATTGAGCATCCCAATCCCAACTAAAATAGACTAAAACGGGTGCCCAAGAAGGGATCCCATTGGTTTTGACAACCACCGCCATATTGCTTCGGATTGCTTCGGATCGATCCTCCCCATGTCTCCTTAAAGAGCTCCGCCACCGCGTCGCGGTGGCTCTTGCCTTTCTCCACCATCTCCGCCAGCTGCCCCATGCCCGCGGCCATGATGGCGTTGCAGACCATGACGGGCAGGCAGCAGTTCTGCGAACTGCCCACCGCCCGGAACTCGAAGCGGTTCCCGCAGAAGGGGAAGGGAGCCGTGCGATTTCGGTCCTACACAGGCGAAGGCTAAGGACACTGAACAAACACCCCCACAACTGTTGAAACAGTTGCCCCCCGAAAAACAAAATCACTGTTTCACTTGCCTCCCCCCCCGAACAATTCCCCCCCCCCCCCCCAACAATTCAGCAATTCATGTGCAAAGCCCCCAGCTCTCAACAGTAAAGCCGACACTTGCCATGGAATCCTCCACATTTGCCTCGATGAACATGGCCTGCGAGCAACCCGTGGGCTGCTTCTTCTTCTCAGCCTTGTAGCCCAGGAGATCGCCTCCGGCGATTACGCTGTCCACATACTGCTCGAAACCTTGCCCTGGGTACAGCCTCAGTTGGGTGTGGGTCAAAATCAATCCACCAAGGGACCGCAGGTTTTAGTCCATGTTTCCATTTACCAGGGTTCCATTTTGGGCACCATTTTTTGACATACAAATCAGAGAAAGAACGCAAGCCCTTTTTGCTAGCACTGCTTGGCTCTCACTTTATGTTAGCAAGTGATGTGTTTGGGAATTTGCCTTAAAATTATAGAGACCCTTAACTATATCAAGGGAAACCACTCGTTAAAGTAATATTGTGAAACCCCAAGCATGTTCGCTTTGAGGTTTCCTTGCATTGAGTGATTCTTTTGAGCCCGTGCTTCTTTTGAGCCCGTGCTTTCATTGTGGACCTTCTTTTTTGGGGCCCACCTCGGCTTTTGTTTTTTTTGCCCTTCTTGCTCGGAGCCTCTTCCCATTTGAACGGCCCCTCCCACATCCAGCGCCCGCCACCTCCCGCGCGCGCGGAAGCGCGGCGGCCGAAGCGCGCCCGCGGAACGCGGCCGAAGGGCGAGATGATGGCCGGCGGGGCCTCCTGAGCTCCCAGGCGGTGGTCGTTGCCGGCCGTGGCCACCGTGCAGCGCACCAGCTCCTCGGATCGAGGAGCTGACCCGGCAAAAAGCTTTTTTTTTTCAATTTTTTTTTGGGGGGGGTTAGTGGAAAAGGTGTTCAACTTCTTGGGGTTCTTCACTTTTTGGGGGATTAGTGGAAACCCCCTTGATTTCACCAAGAGTTAAAGTCTAAAGATCCAACCCAATAGCAGTCAAGAGATGGAACTAGTCGCCTTTTTTTGCAGCTTGCCTCCGAGTGGTGTGGATTGGTGTCTTGGATTGGTTCAGCAGGGTTGCTTTCCCCCATGACCCCTCCACAAAAGCCAGGGGTTCGAATCCCCAAACCACCAACTAAGGGTTTACTGACGCGTGAAAAAAACCACAACACAAACGAGTGATATTTACAGTGTGTTCACAGATTTCATGGTTTATGTGGCATCTTGGTAAGTTGCTGACATTTCCAAGAGATCATCATTCTGCAAAGGCTGGCTGCATGCAAACGCAATCGAGGCGCTTGACAGCAAAACCTTGACTTTGCATCCTGATGCTGGTGCTAAGGCTTCCAAGGCGCGTTGTACTTTGCCAGACCGTAGGAAAGACAAGCAATGCCGGTCACGAACAGCTTGGCACCTTCTTCCGTCTTTCCGGGGTAGAAGAAGTTCAGTCCAGTGTCTGTGCCTCTGACAGGCAACTTTTGCCCAAAACGCTGCTTATACAACACTTTTGGAGACATGCCCGCATAGCTACCTCTCAATATTCACGGCATCTCTCAACCAACAAAATCCAGAAGCGCACAGTGGTGCAGGAAAGTCTTTGGAGCAAACTGCACGCGCGTTGATGCCCATCCAAGCACAAACATCAACAGACTTTCGCAGTCCGCACACGCGCACGCGCACGCGCACGCACACGCACACGCACACGCACACGCGCACGCACGCACGCACGCACGCACGCACGCACGCACGCACGCACGCACGCACACACACACACACACACACACAGACACAGACACAGACACAGACACAGACACAGACACAGACACAGACACAGACACAGACACAGACACAGACACAGACACAGACACAGACACAGACACAGACACAGACACCGCACACACACACGCCCCTCAAAGAGGGGGGAAAAAATTTCCGGGGGGGAGAAGAAGCGCCCGAAAGACGGACGAAGACCCCAACAGAAAACAAACGGAGCAAGCGCCCAAAAGAAACAGAAAGCCCCACGTTGGGTCTCCGCGGGCAAAACCCCAACCAAGAAACACGAAAAACAGGGGAACCCAAGTTTTAGGGTCACCGCCGAGGGCAAAAACCCCAAACAGCCCAGAAACCCTCCTAAACCTGGAAGACGACCACCACCGCAAAGTTGAAGACCAAGAAGAGGACCAGGCCATCCCTAAACGGGCGAAGAGGAAGAACAGGAAGTAGTTGGAAAAAGGGGGGGGGGAGGAAACGAAAGAAAGGAAGAGAGAAAGAGAGAAAGAAAGAAAGAAAGAAAGAAAGAAAGAAAGAAAGAAAGAAAGAAAGAAAGAGAGAGAAAGAGGGAAAGAAAGAAAGAAAGAATGAAAGAAAGAAAGAAAGAAAGAGAGAGAAAGAGGGAAAGAAAGAAAGAAAGAAAGAAAGAAAGAAAGAAAGAAAGAAAGAAAGAAAGAAAGAAAGATGGTAAGTGTGCGTATTTAAGGCGACGCATCCCGCCCAGAGAAACACGAGGACAAAGACAATGCTCGAGGAAGAGGGCGTCGAATCCCGCAGAGGGGCCAAGAGGAAGAGCACGATGAAGCAACGGTAGGGGACGAAGACGGCAAGCCAAACAGCGCGAGGGGACCGAGGACCACGAACAAATAGGCAAACAAGAAGAGGACGACGACGAAAAAGGCAAACAACGCGGCAGAGAAGAAGCCATCCCTAAACGGGCCAAGAGGAAGAACAGCAACACGCGGAAGACGGAAGGCCGGAAGAAGGAACGGGAGGAAGGAGAAGCCATCCCTAAACGGGCGAAGAGCAAGACGACGGACACGCGGACGACGAAGGCGAGGAGGGAGGGTGAAACGTATCTATGAAGAGGTGGCTGTCTTCCCTTTAGTGAAACCTCGTTCCTGCTTAAACGTGAAATTCCGCTGGTCTATGATAAGCACGTTGAGGTCAAATTTTCCGGCGAACCGGCCCGGGGTCACACGATGGGTACACCCGAGGGTCCCCCACGAATGGGGTGTTCACACTTAGACTCCAGATGGAGGGATCTAATCTTTCGAGTACAACTGGTAAGTCTCGGCTTGGATAAGGCTCTGCATGAATAAGTTTCGGCTCGCAATGCACTCGGTTTCCCTCTAGTGTCGAAAACGTTACAAGGTTCAACATGAAGCACACACAGCGAGAGAAACAACGGGCCAAAAAGACTTTGCACAACCATTGCAGGTACACAGCTGGACGTCTCCAACTGCTTCACCAGGGTCACGAGAGTGTCTTCGTTGGTGGCAGACTCTCGGCCCTGCTGCCACCCCCTGCTGTCGTGAAAAAAGGGATTGTATGGTGGCAGGGTATTCTGCCACTCCGCGCGCACACACACACACACTGCACACGTATACGCATGCTGGCAGGCCCATGCCTACTGACCAGTTGGCGTGCTTGCCGCTGCCGTTGATGCCCGCGAAGGGCTTCTCATGGAACAAAACCTGCAGGCCCAGCTTGGCCGCCTCCCTGTTCATGACCTGCGTATCTGTCAAAATAGGTGCTTTCGGACCCCAAACAAATGGGTGCGGACAACACAACACAACAACACAACACAAATACCAGGGTTCCATCTTTTGACAACCCCAAAGTGGACTTGAAACCAGGGGTGGTTGAATTCCCCAAAAGGGAAACCCCTGGGTTTAAGTCTACCCTGGGCTAGTCAAAAAACGGAACCCTGCAACACACCGCCTCCATGAAGAGGACGTTGCTGTCGCAGGAGACGTTGGCCACCCGAAAGACGGGGGACATTTCATGCTGGCCGGGGGCCACCTCGTTGTGCTTCACGGCCATGGGGCAGCCAACCTCCAGCATCACCGCCTGAGCGCGGTCCAGGAGCTCAGCGACCTTGCCCGGGATCGGCTGGAAGTAGTTCAGGTCACCCTGCTGGTGTCTCGTTGGCAACTTCCCGAAAAGCGTGCGCCCCGTGTTCACGAGGTCCGGCCGCGCTTTGAAATGCTCAGCGCGGATCACGAAAAACTCCTGCTCCCAGCCCAAGTAGCTGAACATGGTTGAAGTGCCTTTGCCAAGTCCAATTGCCTTCAACATCCGAAGGCCCTGGGTCGTCACGGCATCCATGGATCGCAGCAGAGGCGTCTTCTCGTCGATGCACTTGCCAAAATGTGTGACGAAGGCGCAGGGGATGTAGAGCGTCTTGTTCAGTGCGAAAGGCGGCGAACTCCTATCCCAGGTGGTGAAAGCTGCCGCGGAGTGCGTCACTCGCAAGCCACCGTTGGGAAAAGATGAGCCGTCGGTCTCCCCTTGGAAAAGGCGCTCGTGGGGCAGGCACGCCTCCAAGATGCAGCCCTTGATTTCCCCATTCCCCAATCACGAAGCACTCTTTCACATTGGAAATCGGCGTCGGTCCCGCCTTCATGGGCTTCGTGACAAACTTTGAGGAGAACTCCAAATCGATCAGCGTGTCCTGAGCTTTCTCGCTGCGAATGCATCCGCCAAGGTCGCCAAGGTGATCCTCCCATCGCTCCCGCCTGCTTGTAGGCACCCAGCATGCCGCCCACTGCCCCTCCGCCGCCGCGAAGGGGAAAGAACCAGTGGGCGAAATCCACGCAGCCACGCTCTCGAGCCTCAATCCGAAGTCTTACTGTCGGGTGAAAGTACCCTCTCTCCCACTAACATGGCGCCTGCAAAAGGAAAAGAATCTTTCAAGTACCTCCCACAGGTACCTCCCACCGGTATCATATTAGTCGGAGGAAGGGCAGACAGCATCTTCTTTCTTTGGGTGAGTGCAGGTCACAGACCAGATTTCAGCGGGGCAACCCACTCGAAGAGCACGTCGGCAATGACTTTCTGGTCCTCCTCCGAAGTTGGCTCTCCGCTGATTAGGCACTCTTGGAACCGCTTCACGACCGGCGCGGGCAGCTTCTCGGACATGACCTCAGCTTCGTTCCCGGGACGAGCGGACCGGACCCGGCGTTTTCCCGTTTTCTGTTCGCCGAGGCAAAGCTGCTTTCATGTGAGACTGGCGGACTTAGGATGGGCAGGGCATGGGCATGCAGCCAAAGTGCCTTGTCGTCAAACATGCAGGTCCCTGCCGCATCCAGTGGGTCTTTGGTAGGCATGACCACGCCGGTGACGGCCGTCACCGCTTCCATTACTGCTGCCGACGTGCTCTGCCCCATCGCCTGCGTGCAAACACGGCGCTATAACTAACCAGCAATGCAGCACTCAGCAAACACGTCATTGATGTCTCCACCTTGTGCCGCGCTAGAAAGTATACAGCAAGGAGGTCCAATCTGGACAACTAAAATCAAAGCTACAGCTTTTGAGCCCAATTGAGAATGCAGCTTGTTCGGCTGTGCAGCTTTGTCTTTGCCTTGGAGCACTTGCCGCATGCATGTCCCTTTTACGTGTGCATAGCTCCTGGGCCGAGCGTTTCTGACTATGCACACATTGCTATACTTGCACACTGACCTTCGTTCTTGTGGTTCTCCAACATGATCTAGAGGCCGAATCGGCACATCCTCACGGATCATTCCAACCTCCATCGAGAAGACATTCATTCCCTAGTGACGAAGCTGCATGTGTGCGCAGCTGCACATTGCCTTCTCTTTCTGAGGGCAACCTGATGTCGACCTTGTACCTCATGACACGTCCGCCAAAGCTGAGTAATCAGCCTGCTTCAGCTCGTGATCGGTGGAGTGCTCGAAGCAAACGACGTCGGTGCGAAAATGGAACTTTGACTAGGTGATTCCTCGTTTTCCTTCGCTTCCCTGTGCCAGGCCGACCCGGAGCCTCCCGTGGAAGGCTTGGCTTGAGCCTCTGGAAAAGCTCTTCCCACAAGCCATCCTCGTAGGGTTCCAGCATGGTGGCGTCTGCGCGGGGCGGAGCCATCCAAAGGTTCAAAGCCAGGTGTCCGCCGGGACCCCCTCCCTGCGAAACGACCTCATGAAACCAGCTGGCCGGGAGGTACAGCAGGTCCCCCACCCCCAAGTCAGCCACAAGGTGCCGACCCCGAAGGCTCTCGGGAATAGGCTCAGGGCTGCCCGGCACCGTGCTTCCTCTGCAAAAGCTGTCGGGCAAGGTGTCCGCACCTGGCTCTTCGTCTTCCAGGGCATCATTGAGCAATTCCTCGAGTTCTGCCTCCTCGTCCTCGCTCGTCCCGGCCGAAGCCGTCCGTCTCAGTGCCGAGGCGGAAGCGCCGTCGCTGCGCAAACCGGGGACGTACGAGATGAGGCCGTTGTCGTGTAGCTTGGCCTTCTGAACACCCACCGGTGACAAAATATCCAGGCACCGCGGGCTGAAGAGGCGAAACTCCTTCCTCCCACGTAACAGCACATAGATGTTGTCATGAAAGTCATGGTGCAGGCCCGAGGACGAGCCAGTGGTAGACCTACCAAACCACATGTTGTACTGCACCGGCACCAAGTTCCCCAAAAGCTTGGGTCGCAACGTAGCGCAACCTTCCAGCAGTTTGAGCACATGGGGCGCTGCAAGGGCCCTGGGTGTGCCATCATCGTCTTCCAACGCCTGCGTAGTCAAGTAGCCTCACTTGAGTCTCGAACACCTTCCCAGTTTGCGCATGCTCGACTCTGAAAGGAAACCCATATACCAGAAGAAAAATAATGGGCCCCTTAAAGCATACAACGCTTTAACCATCACCTTTGCCTGCTTTAGAGGACCCCCCCTGAAGAGTTTTCAGCTGAACCTTGCCGGGCAGCCCAGCTCGCTGCCAGCCTCGAGCTCTTTGCAGAACTGCCCCAGACGGGTTTTCTCCCTGCTGCGGTCGTCGCTTTGCCCGAAAAAGCTGGAGCTGCTGCGGCGCCGCTCTACTACCACCTGAGTCAGAATCAAACCCGGTATGAAAATGGTCTACCCAGAACCATGCTTCAAGAATTAAGAAGGCGGCCGCTATTTATGGTTGGGATTGTCCCTTACTAACCTTCATTTACCCGGGTTTTGATTGTGCCTCACCTGGGGACAGTAGCAAGAATGTGTTGCCCACAGGCTCCGCGATGAAATGCGCGGCTTCCTTTTGGACTTTTGGTTTTCCCCTCAAATACCAACCAGGTCAGCAATATTGAAAAGCACCCATTTGTCCCTTACAACCCCTCTAGTAGGGTGTGTTGTTGATGATCGTTGCCCAAACCCGCGAGGCGACCTGCACCATGTCGCTTTGTGGCTGGCATCTTCCATGGACGGAGTTTACCACCTCTGTTTGAACCGGCTTTGGAATCGAGTCGCATGTAAATGGCGTCATATCTTTATGATGCTGCAGGCTTCCATAAAGCAATGATCAATGTTTCAAGCGCCCTGCCTCACAGCGAGCTGCCGCACTCCTCTGCATGGCCTCGGCTCCCTCGCTTCCAGGCAGCGCCCATTTTGCAGCTTCCCCCTTCAGGCCGAACAAGGCCCCCAAGGCGCCATGCGGCTCACCCTCCGTGCTGATGATCAGCGGCCTCCTTTGATTCACGAACTCAAAGAACTCCTCCGGCTTCAGGGATGCCCAGGTCCTTCGCGCAACCTGGCCACCCCCACCCACGATGCTTGGGCCTGCCTCCAGAGGGCAAAAGCCACGGTACCCCGCGCGCAGCTGAGATTTTCCCTCGCGGGCGATGTGGCGCCCGCGCCGGGACTTGCCATGCTTCGCGGCGCACATGTCGCTGGAGCCACAGGTAGCGGTGGCAGTCTTAAGTGGCCAGGGCTTGGGAACTGATCCTCCTGCCCCTGAAGAGCAACGCTTTAGAAAACTTCAGGTGCCAACAGGAAAGGGCCTAAGCAGTTCGTGCAAGTGTAGATGTTCGAAATTGCATGAGCTCAAAACACGATACTGCAACACGGCAACTTTTTCGCAACTGCCACATCCCCATTGACTAGATTGCCACGCTCAGCTCGAGCGTACCCTTCCCTGCAAGCCCACACACCTATTACATCACCCTGGCAGAACTTGTATATGTTTGTATGCATGCCCAAACGTCCCTTGCGTTCTGGGCTGGCTGCCGTGATACTTCTCCTGCACAGGCAACCAACCCCGCACGTGCATACACACGCATGCGAGCATGGGCGCTCACATTACATTTCGTCACATCGGATTGCATTGCCAATGCACATGCACACCCACTCACATACACATGGCAAAAGTAATCTAAACATATACCACGTGAGAGGCGCACATGTATGACCTCATCCAAGCAGGCCAAAAACACCCCAACGCAAATGGCCGCCTTTTTCTCAAACTTGAATGTGGCTCTCTTGTCAGTGTAGGTAAGGACCTCCCCACACGGAGTTCAAGATCTGGCCCTGTTGACTTGGTTCGCCGCGCTCTCGCCCGGAGACATAGGGGCTGAGCTCGGGGAGGCCTCGGAAGAAGTCGGTGTCCGGTGAGGTCACCGGCGCGGCGACGCCCAGACCCGGCGCGGCCGCGGCGGGGCCGGCGACGCCGGAGCCTAAGCTCGTCTCCAGGTCGCGGACGTCGCGGGCGTCGCGGGCATCGCGGGCGTCGCGGGCGTCGCGGGCCTCCCGAGCCTCGAGGATCTTTTTCAAGCGCTCGATCTCTGCTGAGAGGTACTTGTTCTGCTGCTCCACACGCTTGCTCCTCACCTCCACACCTTCAAAACTGCGCTCTTTGGTCTGCAAGTCACGCTCTTTGGCATTCAAGTCCTCCTGGCGTTTTCGAAGCCGTTCTTGGGACTTTGCTAGGGCCTGCTGTTGCTGTTCTGTGTCGGAGCGATTGCGTGCCTCCTTTCGCCTCATGTCATCCTCCCGCCGTCTGACATCCTCCTCCCTTCGGCTGATCCGTTCCTCCCAGACTCTGATGTCTTCCTCCTTGCGCCTGAACTCTTCCTCCTTTTGAGCGAATCGCTGCTGCACTTCCGCGAGCTGCTTGCTCTTGTTTCGAGCAAACGTCTCATCCATCTGCTCCAGCCGCTTCTCGCGGTGAAGAAGCTCAACCTGCTTCAGATTCAGCTCCTGGCCTTTCACCTCCACGCTATCCCTCATCTTGTCCAAGACGCTTTTGAACTCCTCCAACTTGTTGGAGTTCTGCACGTATGCCTCTCGCTCCCTGTCCAACTTCTGAGTCTTCTGAGAGCAGCTGGTGGCAACTTCGCGCAGCTTCTTCTCCTTTTGACGTAGGGCGGCCTCACGCTTGTCCAGGAGCTGCTCTCGATTCACCAGCTCCACATAGCCATGCCAAAGCTCTGGATGTAGTGGTTGCTGGCCAAAGTCTTTGATCTGCGACTTCCCCTCCTTGCCATCTTCGTCTTCGTCGTCCTCTTCGTCGTCCTCTTCATCCTCTTCCTCTGACTCCTCCTCTTCCTCCTCCTCCTCCTCCTCGTCTTCCGCATTGACCTGGCCGCGCGTGTTGCTTGCCAGGTGTGTGGGCTTCTCAAAGGGAATCCCAGCGCGGCGCTCGGCGCCTTCGGGGTCTGCGTCATGTCCTTGGGCCATTCCTTCGACATCTGGAGCTGACAGGCTGCTTTCACCTGCCTCAGGTGAGTTCGAGCTCTGGGATGTCATCTTCTGTGGGGCAGCTGGATGTTTGGGTCGTGGAAGCGTAGCAATGTCGAGCCGGGCCGGCGTGTTGTCTGGCCCCTTTTCAACAGGCACTTCGTCTGGCTCTTTGGCCAGGTTGACTCTCACAGGTTCCGCTGCCATTGCATGGGCCCCACTTGGCAGGAGCTGGATTGCTCCAGCTAATTGAGCCCAGAACGAACATGACCACAAAAAGGCGACAATGCATTCTGAGCATCATGCGTGGACATGTACTCTTGCAAATACGTGTCACTGTGGAAACTTCGGCAACTGCCAGTCCTCTGCAGCCCGAGGGGCCGAACCCGGTGCTTTGGACTGCTGCAGGCATCCATCCAAAAACAGCGCGCATCCCAGCCAAACGAACCGTGAGGTCATGCCTGTTTCACATTGCATGTCAATGTGGCATGTGCAGTTGGGATTTCGGCTGATCACAAGACACGTGAAGGCTTTCATGGGAGTGGCTCAGGAGCCATAGCGCACTCTGACCATCCCCCTCTGCCAAATTCAACAGGAGTAGCCAGTGAAAGTAGCCAATTCTCAAGTTGATAGAGCCAAAGGACGCAGGCGCAGCACTGGCGCGGCACTGACCCGCAGGGGGCCTGACGCGGGCCCTTCGCGGCGCCCAACTCGGGGATGTTAGAACCTATGGGGCCGGCTGGATTGGACCACCCTTCCACTTGCTACACCAGTCCAAGTTGCAGCGCTGACCATCGCCCCCTTGTTGCAAGTTGCAACTACTCTGATTCTTGCATGTTTCACTAACAACGCAAGGCATGGCGATACATGAGCCGCTCACTCTGCAGGAAGATGTGGGGACGAGGGCTCTGAGCAGGCTATCTGTGAATGCGAGAGTCATAACCAGCGCTGGAGTTCCAAAGAACTTCCCACTGCCGCGATCCTGTACGCACAACGTTGCGTCGCAGCTGCAACACCCAGCAACCCCCTCCTCGCGCACGCACGTCACAAACAATGGCTTAAAGCGTTCGTGTTGGTGAAGCAACGCGCTTCAAATGCAAAGGCCGCGGCGGTGCTTCGCCGGTCATGTGTTCCCGCTTGCCTGCTGTCTGTGGGGGGAAAAGGGGGAAACATGTTTTTGCGCAGCAGAAGGGTTCCCATTGTAGAAGGGGCAAGGCGGAAGAGCTCGCAAGCGTTCGCGTACCATTAGGGAAGGCACCGAATGTGTGGTTCTTATGACTTGCAAGATGCCGTTTTTTATTGCCCCTGCGTCCATCTTAGGTTTTGAGCAGCGTGTTGCCTCGTTGCGCAGCTGCGATATTTCGGGGATGGTCTCCGAGGTTCTGACTTTTCAGCTCATCTTTTTCTAAAGGCATTGCCAAAGCGTCAAGACTCCTCAATCACAGGGTGCTGACAAGTTTGCTTGCGCCTTTGGCACCCACTCGATTCAAAAGTTCCTCCCCTCAAGCCCCATCAATATGCATGAAGTCTCACCCTCCAATCGGCGTCAAGTGCTTCCTGGCCTCGCCGACTTCGCATGCATGGCACTCACGCCACATTTGAACCCACAGGTGTGGATGCCATGCTCGTGCGACGGAGCAACTAAGAACAGCACGAGGAAGCAACGTAAAGGCCCAGTCAGCCGCTTGATTGTTGCCAATCATGTGCTGGCTCAAGGGCTTTGCCCCCCAAGAGTCAATGCCGCCAACTCCCATCTGAATGGCATCGACGCAAACAGCCTGGATGCATGCGCAGAGCGCTGGAAGGCAACAAGGGCGCTGCCCCTGCTTCCATGAAACTAAGGCAGGTTTTGGGCCAGTTTGCGTGAAAATAGAGCTCAGGGTTTGAGCTTAGGGTGGGTTTTGGGCTTAGCTGCTAGGAGACGATGCTTGAAAGCTACGGCGTCAAACCAACATCCACTTTTGGGGGTGGGGCTTAGGGTGGGCTTTAAGTGTGGTTGCTTGGGCTGGCTGGAGCCGAGCCGAGACGCAGCATCCACAAAAAGCGGGGGGGAAAAAAAAAACAAAACAAAACAAAAATGATGAAACGGCATGTCGTTTTCCGCGAGTTCACAAAGAGCCAAGGAACTGTGGTAGGACGCTCCACAAGCTCCCCGGCATGCAGGAACTTCTGCTTTGCTTTGATGTCGCCGCCGTCGAAGTCGCTGAGATTGTAATGATGACACTGCATCTCTAGCAAAGGACTCGGATCCTTCGGCTACTCTCAAGTTATGTTTTGGAACATGGGGAACTTCACCAGCGTAGCCTGCAAACACACAACCATAGACGTTATTGGCGCACCGATCCGAGCCGTTTCTTGCCCAGTCTCCAGGGCGCAAGTTGCAAAGTGTACCGTTGTTCACAAGAGGCAACACCGCGGAATGTTTCAAGGGAAGCCACGCGCAGAAGCACTTGAGGAATGCGACTGTCCAGAACGCCACGCCGTGTTTCAGCCGATTATGCACGTGTTTCTTCGAGGTCCTTTGCGCCGATGAAAAGCAGATTGCAAGGCCCGGCAGACCGCTTCAGCGCCATCCACCTGGTCTGGAACTTATTGCCGTTCTCCTGGGGCCGGACGTACTTCACAGTCTGCTCCGAGATGCTGCCCTGGAACAGCCCCACTCTGGCGGAGGCATGCCGATCCAGGTAGGACTCAAAGGGACCCCGCCCGAACCACTCCACATCTTGGAAGCCCTCCGTCAGGACGGTCGAGAAACCAATCCGCATGGGAGCCGGCTGGTCCTCGCGACTCACGGCGAAGTGATCTAATGACCCCGGATTAAGCCCCTGTTCCTCAATATGCGGGTGTTGCATCCAGGGTCAACATGATATAATCATCGGTTGCGCCACTGTCACCATCGCAACTTGCTCAGGTCCTTGATGTCGAGGAAGAATTGTGTGAGGTGCGACTCCTGGCTCAAAACTACAACGTTGCCGTCGTCCACCGCTAAATACTTTCCGTTGCGTTCCAGCGACACCTGCAAGCAAAACAGCTGGGCCCAATAGCCCCGCGTGCCGTCGCGGAAGTCAGGCAACCAATCCCTCTAGCAAGGATCAATGACCTGACCCTCAACTGTCTGAGAACCATTAGTTGTTGTCATTTGCCAAGCCGAGCCCAGGATTTGAACGAATCGACCAACACGAAGTGCACCTGACATCGCAGCTTTTCAGCCATTTCTGTGAGAAACGTTACCGGCTTCGCTACTTACACAAAGGGAATTGTCCCATCATTCCGATCCACTGTTGCCATCTTTTTCCCAGCTGCAGCTCAGAGTTGACCTTCTGTGCGGGCGGCCTGGCGCCTTAATCTGCGCCCGCCTAAACTGGGCTGTCCTCAGATCCCCCGCTAAAAATTTAACTTTTAGTGGGTTAAATGGAAATCCAACAGGAACCGGATGGCTGGGAACCGCCAAGTAAAGTGGACCCCTGGTTTGGTCAGAGCTCTGGAGCCGCCTCATCCCCCGAGCGCACGGGGCCAGCGCCAGCTCTGCGCCGCAGCGTCCAGCAAGGCGCGGCATCCCCGATGGCCTGCACCGGCCTGGGGCGTGGGATCGGACGTGCATGGAGCCATAGGGCTGTGGGTCAAAAATGGGTAGCCAAAATGGAACCCTGGTAAAGGGAACAAACGACTAACACCTGCGGTCCCCTGGTGGTTTGATTTTGACCCATACCCCCACATGGGGTCTCTCAAAGTCCCATCAAATGGTTGGGTTCCTCCCCTGTAAATACTTGCTAAAAGCGGAGGGTGTCCACCATTTTGATAAAACTCGCATGTGAACCTTTGGGCATGTATCCCCGGTTTGTTCGTGACATGACACATCAAAGCATAGCATGGCCCAGTTGTGGGAAGCGCCAAACGGGCCTGAAGAAAGCCGAAACCTCTGAGCCACGCAAATGTCCTGCGCTACTCAGCCCTGCACGAGCTTGCATCCTCCGTGATCGGCACAATGCCGTTGACCAGTAACTCTGCCTCCGTCTTGCCAGTCACGGCCTTGCACGAACGCGGCTAACAGTCTAAAAGAAGGGTGAGCTGAAAAAGTAAGGAATAGTCATCATGGTCGTCTGCAACTACTTGACATAGGTGAGCTCCAAATAGGAGCTCCAAACAAGGAATAGTCATGGTCATCTCGCTTTGCAACAGCCCAGTGCCTGCAGCGCTATCTTGTCGCCATGCTCAAGTGGCTGTCCGGGTTCCTTCGCCTCAGGTTTCGATGAAAGAAGCCGGTCTTCCTGCGGGCCTTTGACATCTCAACCGGAGCACAAACTACGGCCGCTTGTGGCCCCCAATGGATACAAACAAAAGAGACCCTAAGCCCCAATCCTCCGGCCCCGCTCAGTCTAAGCTCCACATGTTTCAAAACTGATTTGTTCTGCCCTTGCTGTCGGGCGGCAGCATTCAGCGTGATCGACTGCCACTCTCCCATGTCATTCCAGCGTGCCCTCACCACTTTGCCCTCAACGTCCAAATGGCGATCACAATGGCAACGGAGGTATCCTGAGACGGACGGTTCGACACGGCTGTCGGCCGTCACCCAGGCGCTGCATTTGGTCCAAGGCTCCGATGCCCCCCGCAACCGCCGGACGCTTCTCAACGGTGGCTGGGCGCCACTTGGCATTCACAGTGATGCCCATGGAGGACACGCGGTATGTCACATGGAGCTTGGCGCCTCCTGCAAGTTGAGAGGGACTCCAAAGGCCTTCCCGGCCCACCTGTTTCCAAAGACCTTCCTGGAGGGACCTTTCTCATGGGGAGCCCCTCCTATCTCTGGTGCGCAGTTTCCATCCGCCAACTCCATCCGCCTTGCGTTTTGGCTCCTGCTCCAACTGCCAGTGTCGCTGAGACATCCACAAAGCCAGGTCCCGGAGCTGCTTGGACTTCACCCAACCTTGGTAGACCAACACATGTGAAGCATATGCATTGCGGCCTGACACCCTGCTTGATTCCGCAACCTGCAAAAGGGGGCAGACAGGGAGTCAGGGCCATTTGCACGTCACGCAAGCGCTGAATGATTCTCCAAACCGGACACGCCCTGCCACGTGCTTGATTTGCTTGGCGCATATGGCCTACTTCCCAACGTGAGATTTAGTCCGATACTGTTACAACCACCGCCACTGTCCGACAGGGACAGCTTTATCAGCCTTAGACACTTCGGTTTGGCCGTCGTGCGATTTGAAACATTGAGGGTTGCTGCAGCAACAGGCTGGCCTCTGGCAGTGAGAGCTTCTTGGAGGGCTGTTCAAGACTATTGTGGCGCGGTGCTAGGCCCCAGAGTCTTGCGCACGGCGCACGCCATTTCGCGCTCCGCAACAGCCCCGCTGAGGTTTGCAACAAGCCGCTACGTGCAAGCACCCTCAACCAAGGGCGCTGCCAAAAACTGCCCCATGGAGAACACAATCTTTGCGCCCACAAAATCATTTCTCTGACCCCCCGCCCCGGAGAAAAAAAACACACACACACACACCACACACACCACACACACACACACACCACACACACACACACGCAAAAACAGGCCTTGGCTCAGGCGCCCGCCGGCTTCTACGGGCGAAGAAGAACCCGGAAAATCGTTCTTGCAAAGAGATTGTTTTGGTTGAAGGGATTTGGCAATGCGGACAAAAAACCTTTGACTGCCGACAACCGTGGTTTATTCCGGATCACCTGCGGGGAATGCAGCACCATGTTCAAGCCTCGAAGGAATTTGGCTACGTAGAAACGAAAACACATTTCAAGCACCAATCACTCGCGGGGAACGCCGGGCCACCCCTCGAAAGAAACAAGCTTTGGGGCTGAACAAATCGACCAAGCGGATCGAGCCTTTGTGCTTCAGAATGTGTGTGCGCGTGTGTGATAGCACTACGCCTTGGCATCTTGCTCATTTTGGGCTGGTTGACCCCTCATCGCCCCCCACCCGAGTGGTGATCCGGAATCTCAAAAAATATGTTTGCTCAAATGTGCAGCTGTGTCTGCCTCCGGCTTGAAAATGGCGCAGCATTCCCCAAAAAGGTGATTCAGACCCCCTTCAAGAAACAACCTATCGCTCAGTGTTTTACGGAGTCAGGGGCACTCGCGTGCACTCCAAATCCAAATGAGCGACAGGGCGCTAGTTTCAACATGGAAAGGTCCATTTCCCAAAGTGCACTCAGATTTTGAACGGCACTCATTTGACATGCCAGCATGTTTGCATTTTGTGAGTGACATCTTGGTCATGCCAACCCAAGCCATCCGGGCATCTCTGAGCCAGGATGCAGGCTAGCATTGCGTCCGGCATACTTCCAGGGAGCACAATGTGCCTGCAGATTTGCTCCTGCCGCAAACGCAAGTGACGGCAGCCACCTGCAAACCCACACCCAGCACCAGAGGCTGCCTTAAGGGGCAGGGAGATTCTCCCCACTTCATGAATCTATCCTTCCCCATGTTTACTGGAGCCTCGGAGCGCAACCTCCTCGCCCAATTCCATTTGGCTGAGTTGGACGTTTTTGGGCCATCCTTTTTTTTTGGGGGGGGGAGGTTGGCTTGCAGGGAACCCAAGAACCATTCGGCTCGCCCGCTCCGTAGTCGTTGTCCGTGGGCGGCCGCCAAAAGTTGGGCCTCAGTGCCTCTGCCAAGAGCTCCAGGCCCTTCAGGGCCAAGCTCGTCAGACATCCGCCATCGATGCCTCGTGTGCCGATCGTTCTAAGATGTTCCAAGGCCCCTCTTGGTCATGGGTCAAAATCCAAATCGTACCCCTAGTGAACATCCCAATCCCCACTAAAATATACTAAAATGGGTGGTGCACCTACCCCAATGGTACCGTTGGTTTTGACCCACAGCCTCTTGTGTTCAAACGTTACGTGAAAATCTGCGGGTTTGCTATAGTGCCCAAACCTGAATGAAGGCGTTCTCCAGTCAAGGACCCACATCATGGCATGGTGGGCATCTTACCCCAAGGTGAGCTCGCCATGGAGTATGCGAGTTTAAATGAGCATGAGCCAGTCAGCTTCGGTCGAACCACGGCATTTTTGTTGGCCCTGCTGCGTGCCAAAAGCTCGCCGGCAGCAATGGTCAGGACGCTCCCGGAATGATCGACTTGCGGCTCTGGTCCCTCTAATGCGGCTGCCTCATTTCTTGCCCGTGCCGTGACGGCATAGAATCCCGATGCTCGTTCGACCCGAGCAGGTGGTTTGTGGGTTCGCTTTGAAATGGCTTGGGATTTGGAGACACCAACCTGCAGTAACCTGTCAGCCTGTCAGCGGTGGGGAGACAAGCATACCATCACCGAAACCTCTTGGCACGAAATTCGAGTCCAGAAGCCGCCGGATGTCAACTTCTATGACCAGGTAAAGATTTGGGATTGGAACGCAACCGCCATCGCCAAAGAGCAGCGGCATTATGCAGGCCGCGTGCATTATTTCCCATAGATGCCCCGACCCACAAAGCGACATGCACAAAAAAAACACCTAATTCCTGTGTGCAAAGCCCAACAGAGCGCCAGGGTGCCGGGGAAGCAGCAGAGCAAAGCTGCCACTGCCACTGTTCCCAGGCCACCTCCATGCCTGCTGGCATGCAGCCACCAGGCTGTCCTCAGCTTGCATCACGGATGCAAAGCAAAAAAATGCAAACATGACCCGCTCGCCTCATGTCGAAAAGTAATTTGGGATGCTTGGGTGGTTGGGGGGTAGGGTGGGGGTTGGTCTTTGGGTTTCGGATTGTTGGGGGCGCTTTCATCTTGCTTCCGGTTTTTTGGACCCCTCACCAGTTCCATTTATCGTCCCATCAAAATTATGCTTCGCCTGCTGAATTGTACACCATGTGTTTCATGCCTATTCCCTAGCATCCCCCTTGCTCTCTAGGCCCAAGTCGGTTCCTGTCTCACACGGTGCCAAGAGTCGCATGCAGGCTGTCACGAGCAAATGAGTCTCACCACTTACCTCCAGGTCAATGCACCACAGCACCTGTTGCTCTCGATCCGATCAATCATTCCAAGAAGCAGGAGAAGAGCTTGCCAACTTCGTGGGCAATTGCAGCACCTCCGAGCTGTGTGCTTTGGTGGTCAGGCCTGACAGCTCTTCGCTGTAACACAAATACGATGCAAACCAAAATCCGCTGCCTGGCAGTTTGCCGCTCTCGATAGTCATACCGTTCACGGAAATTTGCCAGGAGAAGTCCAAATGTTCCAGGGACAAGAAGTCATAACCTCGGCAGGATGGGAAACTGGCTGGGTAGGCAAGCGGCATCGTTTGATGTGTTCCGTTGCGAAGTAGCATGGGAACTGGGAACGGGCACCAAGGACAGCAATGCCTTGGAATTGCTTCAGCATGGACCGCTTGCTTTGCGCGACACGCATCCAAGCGCGAGGCGGAATGGCTGGCAACATTGTTCCAACTATTTTCTAGACGAATCGGGAGAACATCTTCCAGTGCGGAGGTTCCCCACGTGACCCAGCCAGCCACTGTCCCAGGCCAAAACTAGCGAAGCTGCCTGACACTGACGAAGCCCGACTGGACGAGAGGCCTGTGGTTTGCCCAAATCTAGATTGCAAGCTGGGAGCAGTTGTGGACTTCGATCTGTCCAGCTTTCAAGTCCAAAGCTTTGAACACAACCGGTTGCATCACCTTCTTGGTCTCATGCAGGTGCGGGTTGGGGGTCCTGTCCGGCCGCACCAGCCCATTGATGCAAAAGTTCAGGTCCGATGGAGTGCCCTCCTCCCCAAAGTCGCCGCCGAAGGCCCAGATCTGCTTGCCATCCTTCTGGGTTTCCACGCCCTGGTCCAGCCAGTCCCAAATGAAGCCCCCCTGCAACACCTAGCAGCGTTCGACGGAAAGGCACGGAAAGCAGCGCGGAGAGGGGGCAAGTTCAGCTGAGGCACCCCATGATTGGCAATCACATCCCAATACTCCTTGAAGGCACCCAGGGAATTGCCCATGGCATGGGCATATTCCACCATAATCAAGGGAAGCGCTCGGACATCTGCATCGAAGCGCGTGCCGTAGTTCTCCAGCTTTTGCTGGCTGGGGTACATGGGGCAAAAGATGTCGGTGTTCACATCCTGCGGTTCTTCTCTCTGCGGTCCCTGCTCGTTGCGGGCAAAACATTGAAAGCTACGTCAAAGATTCACGCTTGCGGTCTGCTTCGGCTGAGGTCATGGCAATGGTCTCCATGGTCTCAGTTGCCCAAACGGGCTCGATGCGCGCATGCTCGTACTGCACCGGGCGAGTGGGATCGCGCCGTTTTAGCCACCTCGATGCACAAAGAATCGAGGACTCGGGCTCACAAATGCACTGAGCTGCGCGTATGTCCGATGATGATTGATTCCTCAGCTGGGCTGTGAACGAACAACTCGTGAGCTACTCCTTTCCAGCCGTGCGTCCGTTTCCCGCCTCATTGCCCAGGGACCAAAAAATGATACTCGGAAAGTTCTTGTCCCGCTCCTCGGTTCGCTCAATTCTCTAAACTTCCAAAATATTTTGAATGGCAGGGTGATGCAAACTGAGGCGGCAGCCACATAGCGCTGCACTCTCGCCATGTGCGCCTCTCCCCATTCCTCCTGCATGGCTTGGTAGGCGAGCGAATTGACTTCAAGCTGCGCACTACAACACTTTTAGTAGCTGCCCGCTCGCACCATCTGTGTCGAAACGAGCACGTCCTTGTTGGCCAATGTTGTAGACCAATTAAAATCCACGCCATGACTTTCAATGTTGGCCTCATCCACGACGTACATGCCCATTTCGTCACACAGCTCATAAAAGAGCGGGTCGTTCCTTAACTTGTGGCGTGAAAGCTACAAACATGCCATCTGGTTGCGTTGTTGGGGGAGACACAAATGCAACTGCCCGCTGTGAGATGTGCAATGGGAGGCAAGCAACGGATAATGCGCACAGCGGACGGCATTGAAGTTATTCTGCTTCATCAGCTCAATGTCCTCGGAAAGTCTTGGCCAGCGCGAAAGTGGTTTGCTTGCTTCGCTGTGTTTTCAGCCTGAGCGCAAACAGAGCGTTCAGCGAAGGCTCCGATATCATAGACTGGCGCGGGACAACATGGCCCTTCTTGGGATCGTGCTCGTGCCGATTGACACCACGGATTGTGAGTTCACCTCTGAGTGCCAAACAGCGATGCACGTGCGGGGTTGGCAGGCAGCCATTTGTGAATGCCCATGCAGCATGCTGTATGCCGCATATGAAATTCACAGTACTTGTTTGTGAGACCGGAGAGAGAGAGAGAGAGAGAGAGAGAGAGAGAGAGAGAGAGAGAGAGAGAGAGAGAGAGAGAGAGAGAGAGACAGAGAGAGAGAGAGAAAGAGAGAGAGAGAGAAAGTGAGAGAGAGAGTGAGAGTTGTGCTGCTTCCACCACTTCTTCTTCTTCTTCTTTCTTCTTCTGTGCAGGGCCCTTAAGTCATCAAGTTGACTTGCTTGCCAAGCTGCTACCATTCAGCAGCAGCCTGCCCTGACGGATCTCAATCGTGCGGAAGCCGACATTCAGGCTCAACTCGGCGGCGTCAAAGGTGCACTTTCGCGGGTTTTTCAAAGGGAATCAACTGAGTCATAATCAAAACCCGGTACACAAATGGTTCACCCACAACCATGTAAAGAATTAAGCAGGCGGCCACAGCTATATTATGGTTGGGATCGTCCCCTACTAACCTTCATCTACCCGGGTTTTGATTGTGCCTCAACTGGAATGAACATCAGCCATGGGAGGAATCAGCCCATAGGGGAAGGAAGGAATCAATCAGCCACGTGTTTTTTGATCGTGGGAATCAACTTTAAGGACACATCAGACATGGGAAACTGACCCCGACGGAGCTTTGGCACATTGGGTTCCAATCACGCCGGGCCTCTCAAATTTCACCTCTGCCCCCTCACCCCACCCCCATTCGGGGGCAAATGCACCCCCTTTGGGGGCAGGTGCACTCTGGCAAAGTCGGAAACAGGACGCCAGGGTCAACTGACCCATGGGTTTAATCCATGTGCTTTGCAAGCTCACGCTTGCAGGCTAGGTGCTGCCTCTGCTGGCTCGGTGCCTTTCTTCAGCACGACCTTGGCAACATGGCAACACGTGCAGCGCCAAGCTTCGGAAAACATGCTTGACGCATTGCTTTCATGCAGGCAGCCACAAGCTTGTAGAGATGGGGCGCCTGGCCCAAACTCGAGCACTCATTCCGCCGGCTCTTGAAGGTGCTTGCTGTCAATATTGCCTATATTTGGCTGTGGGTCAAAACTATGTACCCAAAGTGGAACCCTGGCAAGTGGCTACATGGACCAAAACCTGCGGTCCGCTGGTGGTTTAATTTTGACCCATGCCCCTATGCCCGTCGTAGACAACGGCGGGCACGGGCCTCCGCGCTCCAAAGCAAGGGCTTGAGCATCGCGCTGGCCCTGCCGGCGGCGCCGCTGCCGCGCACTGCGACTGGCACCTCAAAGTCCGCCAACTTCGTGGCGCCGTCCAGAAGCCTCGCAGCTGCGTGAGGCGGCATGGCGGCTGGCACAAGCCCTTGGCCTTTGGGCTGTGCCGCGTGCATTGAGTGACCAAATAATGCCTGATGACTGATGCGACAAAACGACCCTTTCCTTTGTCCCGAAGGGTGTGGCCGACTTAATTGACCAGTGTATGGTCAGTGCAGCCCAAGAGCCGGCACTGGACAATGTGGTCAGCGGACCCAGAGGCCATATCCTGATGCCATGTGACCATGTGAAGCTTGGGACTCAACTCCTAGACTCTGGCAATCAGATCCCACTTTGTGGCATAGTGCTTTCTTTTGCAGCTCAGCATCGACTTCTACTTCCAGCTTGCCATCAGCCCCAGCTCGAACTTCTATGTCTCGAATGTGCTGCTTTGGCCGGGCATAGGCATACACGTCGCGCGTAATGCCAGCAAACCACCACCTGAAGCCATTGCGTTTGGATAGCAGCAAGCCTTCCCAACTCAATTAATTCGTGAATGCAGAAATGCAAATCAAGCTTGTGAACGGCGCTCACATCAGATGGAAGAAGATTAAGTCAAGCATCATATCCTGATCCTCCAGGTATGCAGCAGCGCCCCAGCAAAGAACTCGAAGTGCAAGCAAGTTTTTGCCACGCCTCAGCCACGTTGGGCAATCACTCTCAGCCTTGAGTTGCGTGCAGCTCGAGCTGTGAACGACATGGGCCAGAAAGATCTTTAGCTTTACGGCCCCGGCCGCAAATGTTGAGTGATGTTGAACTCCACCTCAGAATGCGTGAGTTTGCCTCTTCATGCACCTGCAGGCACGGAATTACTTCTCACTTGCAAGCAAAGCACGGGCAGTTTGCTGTCTGTGCTGAAGCCCAGAGGCCGACCATTGAGAAAGGCATGGCAGGTATTGCAGACAGCACCCAAATGCAGAAACACTTGATAGCCACCTGCAAGCTGCAACGGAAGGCTCTCTCTGTTGGAAAAGGAAGAGCACAAGTGCCAGCCTTCGAGCCAGAGTGACGGAACCTGGAATTCATGCCGATAGAAGCCAGTTGGATTGTATTCCTTGGCCACAGGACATGGAAATGCGCGGGGAAATGCCAGCAATGAGCCATTGCCGGTATCGAGTTGCAAAGACCGCGCTAAGATCTGCCAAGCTACTGGATCTTTCCCTCGGTACCTGCTCATTCTCATCGCGTTGCGGGACTGTGGCGGTCACCAGTCCATGCACTGCCAAATGCACGAGCCTTATGTTCGGCGGGTCGCTGTGGAAAATATAGTCCACCTTGGCATGCCACCCTTTCTGTGGCAGTGCTGTCTCTCACTCTGAAGTGCAGCCAAGGCTTCATTGGTATAGATCGGGAAGCCATACCTGGGTTGGCATTTCACTACAAACAGACGGATGGACAGCCGGACACGGACGACGGACAAACAAACAAGCAAAGGAAGAGAGAGATAGAGAGAGAGATGGATACAAGGAGAGAGAGAGAGAGAGAGAGAAAGAAAAAGAAAAAACATGATAATGGCGCTTTTCCTCAATCATTCTCAGCCATTCTGATGTTGGGGCGGCTCCGCTAGGGGCCAGCCAACTTCAGGCTGGCCCAAAGCCAAAGCCAGGTCCCCCCAGTGCCGGACAGGTTGCCCATTCAGTTCCCAGTTGGCAGGCACAGGCATCCCGCCCCATGCGCCGTCATCGAAGCCCTCTTCTTCAAATCCTGCACATGTTGCGACACTTCATGTGTCAAAATCCCGTACCCCCAGTGAACATCCCAATCCCACTAAAATAGGTTCTAAAATGGGTGGTGCACCTACCCTAAAAATGGTATACCATTGGTTTTGACCCACAGCCACATGTACTTTTGGAGGCTCGGAACCCTTTGCAACCTTGGTGTGCTGTACGGGGAAGTACGGTCTTTTTTCAAGCTTCCAGCCTTTCGGAGTCTCATTGGCATGAGGTCGCCACCTCAGATCCGCTTGACGCGCTGTCACACCAAGAAATCCAGTTCTCTCCCACATGCTGTGGATCAAAAAAACCCTGCACCTGTTGGGACGTATGAAACCCTACGAATGAGGGGAAAACCATCTACCAGCTGGTGCAGCATGTTGTCCATCAGTGAATTCTATGCCCAGCATTTACCATCCAAGCCGCGCAAACTTCCATGTGCCGTTCAAGCTCCGGAATCGTTCCGACTCAGTGAGAGGCGCCCTTCGGGTGGCCAAGTCCTGCGGCAATTCTGGACGAAAAAAAATGCTCGCCTTTCTGGCGCCGCCAAGGCCATGGGTCAAAATCCGAATCGTACCCCCGGTGAACATCAACCCATCCCCACTAAAATAGGTTCTAAAATGGGTGGTGAATTCACCTACCAACCAGAATGGGATCCCAAAACGGTTTTGACCACCACCGCCACGTTGCACTCCTCGTTTTCATAGGCGAAGAAGGCGGCGCGCATGGGCTCCCTGCCATGACCAGTGGCGCGGGGATCAAAGCACTCGGAGAAGTCCTCGGAGCAAACCCCCCTCCTAACCCTTGGCACCCTCCTTGGCACTGCCCAGCCCCTAGAAGTTCATCCCAAAGGTACCCACCCTCCCCCCAAAAAAAGGGGGGAGGAGAGGCGAAACCGCAGGAGCGCAGATGGTGCTAGTTGGTCACCGCCCCATAGGCGCAGCCAAGATTCGAGGTCCATGGCTTCACGACTTCTCGCTGGTGGCAGGATCGGTACTTGTGTACTGGCGGTGACGTGGTTGGTTTGCTATGGCGGCTCGGCCCCAGTCAAACCTCTCATCTCGCAACAATTGCCATCTCACTGGCCAAAAACGGCTAGCCAGAGGTACATCTGCCATGAGTCAATGAGGGCATCTTGGTCGGACAGCACCAGCCACACAGTCTGATTTTGCTCCGTAGCGATCGTGTCTGATGGTTTCTACGTTGGTTGACAATTTGACAATCCACCCAGCAACGCAAAGCGCCCAGCAATTAGCAGGGCGCAGGCGCAGTATGCACCGAGTCCCACCTGGCAATGATAAGTGACCTGATCTGGAGCTCTTTGATGCCCAAAGGGCCGACGTGGGCACCCGAAACCCATTGACGCTTGGTCCTAAAGTGTTCTGAAGGGTTATAAAGGGCTTGCTGTAATTCTCCTTTGACCAAATTTCTAGAATGGCCAATCCGGGGTTCGGGCACTGCTCCCATTATGGTGCCATGGGTACTCGTGTGCCTCCTGCGGGCCACATCGGGCGAGAAACTTCTACGTCTGCGTCGAACAGAGTGAAACTGTTAACACATTGCCGGCGACACATTGAGTTTATCAAATGGTGCCGCCTCGCACTTAGACACTTGCAAGGTGGCAGAAAAGCAGCAGAACAGCCAGCCAAACTCGACAACAACTCTAGCAATTCGAACGAAAAAAGAAGGCCATCTGGCCATCTGACCAACACACACACACATACGGAATCCAAAACAATCAGGAGTTTCGTTTTTTTATGCTTTTACACACGCCAAGTGTCTGGCTTGCGGGCTCCGGACCCGCGTAAAAGGTGGGTTTCCAGGTTGCGTTGCTTCTGCAACACGTCTTTCACGCTGTAGGCAAGGCTTGTGATGTCGGAGTTGGGCTCGTTTACCCTTGCCCAGTTGCTCCCTGTCATCTCAAGCTGCACTCGCCCGCCTGAAACTCTGACTTTGCAGCGTGAAACGCAGGTTTCAAATACGAACCGGTTCCGCACACAGGCAATGAACTCGCTCATGTCGGAAAGGTTCACCAGAATAACTCTGGCATCCTTCAAGTTCGCAAGCATGCTTGGCGCAGCTGGCTGCAGCATGTTGAGCAGGCACACCAGCATTTCCAGAAGGCACGCCAATCCAATGTTCTGATTTCGCACGGCATTGGCTACACAGTCAGGCAGGAACTCGAAAACGAAGGCGGTCTCTTCAAGGCCATCTGCCAGGAAATGCTGAGTCAGCGCCAACCTTTCCACAGCACCCAAGGAGCACCAGCACTCCTGCGGGATTCAACCAAAACATGGGCAGCCACATGTGCAGCAATGGATGCGCTTGGGCCTGGGACCCGCAGAGCACTAAACACCTGCTGGCAGAAAGGCTCCCTACGTCGGGCCCAGCCCAGCCCCGGGCTCCTGCAACTGCCGGTAGGCGGTCCGGTCCTCCACTCGTGCCAAGCATGCCAGGCGAATCAGCACCAGGTCCTGGCACGAGAATTCCAAGGTCTCGAACAGAGCTAAAGCGACATTCCCTCCCTCCCCCCCCCCCGAGAAAAACAAAAAGAAAGAAAAACTGGAGGGGCGTTCTCTCCCAAATCCCTCTGTGGGCTGGGTTGTCAATTAGTTGTCTAACTGAGAGGGAACGAGGATCGGCTGTTGACGGCTTCAAGCATGCTACGTCTGCAGTACACCGCACGAACGCTGGCAGGACGTGGCTGAGTGGGCGGCTTGCCGGCAGAATTGCCGTTACATAACGTCGCCATACGTGACCGGTGGGGTTTAGGTGCGGACGGCTGTGTGCCGGTGGTGGAGGCAGCAAGAATGGAGGTGACGGAGGCGTTTTGCGAGGGCTTAAGTCTGTGGAGACAGCCGGATGTCTGCTGGGATTTGGATTGTAGGCTCGGTGGAGGCATTGACCGCCGCGAAAGTCCGCAAAGGGCAAGCGTTTGATGGTCAACATTCGCACCGTGCCACCGCCAGCGAGTGAACGCAGCCAAAGTTCGCCAAGGGTGCACCCAGCCACCGTTCGCCAACTCACAAGATGCCGCTACGTGAGTTACGAGAGCGCATCTGCGACAGACACCCGCCTGCTCGGCCTGCACTTTGTGCGAGCCTGCACATTCAAAGTACGCTTGAGTCGTTTGAGAAGGAGCCTTGTGCGAGCCGGCTTACACGAAACGACTCCGGACACGGTGCGAACCTCGAATTGCCTTACTGCTATCGCAAGAACCCTCTAGTGCGCAACAGTTTATGGAAAAGAACAGGCGAGAAATACAGGTGTGCATCGCAAACAGCCCTCTTTGCACATTTGTTCTGCCAGCATCCGGCCCTCTTTCCCCCTGCCTCAGGGGCGGAGGTAGGCACTGCCAAGCTGTGCGCTCGAGATGCGAGGTAGCCTGGCACTGGGAACTCGGAAGCCAAAGCAAAGGTTGATGTCTTCATTTCAAGCTAAGGCCAACGATGCTGGGCCAAAAATATCACCTTCAGTCCAAGAAGCCCCAGTAGATGCCACACGGTGAGGCATCCAGTAGGTATTTCAGGGTTCGCACGCCCTCGATGAAATTTTCGGCGCGCCTTGCCGTCAAAAACCTCGACCCACGCCCTGCACCCAGGCCGCTCATGAACCCAAGCAGGAAAAGGATGTAAAATCGTAGCACTTCTATCCCGTCGCGCTGGATGCTCTCTTGCAATTGGCGAACACTCGCGGGTACATTTTCGCCCTGCAGCATTTGCGCAAAGTTGAAGATCGAATGCAAGTGCAGCGCGCTCTTGGCATACCTGAGACCCTCCTCGCTCAACTCCCGCACGGATGGTATGACATTGGTGTAGTTGTCGATGAGGTGCAAGACGACTTTTTCAGGAACTCTCTCATCCAATGGCACCTGCTTGGCCACATTGTTGGACTTCCCGAGCGAGCGAATGGCCAGCAACACCAGGACGGCGTGGACTTGGTCCTTATGGCAACTGGCGATCAAGGCCCCCCCCCTCCCGTCCCCCGCAGAGAACTGGCTCTACCCTCCCGGCCATGGTCCAATGGCTTGTTCCCCTCTCTCTGCCTCATGCCTTCTGCCCCGCATCTGTGCCCGCCATGCGTTTCCCAAAGCATGCAACTCAAGGCTCATCGGTGGGCTGCGCCCACTTGATGGTGCGCTGGAGCATCTGCCACTGATCAGGACGAAGCTTCGCACCCGGCGGCTGCGGATGTGTGAAGATGTCATAGCGGTCAAAAAGCAAAGCCAAGGTGCCTCGCCCAAAAGTTGCAAAGATCATTCTCGCTTGGCTGAACACAAGGCTCGGAACGCATGTCTCGGTTCCCGGAAACCAGAAATGAGAACACCCCGCTCCCGCTTTTCCAGTCGAACCGAGAGTTCCTAGCTCCCAGGGAAAAAGGTGGTGCATTTCCAGCTAAGATGCAAATGCACGAGGACTCCGCGCGATCTCGCTCCATAGGCTGCTCGAAGATCACGTGAGGTCCACCCTTTGGGTCCAATTCCGGCAAACAGCTTTGCAGCTGCTCGGGGAGCTCTTTCTCCTCCAGAGATTCCGGCCAGCCCTCTTCAATCAGCCACTTGAGCCCAGCCCAGTCATGGCGTACAGGTTCGCAAGGCACCTCCTCCTCGTCTGGAACATCTGCAAAGGTCAAGGAGCTTGCGCTCATACGCCCAAGCTCTTCCGTGGTGGTTGCGGAGTTCAGCTTTTGCCGGGCGCAGGTCAGATTGATGTTGTCCAAGCTGGTCTCCTGCGGTATCAGCTCCCTTCAAGTAAGGACCAAGTGAGTTATCAGGAAGTGCATCTTTTGAAGAAATGTCGAGTGCCTAAAGGGATTCGGAAAGAAATTTCCCGCGCCCGGCTTGACAAGTTTGCTGCGTCAAGCGGCAACATCAATGTAACCTGGGTGCAGGTTTGGCATCGAGCCGCGAGACTTGGTGACTTTTGTGGAATGCTGATGCTGGAGCCATGTTCGTTGAATTGACGGCACAGCAGAAAATGGCACCTGGCCAGGGAGCAAGCCGAAGGCCCCCGCCCCCCCCCCCAAGGCGCCTCCCACCCACCCGGAAAGGTTCTTGTGTCGGCGTTCCCGAGGTATTGGGGGACAAGGGGAATATTTGAGAAGTGAGGTTTAGAGTTTAGGGCGTCAGGGCGTCAGGTTTGGGATGGGTCCGGGGTTCAGGGGTTTGGTTCAGGGTCCAGGCTTCTGTTGGTTGAGGCTTAGGGTTTAGGTTCAGGTCATATAGACTGTTTGGTTTTCGGTTTAGGGTTTAGGTGTGAGGTTCAGCTTTAATTAGGTTTGGGTTCTAAGGCTTAGGTCTAGCGTCGAGAGACATTGGGCGGGCAAACCATCTCCTGAGCAGTGGGCCTGCTTGGGGAACGCTTTTGGGGTCATCAAATTCCACATCACTTTCTTCAGGTAAAATGCCAGCAGTATTCTGACTGGAGCACACATTGTTCGTTTCTGCCTCCGCATTGCATTGGTTCTTGTTTTGACTCATCAGTCTGGACTCGTCGAAGTGGTTTGTCTTTCTATGATCCTTCTCGTTCGTACGCCCGCGATTGTGTGGTATGAAAGCGGACTAGTTCGTTGACTAGTTGCCTTGGCAGCAAAAGGTCATGTCAGGGCGGCGACTGTACGCAACTGAAAACTCAACACGGGTACGCATCCTAACCGTCTCCAACTCAGTCTCTCAATGCCGGGATGCGAAACAGGCCGAGCTCTCCTGGTCAGGATACAAGTCCTGGTAAACTTGCGTCTTCTTGCAGCTTCGCCGTGCCAGCACGGCCTGCTCTTTGACTCCGGCCTTCCCACCAATCCTTAGTGCTTAAGCAACTGCGTGAAGAAGCTGGACGAGCAGCACTTTATTTGGAAGAACCCAGCTGGGTATTTATTCAAGTGGAGATTGCCATTGGGGAGGGCGGGTGATTCTTCAACATCAAGCTCCCCAGCTCATGCCTTAACCAGATTTGCCCCAGAAATGTGTTTGTTCTCCGGTGGAAAACTGACCGAAGGGCCATGTCGAAATCAAGACGCCTGCCACCTGAAGTGAACCCAAACTGTGACAACATTCGCTGTTCATCCGCGAGTAAAGAGATGAGAAAGCGTTGCCTGTCTGCTCGGATTTTCCCAGTGGGATTTTGCAAGCGCGCTGTCCCACGACTCTCGGCCGCGTGAATTACAGTTGCCTTCCGCTGTTCCACTGCATTTATGTAGAGGAATGGTAAACTAAAGCTAAGACTGCACGACTCCAAAACCAGAAACTCAAGAGAAACCAAAACCGAACCCAGAACCCCCCCCCCACAAACATCCTCAAACAGTCTTTCCACGGGATCGGGCCAGCCAAGAACAATCCTCAAACAGACTTTCCCACTGAGTAGCCAGCCAAGGGTAGCCAGCCAACAGCTTTGGGAGAATGTCTCGTTGCACTCTCTGGTTGTCATTTTTGTCATTTCTTGGTTTTATCGAGGTTTTCTCGGTTTGTTTGTGTCCTTCCTGGTTCAAAGGGAAATTTGGTTTGTTGTCCGTTGCTTCAGTTTTTCAGACAAGTGGGCTACTATTGCACAGAATGCACTCGGACGCAAATAGCATTTTGGCAGGCGCTTTGGCAGCCCGGCTCAAGCTCAAACATTGTGACTTTTTTACACAGACGAAGAACACAAGGCGCACTTTGGCAGCGTCAGCGCCAGCATCCAATGACAACTCTTCTGTACCAGACCCTGCTTTGCAAATATATGAGAACCATACTGGTTTTGCTCTCACTATTTTCCTTTCTCTTTATCATGTTTTTCTGTATCAGTATCTCTTGCTTCTTCGGAAAAAAGAAAAAGAAAAAACAGGTTCATGTTGAATGCATCAACCAGATTACTTTTTCAAAAGAACAAAATACGGGGGGGATGTCCACTTCTGGTTCTCTTCTCTCTCTTTCCTGCCTCCCTGTCTGCCAAAAGCGCTTCGCATAGACCACATGTTTTCCTCATCTATCTATCTATCCGTCTATCTATCTATTCTATCCATCTATCAAGATTTATTTACCCATCGACGCCGGCCTGTATCGCTCTGTCTTGTCTCCCTATCTATCTTGCTATCTGACATGTATCTTTGAATCGAACTATCCATCTATCAGGCCAGTATTCCTGCTTTTTGAACCTGGAGATAAATCCATCCACTGTCTGGGTGGACTTCGCCCTAACTACGTCGGCATCGGCGTTGCACACCATGTTCCTCGCTGTGCTACTGGGCACTCCGCCAAATCGCGCCATGATCCACTTGAGGCGGGACACACGCGTGAGTGGGATGACCCCCGCACAGGTCAGAGATCGTGGGGGCTCATTGCAACCATACAGTAGTGCGAAGCTATACTGCGAGTTGCGCCGCCACGACATGGGCCATACTGCATGCTCCCCAGTTTGACCATCGCGTCAACGACTTCGTCCAACGCTGGCAACTTGCATGGTTTTTGTCGGTGCCATTCACAATTGACCAGTTGTATGAGGTCACGCGTTCTTCGAGAAAGCTGCGCGCACTTCAGGGCAACTTGACAGAATCACACCAAACGAATCTGACGTGCGTTTCGCAGCGAGGCAGGTTGGATGTCAGAACTCAGACCTCACAAGTGTTCACACGAGAAACGTGGGGTCGCCGGCTCGGGGCATCCATAGGGACGCACAGCTTCCGCTTCTGAGGCACCATGGCTACAACGACACTGCGGTGTGAAACTGTCCTGCGCAAACGCCGGCAAAACGGACACGACATCTCACGGGAGTTCACCTGTAGGTGAGCTACGCCCGCGCGACGGCCACAGCTTCCAACCAAATGAGACAGGACAGCGCACAGTTCTGCTGAGATCTTGCAGAGAGGCGACGCACCACCTTGGCGCGAGCGAAGGCGGAAAGCCCGCACGTTGGGAGTAGCGGTGGCCGACTTCTCGAGACAATACTGAAGTGATAGCGTCTACCCCTGGTCTTTGCGACAGCAGACGCAGACACACGCACGCGGGCGACCAAATCACCTCGACGCTTGGTTTGCCGAAGCTGACCTGATATTTACCTACGGGCGCTGCAAGGTGGCGTCATTGCTCGTTGTTCCATTCCAAGCTGCTCATGGACAACTCGCAGCCGGGAAGGCTCTTTCAGCTGGCGCTGAACATGTTCAAGACTAAACTCGTCAAGTTACTTGGTGAAACATATGCTGGACTAGAGCAAGCGTTGGTTGGTGCAACAAGCGGCGTCACGGGGGGGGAGGCCAGCGCACGTAGCGCTGCAGCGTTTCCACGGCAATGCACGGCAGGCAGCGGTCACCCTCGCGCGCTGGCCGCTGCTGGCACACAGCGCAAGCTGCCATGATGCTATCTTCTCATCTTCGCCCCTGACGGGCGGAGGCCGCAACTCATCAACAATGTAAATGAAACCCGGTGCTGCACGCGAGTGCAAATGCCACATGGCCAAGATAACCGCTGGAATGCGTTTCCTGCATACTTCTCTCTGAAGATTTATGCGGCGGTGAACGACCACTTCAAGAATCTCTTCTTCAAACCTTGAAAAGCCCAGTGGCCTTCCACCCTGTTGTCACGGACAGCTCAGTGAGACTTGCAACGCTGCCTTGTCGAAGAAACGCGCACCCTGTTGCCCACAGCCATGAAGCAGCCGTGCACTATCTTCATTCAACTTCGCGCTTCCAATGGCAGTCCATTGCGCACTGTCGACTCCAGAAAACGCACCAGCATGCCGGCAAAAATAAGCTCACATCGGCTGGTGTATCGGAATGTTTTTTGGTTTTGTTTTTAATGTGCGCCACCAGTGCTTCATCAGCACAGCCTCTGCTAGTGAATTTTGGCAAAATTGCCGAAGGGCCGAACAAATCACCGCCATCCAAATCATTCATGGTCAAGTAGCAAACACGATTCACAAAAGCTGTGCTAATGTTTCCATTCCATGGGGAACCCTTTTTCTCACCCTCCAAACCTTTTTTTTCAACCCTTCCCTGTTTTTCAACCCTTCACCCTTTCTATTTAACCCTCCCCCTGTTTTGTTAAACCCTCCCCCCTTCTTTTTTAACCCTCCCCCCTTTCTTTCTGACCCTCCACCTCTTCCTTTTAACCCTCCATTTTTTTCTGCCAACCCTGTGGCCGAAGTTTGCGGCAACTGCGCTAAGCAACGGTTTAGGGTTGGGTTGGTTTAGGAGTTGCCTTGGATTTAGGATTGGTTTAGGGTGGGTTCGGGCCAGGCGGGCAGGTGGGTTTAGGGTTGGCTTCGGATGGGGTTTAGGGTCGGTGTTGTGTTGGCTTAGGTTGCGCAACCTCGCATTTAAGGCTAGTTTAGGGTGGGATTTGGGTTTGTGTGGGAAGGGATTAGAGGCGGGGTAGGGTTTGTTGAGGGTGGGCTTAGGGTTGGTTTGGGATGGGAAGGGCAAGTTTGTGGTCGGTTTAAGTTTCAGGTTGGTTTCGAGCAGGTCTGTATATGTTGGGGTTAAAATTTGGATGAGGGTGGGTTTGGGGCTTGGAGAATGGGTCTACAGTGGGTTTATGATTGGTTTAGGATGGATTTAGGGTTGGTTAAGGGTGGGTTTAGAATGGGCTTAGGGTGAGGTCAGGCTTGGGATTAATGTTGGATTTACATGGTGTTAGTTTAGGGTGGGATTAGGGCGTGTGTCGAAAGGCTTCAGGGTGGATTTAGGGTGGATTTAGTGTTGGCTTGGAATCTGTTTGAGGTGGGTTTCGGGTTGGCTTTGGGTGTAGAGTTGGATTAGGTAGATTTAGAGCAGGATTTTGGTGGGTTTGTGTTTGGTTTAGGTAGTCTGGAGTAGGTCTGTGGTGGCTGTAGGGTTGGCTTAGGGTTGGTGTAGGGTTGATTCAGGGCGGGTTTGCGGTTTGTCTAAGTCTAGGGTGGTGTTGGGGTTGCGCTAGGGGAGGCTTGGGGTCGCTCAAGGGTGGCTTAGGGTTGATTTGGGGTGGCTTGATTTCAGGTGGGCTTAGGGTGTTTAAGGGTATGTTGTTCGCCTGTTTTGGGTTGGATGTAGGTTGGTTCAGGGTTGGTCTGGGATGGTTTAGGGTGGGGTTTGGGGTTGATTTAGGCTTGGATGTGGATTGGTTTTGCGGCTGGCCTAGGGTTGGCTTCACTGGATTTAGGGTTGGGTCAAGCTCAGCTTAGAGTCTCAGGGTGCGCTTAGAGTTGGATCAGGGTGGGTTCATGGTTGGTACAGGGTGGGCTTTGGTTGGTTTAAGGTTGCTTTGGAGTGGCTCAGGGGTTGGTTAGGGGTTGGTGTGGGGCTGGCCTAGGTTGGTTTTGAGTTTGGTGTGGGTTTAGCGTTGTTGAGTCTAGGGTGGGGGCAAAGGTTGGCTTAGGGTTGGTTTTTGCTGGGCTTGAGTTTAAGGTTGGTTTTCGGGGTGGTTCGTGATTGGTTAAAGCTGGGTTTAGAGTGGGTTTAGGATTTGGTTAGGATTGGCTTAGGGTCGTTTTCGGGTTGAGGGTTTGGGTCGGTGGGTCTGTTCAGGGTTGGTTTAGGTTGGGCTTAGGGTTGCATTAAGGCTAGATTTGGGTGGGAGTGGGGTTTAGGCGGGTTTGGGGTGGGTTATTGTTGGCTTAGGCTAAGCTTAAGGTGTGGGGTGGATTGCGGTTGGATCAAGGTTCGGGTGGGTTTAGAGTTCGTGTAGGGTGGGTTTAGGGTGGGTGCAGGACTGGCTTGTTGGTTTTAGGGTTGGTTTAGTTTGTTGATTTAGGGTTGGTTTAGGGTCGGTTTGGGATTGGTTAGGGGTGGGTTGTGTATGCCTTAGGGTGGTTTCAAGTAGGTCTGTGGTGGTGTCGGGTGGGTGTAGCTTGGCTTGGGGTGGGTTTAGGGTTGGACAAAAGATGTTTCTGGCTTGCTTAGGGCTCGTTTAGCGTGATTTAGTGTAGGGTGGGTTTGGGGTGGGTTTGGGCGTGTTTGGCTGGTTTGAGATTGATGCTTAGGGCGGCGGGCCTAGGGTTGGTTTGGGTTGGGTGGGTGCGGGGCGGGCTTAGGTTGTTTTAGGTTTAGGGTGAAAACAAGGTTGCGGGGTGAAACAAGCAAGCTCGCGGGTGAAAAAAACAAGGCGGAGGGTGAACAAAAACAAGGCAGAGGGTGAAAAAAGCAAGGTGAGGGGTTGAAAAGAAAGGATTCTCAGGGTTGGAGAAACAAGGTTCCCGCCGACGGTTCCCAAGCAGGGTTTGAGGGTTGAAAAAAAAGGAAGAGTTAAAAAAACAAGCTCGGAGGGTGAAAAAAAGGGAGCCCATGTTCAAAATAAATAAAAATCAAACGGTGAAAATGCAACCAGAAGGGCCACGAGTAAAAGACATACAGTGCAATAGTAGATTAACCTTTTGCTGCCAAACAAAGCAATGGGATACACAATGCGACACTACAATGCAATCAAACATCTGCATAGAGAAAGCCAAAACTCATCCTAACACCCACCCTAAACCGGAACCCCCCCCCAAAAAAAAAACAGGTGCTGGGGGCGTGCACGTTTGGTGCATTTTGAGCCCTCTTCGCATGTATTGGCTTGTAAGTCTACGTGTATTTTTCATTGGGCTCGGGGCTCGGGGTGGGTTTGGTGCTGGCTTCCTTGCTTTCTTGCCTTGCCATGCCTTGCCTTGCCTTGCGTCAAAAAATGCAATGCGGCGACCTTTGGGGATGGCTCTCCAAAACTCATCAGGACCAATCTGGGTATGTGAGATTTTCCCTGGTGGCTCCCTAGCCAGTGTGAAAAGGGGAAATCCTGAAAACCATACGGAACCCAGAAGGTGGTGCCATCTGTTTCCACCCGGCTGGTTTCATCGCACCACCTTCTCATTACGCGTGGTATCCCCATTGCTCCATGGCTCTTCTTGACCGCTTGGGTGAACTCCTTGGCGTACTCGAAGAACATGGCCGCGCAGCTGGGAGAGTTCTGCAAGCAGCTCACCAAGTTGTCTCCGTCCAAGGTGAACCTGGGCCATTTCTTGTTGCCAGGAGTACAGTTCCACCAATCCCGTCTTTGTGATCCACGAGTTCAAAACAGGCTGCCCCTTCCGGCCCCCGTGAAACACAAAAGGAAACTCTCGATGATGTGCTCTGTGATGTGTGCTCGCGTGTTTCACTGCGAAGCAAGTGATGATGAGGACATCCAGTTGGACACCGCTGGACGTGGGCTTCCAGTTGCCCAACTGCAAACGCCGGTTGCTTTTTTTTCGGCGCTGAGCGGCATCTCAGAGAAGGTCATGGCCACCAAGGAAGAATTCAGAGCCAAGGCATCCACATACAAGCTGAGCTCCTCCAAGCAGTTGACTCCTGGGGTCAACGGGGCAAAACATCGGCAAGCCTGTCTGTTTTCAGGGAAAAGCACGCATCAGTGGTCTAAACATGAGTGAACATGGAGTTGGCCCAGCCCTGCCTGTCAGAAGTGTTTGCTCTCCAGTCCCATCAAAGCCTTCGATGTGGGCGTACTCTCCAGTGACAGTGATGTACCTGATCCGACATGGGTTGGAAAGCGGTCAGGCTGCACGAGTGACTCCAGCCCCATGTACCCAAAGCGACATAACGCAGCGACAACATAGCAAATAACATATTCAGGCTGTGGCACATGCATGTCGACAATCCTCCCGCGGCAAACACCTCCTCTTGATTTTCGCACACAACCTTTTTCAATACCACGCATATAGAGGAAAACACCTCAGGATAAAGGGTCAGAGAAAGATCGAATATAGGCATTGTTTGGATGAACCGCGCCCTTTGATTCACAGAAAGCTCTGTCTGCAGTGTGCTGGAGATCAAGCCGTTGTCAAACGTGGTAGGCATCATCTTATCCAATTTGTAGTCAACAAACTTCATGACCCTGGACACCAGCTCAAAGGATGCATCTTGGCTGTGCAGGTAATGCCGGATCTCACATCGCTGTTTTGACTTGGCCTCGTTCATGCTTCGTAGCTCCACCATGGTCCCTGAAATTTTGGAGATCGCAGAGCCGATGACAACCAAACAAAAGATGTTGGTCAGGATGTCGAAAAAGCGCTCTGTAACACTGTCTTCCGCAATCACTGGGGGCGATGGCGCATCCATGACGTAGCGGAACGCATGCAGGTACTGCGTGAATGGATCCAGGTCTTGAGCAAATGCCAGGGAAAGCCAGCTCACCTGCCTGTCACTCAAGACAATGCGGCCCAGGAAGAACCAGAAACAGGTCATGACGTGAGCCACCAGCAAGATGGCAACGGCGGAGTTGATGATGGCCACCACCAACATGATCCATTGCCGCCCCGTCGAGGCGGCAATCTCCTGCATCAGGTCCTTGCAAATCAACATCGCAGTTCATGTTAACCCCGGAGTAGTAAATCCCCTGGTTGATTAATAGGGGATGCCCCCTTTTAGTGGGGATTCAGACCACTTTTGGAGGGAACCCCCCCTAATGGGATGGGTTTATTACAGTACTCACGGCCTTCTTGTCAATGTCCCCTTTTGGATGCGTCTTCTTTTCAGAGACCCCCCCCCAAAAAAAAAAAGGGGATGGTGCGGTGGTTTTCCTTTAACACCTCCCCAAAAGGGATACCCTCGAAAGAAAGACACAACGTGCCCTCCCGTTTTGCATCTGAGCTGCATCGAATCGAGCCATCTTCAACAGTCTCACCAGCCGGAAGGCCCGAGCAACTCGCATGGAGCGCATTACAAGGCCCAATTCATTTCCCTGCGACTGCCCCACCAGATCTGCCAACGTGATGTAGTCCAAGACTACAACAGCCAAGTCGATGATAAACCTGCATTGGACAAGGGGAAAGGAATATCCATGCTGACCGAGTCTGATATTTTAATTACTGGTCCCAGAAAGCAAACAGCGCCACGAAGCGTGGACACATTATACAGGGATCAGGGATGAGGAGCATGACAAACGCCAAAAGCCCATAGTCTTTCTCCAGACCATATCACATTTTGAAACCCGATAGTAGGCCAAGCACCACCTGCTAAAATTGCCAAAAGGAGTTTGGGCGCCGCTCACTTAGTGCAGTTTAGAGGCCAGGTCCGCATGTAGTGCTTCAGGATCTCCCTTCGGCTGAAAACAAGAGCTCCTCGTTCGTAGAAGGCAGTGTTGAGGTTCCTTAGTCCATTGATCCCTTGCAAAAGGTCAAGCATTTTTTTGGAGGATATGGCATCTCTAAAGTCTGAACGTCCAAACGTTGTATGGGTCTGGCTGGGAACCACAAGCCGAGGTTCATGAAGATATCCAAACTCCAGAACACCAGGCTGACCATAAAGACCACCAGCAAGAACACGCTCCCGGCGTCCTCATAGCCCTGCTGCCAGTCCCAGGCCAAGGACAAGGGCAGCAGAATGGCATCCGCCAGGAGCAAGATGAGGCCAACCAAATCCCAAATCAGTCTCACCTTTCCAAGTGGATGATACGTAGCAGGCATGCGGCTGCTGCTGAGGGAGTGGTTGGACAAGGACCTTCTGTGGAAGGACAGCTTCTGCCCGGCGCTGGCTGAGACTCTACGCCTCTGCTCGGACAAGGCCAGCAGGGCCTCAGCCTGCATTGAGAGCTGCATCCAGCGATTGTGCAAGCGCAATTCCTTGGTTAAAAAGTTTTCAACTTTTTGGGGGTTTAGTAGAAAACACCGTTATTTCACAAAAAGCTAAAGACTAAAGATCCAACCCAACAGCAGTCAAGATTCTTTGCCTCCGACCATAAAGTTGGTGGTCTGCGTGAGGGAGCTCATGGTTCCCAAAGGCCAATACCAGCCCGCATTGGCCGACCACTTCTTCTCCCTATGTTCCTGCAAAGCCGCTGGCTCTGACAAGCCCCTCATATCCTCTGCGGTGCTTGCTCTCGCTCTTGCACCTTCGGGATGGGCGTTGGTAAATTCGCACTCCATCTCGGAAGCGGCCGAAGAGCTGTCGAGCTGTTTCTGGACCACATCCTCCAAGCCTGCCACTTTGTCCTTGATCCGTTGCACAAAGCTGTCGACTTCTTCTTGTATAGAATGGATGGCATCCAGCTGTTTTTCGAAGTGGTCTAGCAATTCGTAATCGCCAATCTTCACCATTGCGACGTAGCCCAAGTTCTGTTCCTACAAGGCCATTCGCTAAGCTGAGGGCCAGGTTGGCACGCAGATCCGGATGCCTTGCAACCGAAGGTCCCTTGATAACCAGACCGTAGACATGTCATCAGGTTTGGCATCTGCATAAAGAAATGGACACAACTACAACGAACAAGTTACTCAGCAAGATTGTCCTTTTCTGACTCGCCGATGCTTCTGCCACTTGCCCTGCCAATCCCTGCCAGCATCAGACATCTTGGCAATTTGCGCAAAGTGGGAACCGGCAGCTTGTCAGAATCTCGCCACTCACTCGGAAGCTGAGCGCCTCAAGTGCATCACCCGTGAGAAGGCTGGGGAGAAGGCGAAACACTCTTCCCTTGCGTGCGCTCAGCCTCCCTACGGCATGCTCTTGTCCACCCCAAACAAAGCTTCAAGCGGTAGGCTCCTGACCACCTACTAGCTTGGAACCAGCATGAGCTCCCGGAAGAGCCTGAGCTCCAAAGCTGGACAAGTCATGACTGCCTTATAACACAATCCCTTCTCAAGCTGCAAAGGCTCCATGACACCATGGCGCACGCAGTGCCTCCTTCCCCCCCCCTTTTTCGTCTGCTCGGCACCTCTTTGGCTCAAGCTGTGAGTAGGAGTCAGGCACCGTTCATTGGGGCCCCATTGCGATGCAATAGGCTGGGGCGAGAAACTGCCCTGACAAGTGGCCAAGTGGCCAACTCCCACACTCCCAAGCCACGCAACCAGGCCTAAGCCTAAACCGGTTGGCTAGATTGTCACATGGGGAGGCTCCGCGCTTTGCGTCGGCAACTCCACGAGGCTTGCGCGCCGAACTTGGGCATCAAACGTCAAAATAAAAGATGGGCCGTCGGCGTCGCAAGTTCATCGCTTCTTGCGACTGCGGCTGGGGCTTGACTTTCGCCTGCAACATGCTGTGCATTCTCTGCCTTCAGACTATTATGTATGAGTATGCTATGTTTTCCAGTAAAGCCGGCAAAGCCGGGGGCGCAAGTTTCACACATAGCCATAAAGCCCGCTTCCAAAGTAAAAGAACTATGGTTTGGAGCGCACGTGCTGTTCCTCTCGCTCTCTCTGTCTCTCTCTCCCTCTCTCTTTTTTTATCTTTCTCTTTCTCTTTTCCTTTCCCCGTCTCTCTCTCTCTCTCTGTCTCTTTATGGTTCCCTTTCTCTCGCTCTCTCTCTCTCTCTCTCTCTCTGTCTCTCCCCTTTCTTAACTCCACAAGAATGAAGAAACGTGAGCAAACACAATTTTCTTCGAGGTTGACCCCCCGAAAGTCCGCAGAGAGCTCCGAGCAGAGTGAAAACCACATTTCAGGACAGGTTTTCTACCGTCGGCGCGCCGAACGTCCGCAGAGAGCTGTATGATAGCTGCGCAAGCCGAAACATATATCGCCACGAGTTGTAGGTCGAGCCCTTGAAAGCCAGCAAGTGAAAAGCGCTAATTCCGAGCTTTCGTAGGTGGAGCCCCTAAAAGTCCGCAGAAGGCGAGAGCGAAGCGCAAACGAAAATGTGCAAAACCGCAAAGTTTTGCAGGTTGACCCAGCTTTCCTTTCTGATGTTTCTGTAGCAGCGTGCGTGGTCGTGATGAGTTTTCAATCGGCCCCGTTCTGAGACCTTTGCACTGCCTCCAAGTCTTGCGACACAGGCGGCTTGCACACATGCGGAGGGGCGGAATTGTACACGCAGGGCCAGGTTTGCTCCGCTTTTCCCCAATTTTCCAAATTGTCCCATGTAGCTTTTTCTCAGCTTTCCGAGCGCAACACACACACACACACACACACACACGCACATGCTCCAGAAAAGGAGGCTGAACTACCGAAGTTCTTGTTAAGCTTCCATCGCTTCCTTTGGTGAGGTTATTCTGTCCATTCGTTTGTTTGTTGATGCGCTTATTCACTCACTTGTGGATGTCTATCCATGTATTGTTGATCTATTTGTTGATCTGTTTTTTAGGTTGTCCACTGTTTTGTGATATATTCATCTACGCATGTATGTTGATACGGTTGTTGTGGTTTTAGTATCGTTTACTTCTTCAGCAATTTATTTAAGTCTCTATTTCTGTGTATGGGGCGCTCTCTGATGGGGTACCCCAGTTGCACCTGGCGCTGATGACGCGTTGCGCATTGCCCCTGCTAGCGCCACATTGCAGCACCACGTCATTCCCTTGCGCTGAATTGCGGCCTGGCGCGCTCGCATTGGCGCTCCAAGCCCTACACTACAGCGCCGCCTCATGTCCACCAGGCCCTACAGCGCCGCCTAATGCCCCTTGTCGCGCCGCAATTCGGCGCCAAGAGCAAATCCAGCGCCAGGCCCTGATTCAGCGCCACCCAATGTCGCGCCGCGGCGCCAGACGCTAGTTCCACGCCAAGCCCCAGCTCAGCGAGTAAGAGCCAGCAAGCTGTTGTATGACCTTGGGCCAATGCTTCTCGATGGCTGAGATGTCAGTCAGCTAAACAACATCATGACTTGCCATCGGGCGCAAACAAGTCTTCTTGAAAGACCGTGCTTCACCAAGATGCGAGCGGCTGTTAGACAAGATAGCCATCGTCCCACATTTGCGCGCGAGAAGACAGACTGAGGGGAGCAGCCATGGCGTTGTGCATTTGGGAAGCTCGGAGGCAAAGCCGCGTCACTCAAGGCCTTTCCAGCGTTCTCCAGGCAATGCTCACATTGCGGGGCTTAGAATTTGTCGAATAAGTAGAACCAGCTTACACAAAGGATACTCCCATGAAAGACGCAGCGCGAGTCCTCGCGCGGATATTGTCACTCGCGTGTCACTTGCGTGTGACTTTTCTTGCCACTTGCATGAATGGTGTGTCACTTGCGTGCAATGGTGGCGTGTTCATTTGCGTGGCGTGTCCCAAAAAAACAGTATTTTCCAAAAAAACAGAGGTACTTTTGCCGGTCGCCTGCGTGTCACTTCTGTTTGACTTGCGCGTCACTGCGCGCAGTTGCGTGTCACTTGCGCGCCGCTTGGCACTTGCATGTCACCACGCGCCCAACCCGAACGCGTTCCATAAAAGCGGGCCCCAAAACAGCCAGAGTCACAGGATCCACGGTTAGGAGGGACACTTTCTATCTATTATTCTCGTCCCCCAATTCCAGCCGGTCCAACATTATAGGAGACAACACTGACACTGTTCATCCTTCACCCGTGCGTTGGGATAAGAGCTCGGAATTTGGTATGGCCATTTTGGATAAGTGCCTAGTCTTGACATGCGGAAAGCCCCTTCCAAACAACGGCTGTTGTGCACTCATCTACAAAAAAGGTTGTTGGATTTGTGTTTGTTGTGGATGACGGGGCGAAATTCATGTTGCAGGCGCTTCTGCCCGGGTCGTCTTCGCCTGGCAACTCATCACACTTGCGACAACATCCAATTCGGGCACTAAGTTCTTTGCCAGGTAAACTCAAGTTCCTGCAGCTCAAAAACCCGTCTTTGATGGGTAGTTCGTCCGCGCCTGGTGCTTCGTCTTCGCGCAACTCGTCTTCGCAATTCATCCTCGCTGGGGAACTCGCCTTCGCCTGGTACTCCGTCTTCGCGCAATTCGTCTTTGCAGAATTCGCATTTGCAGCAATTTGTCTTCGCAATTCGTCTTCGCTGGGTAAAATCATCTTCGCCCTTGTCTTTGTCTTCCTGGAACTCGCCCTGGCAGTTCGGTTCCACGGCGCGAGCTAGTAGGTGAAGCACCTTCGCCTGGAAACTTGTCTTCGCGCAATTCGTCTTTCGCAATTCGTCTTCACTGGGTAATTCGTTTTCGCAGAATTTGTCTTCGATGGGCAGTTCGTCGCCTGGTTGTGACTTTGCTGGGAATTCGCCTTCGCCATGCGTGATCGTCTTCGGTTGGATTTTAGGTACCCCCAAACGGGTCCTACTTGATTAATTCGCCTCGGCCCCAAGCAGGCTCAGATCTCGCTTCCCTTTGATCTTCGCTTTTCCCCTTCCCCAACCCCTTCCCCGCCCAAAATTTCTGCGGCCCACCCACCCCCCTCACCCATGTCTGCTGCCCTAAGATCCGCCCGGCCGGCCTTGAAATGTTTGGGGTTTGCGCGCTGGCCAGGCCTGACCTGTCTGAGATTAGCTTCAGCCCAACCAGCAACCCACACAAGCAAGGCCCAGCCCAGCCCGCCCAGGCTTGAGACTTGTCTCAACCTGGCGCGCTTACATGTCTGAGACTAGCCTCGGGCCCAGCCCAGTGTCTGAGACTCGCCTCAGGCCCAGCCCAACCAGCAACCACCAAGGCGCATCCCAGCCCGCCCGGCCCAGGCCCTCCACCAAGCAAGGCCCAGCCCAGCTCGCCCTGTCCTGAACATCGCCTTGGCCCATGACATCAATTGGTCCTACGGCGCCAGAACCTGCCCCAACCTGAATCGCAACTTGACCAGCTCTGCTGCTTGCAGTCGAACCACAGACGCTGCGCGGCCGAGGCGGGCAACGCGCAGCATTTACAATTAAGTTATCTTGGTGAATTATGGTACCTACTTAATTATCTAATTGTTTTATTATGTGTTCCATTTCTCGACTTTATGCATCTACTTGTGTATCTAGTTGCTTGGTTATTCATTTGCACATATATGTGCATCTATATGTAGATCCATCTATCTATATCTGTGTGTGTGTGTGTATCTGTGTCTCTCTGTCTCTCTCTCTCGCCCTCCCCCTTTCAGCAACGATAGTCGGGAACGCCTCGGCCTGTCGGAGGAGCTCCGGTCTCGCTGACTCCTGGCGCTTTTGGGTTTTCCGGTTCCTTGGCCAAGGGAAATCTGAACTTTGGCGCGCGGCTTCTCCCAGTATTCATGGGGCTTCGTCTGTCCGTGCAGGATTTTGTACCACAGGATTGTTTGATCAAATCACCTCAAGTGTCTTGAAAGGTTGGCAAGTCCGCCATAGCCCGGCAAGGGATCGAAATGGACCGTGCATCATGCAAGCCAATGCGTCAATGCACTGCAGTACGTGGTCCTCTTCTTGCGCTCCTTGTTCTTTTCCTAGACGGTTCCAAAGACTCTCCTCCTTCCCTCCCTCCCTCGCGTGCTCTCTCACTCTCTCTCTCTCTCTCTCTCTGTCTCTCTGTCTCTCTCACCCTCAGTTTGGTCCTTTTCCTTGTCCTTCTCCTTTTCCCTCTCCTTCTCCTTTTCTTTGTCCTTGTCCTTTTCCCTTGCCTTCTCTTTGGCTTTTTCTTTGTCTTTCTCCGCAGCTTTGGCCTTCACAAACCCACCCTGCGAAAGTTTCACACGCAAACTCGCAAACTCACATGCACATACAGAACACACGCACACAAACACAAAGACACAACACACACACACAAACACGAACACACCAAAGCACAAACACACACACAAACAAACAAACAAACAAACAAACAAACAAACAAAGCAAGCAAAGCAAGCAAAGCAAGCAAGCAAGCAGGCAGGCAGGCAGGCAAGCAAGCACGCAAGCAAGCAAGCAGGCAGGCAGGCAAGCAAGCACGCAAGCAAGCAAGCAGGCAGGCAAGCAAGCAAGCAAGCGAGCAAACACAAACACACAAACACACAAAAAACAAACAAACAAACCAACCAACCAACCAACCAACCAACCAACCAACCAACCAACCAAGCAGGCAGGCAGGCAGGCAGGCAGGCAGGCAGGCAGGCAGGCAAGCAAGCAAACCGAGCACCCGGCCGCCAATCCCACAAAAAGCGCAGCGTTACCAGCACCACCCCAAACAGCACCTGCCAAACTGCATGCCCTCTAGCACCCGGCCTTCAGTCTTGCAAAATGCGCCCGCACAGACACCGGCATCTCAAAACAACACCACAAGCAGCAGCAACCCAAAACAGCACCTGCACCAGCACCCCAAACGCCCGCACCGTCACCAACACCCCCAAAACAGCACATGCACCCGCACCCCCGGCCATCAATCTCGCAAATAACATTCCCTGTTTTATTAAAAGTTGGAACCCCTGTAGCTTTCAGCTATCTGGGGAACAAACAAACAAACAAACAAACAAACAAACACAGAGCCACGTTAGAGCCACACAAAGCCGCACAGACCCACACAAAGCCTCTCTACCCACAGCCCCACACAGCCCCACAGAGTGTCACAGCCTCACAAAGCCCCACATAACCAAGCCGCCCAGCCACCCAAGCAACCAGCCACTTTGCTGCAAGACTGGAACGATCCAGTCTGCGCTCATGCTGTCCTTGGCGGGTTCTTCTTTTGGCTTGACTTCTTTGGTTGCCTTTACCCATGTGGCTGTGGGTCAAAACCATGGGATCCTATTTTGGGGCAGGTGCCCCGCCCAATTTACTTTATTTTGGTGGGGATGAGATGTTCACTGGGGGTACGATTTGGCTTTGGACCCATGGCCATGCGCTTTCAATGTGTCTGCACCCTGGAGTCAAGTGTGTCGCAAGTTTTTGCCATGCGACAACTGCCACGGCCTTGCCATCTTCGTTGGCGTTCACGTCCTTGTCCTTCTCTCGCCCTGACTTGATATCCTTTGCGTTCAGGGCCGGCTTGCAGGCAACAAGCACACGCAGCTCCAGCTCCAAACAACAAAGAGCAAGCCAATGGAAGAACCAAGCTGGCCCTCTGCATAGAACCGGCAGGCCCTCAATTAAGCTAGGAACAGGAAAATCAACTGGGGGCTTCAAAAACGACGAGGATGCTTCTAGGTCATGCACCCGCTTGTTGGCCAACGAACATGGCGTGATACCAAACGGTGTGAAGCCCTTCGAGGATGCTGACCACAGCGTTTGGCATGAAAGAACATGCTGGGCCTTGCAATCTGGGAGCAACCTGTGCAGACATTTTACCCTTTACTGCAGCTGTTTTGAAGGGGGACTAAAGAAAAACCACCAAATTTGTTTGGACAGCTCCGCCAAGTGGAGACAAAACACAGCTTCAGCGTGAGCTTATGATTTCGCGCAGCTTTTCAGCGGGGGAGCACCGCTGAAATCAGGCCCTGCCTTTCGTCTGGCACTCTTGGCTTCAGGGTCTGCCTTTGGCTCGAGCTTAAGGACCTGCGAATGGTGCAAGGCCCATTGGGGAGCAAGACATCCATCTGCATTGGTGCAGCCCGAAACAGGATTCCCTATAAAAGAAGCTTGATCATGGGAGGTCACTGGGAGAACACCATCTAGGACTTTTCTTTTAAAACATCATGGCTTCAAGACTAGGAATCAGCGCACCCCTTTCACGGCTTTGCTTGTGTTCTCCCCAATTGAGCTGGCTGAAACAATTGAATGCTTTCAGCTGGCCTCCGTGTCCTTTCTCATGACATCTTTCTGCTTTGCCTGGTGCCGTTGAGTCAAAGCAGCAAGCAACTACTGTAGCTGTAGCTCATGGCCAAAGAGGAAGGCAGGTCTCAAAATGAGAAATTTGGAACCATTTTGGATGCTGACAAAACGAAATCAAAGAGCAACCCAACCGCTTCAACCGGGCCCCCCGCCCCATTTCAGACGCACGCGAAGTGAGAAGTGGACCCCGGCGGGGGTTGTCGGGCCCCTCCCATTCCCAGCGCCTGACTCTGACTGCCCGAACGGCCAGCGTCACCTGCGATCCATTTCAGACCCCATGGCTACATGCCGCAAATAGCTCAGCTGTGTCCAAACATCACTCCAAGTGCCTTGCAATTCCCTTGACTACTTGCTCTAGGGTTGAGCCTTTGATGCGCTCCTGTGCAGATATGGCCGACATACTTTGCCCCTTTTTCAACAAACTATCCCAATCGAGTCGCAAACCCGGCACAGCTTGCTGTTCCGATTCCATCTCTGGCCCATGCCTGAACTCATCTTGTGTTCGCTCCACGTCTCCTTCGGAGCGACACATCTGAAGCGCAGTGAAGTCTCTCATACCTCTCCTGATGGGCTGCAGCCTCCAGAAGCTCCATGCGCCGACGGTCGCACTTCATTTGCACAACCTGCATGGTGCAGCTTGCCATAGCTTGCCCCTTGCGACATCTTGCGACATATGCAAAGACGCAGTGGCCGGATCAAGTTTGTTTGCCTCCGGCGGCTCGCGAGCTTTCTCCAGCTGCACGCGATAGCGCCCCACTTCCACCTCACAATTCAAGCCCCAACATGATGGCATCGAACGCATGGATTTATGCCGCACGAGTCATCATGCCTTTGTCGTGCAGGTCTTGGATTGACGGGCTACTGCCGTCAGTCGGAAACGGACGCGGCAGCTGCGCGCACCCTGGCAACATGCATATGGGGAAGTTCCTCCCATTCACGGCTCTCAGGATCGAAGCGCTCCTTAGCAGAAGTGGACTGCCAGCCAAGAGGAAGCAACTCCTGGGCTCACTACTGTGGACGAATTCCTGTACCACTTAAGAAACCCTTGAATGATGATTCCCCTGTAAATGCCAACAAACAATAATTTCCCATGGTTTCAAAGTGGCGCAGGGTTTTGCCCATTCACAGTATCATCTGTTTAAGGCTCTGCTTCCTCTTGCTGACGTGGTGCCACTGAATCCAACTGGCCGCCATCCTCGTGCAAGAATGCATGCAACGCTAGCTGAACAGCAAACACACACACACACACACACACACACGTACATTGAGGCTGGAAAAACTAGAGCTATACATCCTCGATGGATTCTTATTTCAGGGAATTAACAAGGTTGTTTGGTACCAAGCTTCTGGGTGTGGCTTTCTTTTGGCTTGCTTTCTGCCATGTAAAGCAACCCCGACAAGGGTAGCCTCGCCAGGGGGAACC
>CAUJNA010003207.1:560444-590444 GCA_963377175.1 Effrenium voratum
GACTACGGGCTGCCTATTGGGTTTGATCTGGTGGCAATTCAGAGTTGCTCGGACCTGGTTTGGTGGGTGTTGGGCTTGCTAAGGTCTTAATGTGGGCGGGTCTTGGGTTTGTTTGGGGTTCGTTTAGGCTCGGCAAAGGGCTGAAATCCAGGATGCTGTTGGGGGGTTTAAGGTTGACTTTGAATCGGCTTGGGTTGGTTTGGGGCTGATTTGCGCTGGGTGTGCGGCTGGCTTGGCCATGGCTTTAGGGTTGCTTTCAGGATGTGGCGAGTTTTGGGCAGAATTAAACCAGTCCAAACTCCAAGCCAACCCAGGCCTTAAACCTCCTGGATATCAGCCCGAGCCTAAACGAACCCCAAACAAACCCAAGACCCGCCCTCATTAAGACCTCAGTAAGCCCAACACTCACGCGCTCGCGCACACACACACACACACACTTACGCACGCACGGCACGCACACACGCAGGCACACAGGCACGCACGCACGCACGCACGCACGCATTGGATCCGTGAAACCCCGCAAAAGCACAATATGCCCTTTTCTGGCAGCCAGGGGTATTTATATGCATTAATATGAGTTTCCATCTGCGGAGAGCACGCCACTCCTCCCAGGTGTTGTTCAACACGTCAAACCGCTCCACGCTGTTCAGTGGCTGAAACTGAGTGCCTGGGCAGCGTTTGTGACGATGGTACTGAAGCGCTCTGGCAGCTGCGCGCAACAGTACCAGCATTGGCCAAATGATTGTAACCCCAAGAAACCCTGGTTGATGGATAGGGCAGTCCCCTACATGGGGATTCATTGCTTTTGGAGGGGAACACCCCCTATCTTTTGAATGCGGGGCCAACATTACTCAAAAACACGGATTTCCTGTAGAATGTTCCTTTTGGCTGCTTTCTTGGAAACAGTGAGCCAAGGCACTATCCCCACCACATATGTACCTCAGCAATCAGAGCCAATGCTCATGATGATCCCTTTGTGCTTGCGACAGCGCGGCCAAAAACTCCATATGGCCAGGCGCATGTACCTCCCAAGCGCTGCGGCGGCAGGGCTATCGCGCGGCTCGCGCATATTGGCCTGCACCTTCGTCACTCAGAGCAGCCGAGAAACACGCAAAAACATAGGGCCCATGGAGACGTGTGCACGCTGGCCACTCACCAAGCGCTTGACTTTGAACTGCAAGATGCTTGCAGGATCCTGCCTCCCAGGAGCCATCGGCGTCCAATCGTAGCCGCTCTACAGATTGCAGCAGCGCAAAGCACTCAGCTTCCTGTCAAAGAAGTCAGCCCCAAAGACCCAAAGTCGGGGAAGCAGGCCCCTGGGCTGAGCCATACTTGGCCCATTGCAACGCGATCGCAACCTGCCTTCTCCACGCCTCCGCACACGTAGAGGCTGCCACCCACACAGGCGGAGCCTGGCCTCTCGCGGGCTTGGAGCATTGAGGGCAGTGCCGCCCACAGCCCCATCCCGGGCCTCGCTGCGACATGCGCAGGCGCCAATTCACTTGAAACTGTCTGAGCAAACAGATCATATTCAACTGGACAGGCAAGAGTGAGTTGCGCCCAGGAGCAGAAACCGTTCAGCCGCGGCATGGCCTTTGTCCGAGCTGGTGCCGACCACAAAGCATTCGCCTGTGCAAGCGTCGTGTCAATGACAGATCTGGCTGGAGACCGCCAAGCAACCCTTACCGTCATCTAGCAACCAACGCCAGCAAGCCTTGGAAGGAGGCAGCCGCTGGGCCAGAACGCGCCTGCATGCGCTTAAGGCGTGTTTCCTCGAATCCTAGCAATTGGAAAAGCAAAGAACATGCAAGAACCGCCTGTCACATGCCTAATTGCTACACTGGCCGTGCGTATCAAATAGGACTGGGAAACCATTGAGGAGTGCTTTCAGTGGGTGACAAGGCCCACATGCGCACATCCTCAAAACCATGATCTCGAAACCTCAAGTCAAGGCACCTCCAGCATCATGGGCAGCTTTTCCCAGCAACTTGACAGCAGGTCAAAGCGCTCGGCCGTTCGCAGCTTCATAGCCCCGTTGTAGCCACCGCAAACCTAAGAGGAGAATGATTCCAAGCAAGTCGTGGCTTTCAGCGTTTGCCATTTCGGGCCAAGCCGCATACAGTGAGCCAGTGCTCGAAAGAGACGGCAGCACCTGGTTCTTGGGCCAGCTAGGCGCGTGCTAACAAGGCAACTCGCCAAGCCTGCTCCGCCCAGGAGACACCAGTTTGCCAGCAAGCGCGGAACCTTCTCAGCGAACCTTGCACAACATCTGTGCCAAAAGGCCTCCAACCCCCGTGATTTCCCTGCACGGAGTGTTTGCAAGGCGGGCCGAAGATTTCGGCTGGCTGTCAAGAAACTGTGCCCGACAAACTGCGCCAGCAATTTGGACACATCCTCAACGTCCATGATCTTTGGCAGCCTGAGCACTTGCGTTTTTAACGCTTGCCCGCATTTCCCTGGCCCTCCCCCGCTTCCTTGCCCACCAAGGTGCAGAAAGCGGCTGCAAACAAAGGCCGTGTCCAAGTGTTCGCCAGCGCGCCCCCACATGAAGCCCGCTGAGCAGGCCCCTTTGCGTCAGGCCTCCCAGGCCGAAGCGCCCAGGCGGTTCCGCATGGCAGCATGGGAGGAAAACAACCTGCGACTCCCTCTGTCAGTGTGGTTGTTTGGCTTTGCTTGCAAGTTCTCTGCTGAATCGACTCGGGCTGCAGTTGAGCCCGATCGCCTTGTGCGATCCCACGCACTGCGCTGAATGATCCTGGAGCCGCAGCCGTCCTTTGCAAACTGATCGCTCGCATTGGCCAGGCGCCTGCCTCGACCTTCTGCAGGCGCTCACGCCGTCGTTCCTCCGGCGATTTCGCGGGCTTCGGCTCCTGGAAATCAGGGAGCTGGCAGGTCGAACGCAACGCATGAGTGCCAATTGCTGAATCACCACATCTCGCGCGAGAAACCGCGAGACTCGTTTCTCGAGCACCGACTGACAAACTGGTATTGAGTTGAGGTGTTGTGAGACACACGTTCCGAGGAAAGCCATGAAGCCTGACAAAGGAACCGGTTTTCAAAACACTTGCACACAATGATCAGAAGCGACATACACGAGGCCCTGATCGTCAGCAGCCATAGCAGTTGGAGATTTGAACCTGGCACTCACACTCTCCCCACAAGAGCTCCACAGAAAGGCTCCCTCGCGGCTAAAGATCTGCACCCGATCGCTGCCGCAGTCGGCCACAAAAAGCCGATCCTGATGGTCAACGCACATTCCCATGGGACCCGAAAGGCAGCCAGGCTTGCCGGGATCATAGCGCGACGGCGCCCAGTCTTTGGGGATAAAATGGTGGAACTTGCCATGGTTGTCAAAGACCTGGATGCGATGATTGTCCTTGTCGCTGACTGCAATATGTCCACCGCTGAAGGTTGCAATGCATTCGGGATACTCGAACTGTCCGGGTGCCGAGCCCCGGCCGCCGAACTCCAAGAGCACTTGGCCACTCAGCGTCAGAACCAAGCATCGATGGTTGCAGGAGTCTGCTACAACTATCCTCCCCAAGGAGAAGCCCGCCCCAAAGGGGCCGTACAAGGTACCGGGCGCAAGCTCCTGCACGGAGAGGGCAGTCAATGCCGGGCCCATGTGCATCTTGAGAATTCGATCACGTCGGTACTCCACCACTATGAGCGTGGTACTGCCATCCGACTCTATACAACACAGGCCGCTGGGATCTTCCAGCTTTTGCACCTCAGAGCCTTCGCGGAAGCTGACCACGCCCATGGGTTGAAGGGAGGATTTGCTGAACACCTGGATGCGCGAGTTCATGGTGTCTGCCACAAAGAGCCGCGTGCTATCGATTGCCATCCCACATGGTGACCTGAAGCAGCCCAGCTCGTCACCCTCTAAGCCAAGGACAGCCCTCAGCTCTCCCAGTCCGTGCTCTTGCATCTCCTTGTCGCTGTATGTTTGCACTGTCGCCCCTCCCAGCCTTTTGATGAGGAGCTTGGTCGCGTTGGTCGGCTGTAAGGCATCAAACAATGAAATGGCCCGCCGTGGTTCCTGGCCCACCGCATCGGCCAAAGAAATCTTGTGCGCATCTCGTCCAGGCAAAGCTGCCGGCTTGTCGCCCCGCACGCGTTCCGGTGCTTTCGCATCCTCCTTCACGTGGGTCGTCTGACTAGGATCATCCAGAACTTTCTCGACTTCCGCTTCAGCCGTCGGCACGTCATCCACCGTTTTCTTGTTCACCTCACTTGCCCAAAGGCCGGGCACATGAAAGACGATCACATGTTTGCATCGCGCTGCCACCAAAAACACCAATACCGGACTAAACTGTAAACCGGAAAAGCAAATGGAGCATGTTTTTTGCAACCATGACCAACAGTTAGTCCCCAACCAACTCCAAAAGATCCCTTCACCGCTCTGTACGAGCATAACCCAGACTCAGCTGCACGCCAAAGCCGGTTGCAAGATCTCTTTACCAAATTATCCAGAAACCGCTATCTATAGCACCTTAAGCACAAACAGTGCACCCAAAGCAGCACCCTGAACACTGACTGCATCGCAAAACAAGCACTGCCAGAAACCAGCAAAGCACTGGAGCGCACCAAACAGCACCCTGACAAGCACCTGAAAACAGCCTGCCCCTTTCAGCTACTTGGGTGTTTGGCAAAGCCATTTCCCTCTTTTTGCGCCCCTTCCAGCCAGTGTCCCCCCCCCAAAAAAAAAACTGGGGGGGGGGGTGTAAGAGGGAAGAGTATGTATAATGTGCCGGGGAGAGGTCTGGGCATCAACATCACACTGAGGGCTGGCTTTCAGGCAGATCTTGTAGGAATTGATTGCATGAACATTGCAAACCTTAGTCTGAGAAATTGGCATCCAGTGGAATTTGGTAGGAATGAAATTGCGAATATCATATTGTCCAAAATTACAAATTTTACAACTTCGAGTCTGAGAAATTAGCTTCCAGGGGAATTTGGTAGCAATTAAATTACAAATTTTATAAATTTTACAAATTAATTTGTAAAATTTGTAAAATATCAAAAAATCCGGCCCAAAATTACAAATTTTACAAATTAATTTGTAAAATATCAAAAAAATCCGGCCCAAAATTACAAATTTTACAAATTCGAGTCTGAGAAATTAGCTTCCAGGAATTAAATTACAAATTTTACAAATTTTACAAATTTTACAAATTGATTTGTAAAATTTGTAAAACATCAAAAAAAACCGGCCCAAAATTACAAATTTTACAAATTTTACAAATTAATTTGTAAAAGTTGTAAAATTTCAAAAAAATCTGGCCCGAAATTACAAATTTTACAATTTTTTCAAATTCGAGTCTGAGAAATTAGCTTCCAGGGGAATTTGGTAGGAATTAAATTACAAATCTTACAAATTTTACAAATTTTACAAATTAATTTGTAAAATTTGTAAAATATCAAAAAAATCCGGCCCAAATTTTACAAATTTTACAAATTAATTTGTACAATTTGTAAAATTTCAAAAAAATCTGGCCCGAAATTACAAATTTTACAAATTTTACAAATTCGAGTCTGAGAAATTAGCTTCCAGGGGAATTTGGTAGGAATTAAATTGCAAATTTTACAAATTTTGCAAATTTTACACATTAATTTGTAAAATTTGTAAAATATCAAAAAAATCCGGCCCACAATTACAAATTTTACAAATTTTACAAATTAAGTTGAAACATATCAAAAAACATCAGGCTGGAAAGGGATAGTGAGGGAATCTTCAATCATCATATCCTCCAAGTCTCACGGACAGGCTATCTGGCGTATTCTGCGTGATGTCTGGGCGGAAGATTTTCTTCATCATTCTTTGTTCTTTCACACCTTTCCCTTTCCCTTACCTTCATCGATTGGTCTAACCTGGTATGCGATAAAATCTCTGAGATACAAATGAATCCATCCCACAATCCCAGTAGCCTTTCCATGTCTTTCTATTTGCACGGTTTTCTCCATCTCTTTCTCCATCAGGTATGTGTGGTATGAAAGTTATCCAAAAGAAGCGTGTTACAGAAGATGTCCTCTCTCCTTTACCTATCTTATGTTTATTTCTTTATCCCTGTCTTTTCCATCCTAGTTTATTGAGTTGATTGTAGAAAGAAATGGTCAGGGGAGAGAGTGAAAGATAGAGAAAGGAGTATGAATTCGAGATCCTAAAGAAAAACAAACACATGGAAATAACAGAAAAGAGAGATTCCAAATGAAAAGATAATATGCTTTCCTCCCCATGTCCTTACCAAACTTCAACCGATTCAAAATGAAACAAACTTGACCCAAAAAAAGCCGTTAAGGCGTGTTTGTTCAAATCCAGCTTTTAATTCAAAATCGGATGTTTGCTGACATTGAAACGTACTCTGGGGAATTTAACAATTAAGCATTTCACAAATTTCGCAAGTACATGTGTAAAAGGTGAAATTTCCAGATTTTACAAATGAATTTGCAAAATTTGTAAAATATCAAAGTAAAATTTGTAAAATATCAAAAAATCTGGCCCAAAATTACAAATTTTACAAATTCTAGTCTGAGAAATTAGTTTCCAGGGGAATTTGGTAGCAATTAAATTACAAATTTTATAAATTTTACAAATTAATTTGTAAAATTTGTAAAATATCAAAAAATCCGGCCCAAAATTACAAATTTTACAAATTAATTTGTAAAAGTTGTAAAATATCAAGAAAATCTGGCCCGAAATTACAAATTTTACAAATTAATTTGTAAAATTTGTAAAATATCAAAAATCTGGCCCGAAATTACAAATTTTACAAATTTTACAAATTCGAGTCTGAGAAATTAGCTTCCAAGGGAATTTGGTAGGAATTAAATTACAAATTTTACAAATTTTACAAATTAATTTGTAAAATTTGTAAAGTATCAAAAAATCCGGCCCAAAATTACAAATTTTACAAATTTTACAAATTCGAGTCTGAGAAATTAGCTTCCAGGGGAATTTGGTAGGAATTAAATTACAAATTTCACAAATTTTATAAAATTTGTAACATTTGTAATTTAATTCCTACCAAATTCCCCTGGAAGCTAATTTCTCAGACTCGAATTTGTAAAATTTGTAATTTTGGAAAATATGATATTCGCAATTTCATTCCTACCAAATTCCACTGGATGCCAATTTCTCAGACTCGAATTTGGTAAAATTTGTAATTTTGGGCCATATTTTTTGAAATTTTACAAATTTTACAAATTAATTTGTAAAATTTGTAATTGTGGGCCGGATTTTTTTGATATTTTACAAATTTTACAAATTAATTTGTATAATTTGTAAAATTTGTAGTTTAATTCCTACCAAATTCTCCTGGAAGCTAATTTCTCAGACTCGAATTTGTAAAATTTGTAAAATTTGTAATTTCCCTGTCTTTGGGGCCTCTTCCAAATCATTGCCTGTTTCCTCTTGTCCATCCATCCTCATCCTTTATTTGCATTTATGGATGGGCAAGAAGTGACGAAAGCATTTGCAGGCAGTAATAATTACGGTAGAAAACGTAATATCCTCCCTTTCTTTTCAAAATCCTGTTTTATACAAGCTAACAACATACAAAGGGCGCGAGACAGTTATGACAAAGCTAAAGATAATTCTGGGTGGTGCTTACAGAAGCTATCTAATTTATTACGTGCAAATACATGCTTCTAATCTTAAAACCATACTTACATTCCTCGTTCTTTTCTATTTTATTCTTCCCTTGTTGAGATTCATTACGCTATCTTTCTTTGTGAATGCTTTTGGCTGTCCGGTCGTCGCTGGGCTCACCGAAAAAAAGAGATTATGAGTAGGTCTTACTCATATTATTTTGCTTGTGTTTTTCTCTCTTTTTGACCTTTCATCCTTCCCCTTCTTCTGTTTCCCTTTTCAACCGTTGAAGAATGCCAGAAATCGAGGGGTGAAGGAAGGAGGGAGAAGCTAGCCCCCCCGTTCCTTCTTCTCCAACTGTATCGCTAGTGGGGAGAAGATAGGAAGGAGATCAACCGTTCCATCTTTACCTTTCCCTTCCCCACTACGTTCTGGAGTTCTGTCACTACGAAAGACTCACGATGGAACAGTCTAAAAGTGGGACGAAGGAAGGGGATATTGGCTTTATTTTTGGTTTATTTGTAGAAAAAGAAAGCCACTTTCCACAACCCGCTTCTTTCTGTAAAAACACAGATGGAAGAAGATGACCTTTCCTTTCCCGGCCCAGCCAACGCTTGTCATTTTCCTTGCCTTGTCTTTTACATTGCCATGTTTTGGAAATGAAGAAGTAAAGCGTCTGGCAAGGAGGTAAGCGCCCATCAATACTAATTGAAGATAACGAATTGGATGGGCACTTACCATGTCTTTCTATCACTTCTTTCTTTCCTTTTGATGAAATTGAAGATTGAAAATGGGAAGTGAGAGGCCTCTCTTGACTTCTTCCTCAAGCAAAGGCTGCTGTTAATCTTATGCCGTGTGATGCTTGGGAAGAAGAAGAAGAAGAGAAGATAGGAGAGGGTGAGCAGAAGTAACGTGATTCTTTCTTTTCCTCCGATCGCATCCTGATTTTCCCATGTATGTCACCCACCAACATCTTCAACCCATAAAGATTTGACTACAGAATCCTTAAAACCTTTTTAATAGCAAATGCTAGCGGTCTCTCTCTTTTGCTAATAATCTTCTGGAAATGAAAGGACAATAATAGAGTTTTAGATCATAGGATGGTGTAAGGACTGGGTTCTTCTCATCGTTGACGTCCTTTCCTTGTCCAAGTCACGGAGGAAGAGAGGTTGGTTTGTGGTCCCAAGAGCTTGTATCCTTCCCTTTCTATCTCTTCCACTTCATCCAGGAAACATTTGTGGATGGACATGTCGTTATTAAGATCATTGCCTTTCGGTTTACCATCCCATTTATTGCTTGAATGTCTATCTTTGTTGTCTTCCATTTACAATATTATCTGAGAAGTATAGAAATGCTTCTGGGTGTGAGGTTGAAAAATTGGCGATGTAAAGAAAATCACGATGGTTGGAAGAGAAAGTTAATCATTACCAAGAATAGGTTCATAGTCTCTCATCTGCTGGTTGCATTCTCATGTGCTTGTTCACTTTGCAACCTTTCTACTTGTTTATCTATCTTCCCAATCTCTCTTTCTCTCTCTCGCATTGTAAACGTTGGAGGCATCTGGATGGGGGAAAAAACCCGGGGGGTAATAACAAATATGAAGAAGAGGAACTGGCTAACACTCCTTCTGCTCTCCCGTCTTTCGCGGCTATCAGGATTAGTAAGAATTACGAAAAGGCCTATGAAGAAACATAATAGGTACATAAATAAATAAATCAATAGGCAAATGACAGAACCAAGAACATGAAAGTAATAAAGAATGTTAATAAATGAAACTGTTTATTGGGAGACACATTATTCTTGTCCATCAAGAACCCTCTCCAACACAGTGAAAAACCTAGAGTGGACAATGATGGATATGATAGAAAACGCAATAAGATAATAAAACGCAGTAAGCTATGAGATTACAACGATTCTGTAATTATTGCCTTTAAATTCACCCCGTGACCACTTCATCCCATTTACACAAATATATTGGAGAAGATATTAGTGCATGATGAAGAATAAACACAAATTATAACCATAGATAGTTTGCTTGACTCTGAAGAGGCTGTTGGTCTTTACTCATGGAGTTTATTTAGTTGTATCTTCTTTCTGCTTTTGTTCTATTAGAATTTCCTTGCAAAATCTCTCACTCACTTCCTATTGTATCATTAGATATGTGCAATATTCTTGAGTTTTAGGTGAGAATGAAAAGGATATTAATAGTTCAAAGTTGCTGGAGAAGGACGGAACACTATTTACGAAAGGCTATTTATTTACTAGAATCTCATGAGTAATGTTTACTAATTTGTATCGGTTGGGGTGTATTTCTCACCTTCTCTTTTTAAGGGGTTTCCTTTTGCCTCCCAAGCTAATACTTGTCAAATCCTACTGAACCAATCTTCATTAATAAAATCATGTTCATCGCTAGAAGTGACCGAAGGAAGTTAATAGTTTTCTCATCAGAATATTGCCTGTCCAAATAGAGTGATGAATGAAGAGACGCTTAACTGTGATTATTGCTTAAGTGACGTCTCACGGACAGGCTACGTCTCCAGACCCTTTTTTATATCTCTCTGATTGTTCTTTCCTTTTATGTTTATTTGACCAGCATTTGTTTACTATTTACTTCTTCCTCACTGACATTCGATCTTCTCTAACTCTGTTATCTGTTACTGTGGCTTTAATCATTTGATTAACATTTTCCTCTTTCCATTTCCATGCTCTATCTTGGTGAGCCAGCAAACGTTTAATTTAGAAAAAATATGGAAGTGATAGATAGGAGGACATCATTATTTGTTTCTATTAATACTACTTCACGAAGGTATACCGTGTGCTTTTATCACACTCTCTCACAACCAAAGAGAGGATGTTCATCTGGTCTTCATCACCCCTCACCCTTTTTTCTATTACTACAAACTAGCTGGTTCTTTCAGGGTGGGGCATGCCAAGACATTCCTTTCTACTCTTGGGATTGCACCAAAAGAGTCCATGTGCAACAATGAGCCGTTCTGCTCTTGAAGGCGCGCGGCGGCACATTGTACGTAATCTTCCCTGCCACGGGGGGGGGGGGGACGTGCCTTTTTTTCCCCTCTTTTCCCTTCCCTCAAGGGGCACCAGGGAGGACACCACCGCGGTCATCTTCGAGATCTCGGAGGAGGCGGCCGCCACGTCGCCGCTCCAGCTCACCGGCTGCGCCTCGCGCTTGCGGAAGGCGTTGGCCAGCGCCAGCTCCGCCACCTTCGAGGCCAAGACGTCGTCCCCCAGCAGCCTACGATCCGAGAGCCGGCGAAAAACGCGAGAAACAACAACAAAAAGGAAATCCCATAGAAAGAAAGGATTCCCTTGTATCAACTCAGCCGGATCCAGCCGCAGGGAACTCCACTCGGAGTTTTTTTGTCGTGAGCCTGGAGTGAAACTTGTGTCCTTGTGCAAGCCCAGCCGAGAATACGAGGTTTCTTGGGCAGCCCGGATGGGTGATTGGTTTCCTTCCGCTTTTTCAAGAAAAAAGAAGAAACAGAGCCAGGTACCGGCACCCATTGATACTGGGAAGGCCTTCAACGATGGACTCGGGAAGGCCCTCTGGCATCACAGAAGTTGCAAATACACGTTTGAGGAGACGTACGCAAGGAGGAGATACCAAATGTCTTTTTCTCAGAATTGGAGACCCCTAAACCATGATCTGTGGCCCTTTGAAACCACCCGCCACTCGGAGAAAGCGAAGCCAAATCAGGCCAGGCAGCTGCTGGGCGGAGATGTATCCGGTGAGCAGCAGGACCTCGCAGTTGGTGCCCCGAGCCAGCACTTTCTCCAGGAAGTCAATGGCCCGCCACCTGGGTACCAGTTGGCGTGCAGTTGCTCAGGATCAACCAAGGCTCCCTCTTCCCCTTTCCCCCCCCCCCACTTTTCTTGGACCTCCCAACCCCATAGTTTCTGCTACTCAGATCCAGGTCCCTCAAAGGATACAAAAAAAAAAAAGAAGCAGGCCCCAAGCCGTTGGCAAACCCCAAAGCCCCAAAAAGCCCCAAAGCTGACGGACCTCCCCCCCCCCCAGCCTTCCCCAGACCCCCCCGCTCACCTGGTGAGCATGGTGCAGGCCACCGAGCTGCGCCGGGCCTCGTAGGACTCCCGCTGCCGCGCCCTGAAACCGTCCACCTCCTGCAGCATCTCCTGCCTCCGCTGCTGCAGCGCCTACGACTCCCGGCTTTGGTCCGGGGGCTTCCCCAGTGGAAGAGGTCTGGTAGGAACTAGCGGTTTGTAACCGGCTTCTTTTGAAGATGGAGACATGTTGGACTAAGTTTTAAGCTACCTGAAACCTGCAATAAGCACATACCCATCCCTCCTTTTGTTTTTCTCTCTCTCTCTCGCTTCTCTTCTCTTCTCTTCGCTTCAATTTGCACTTCCCCTCTCTCTCGCAACCTATGCAGGGAGATAGTGGCTCAGTCGCCAAACCCTTGCAACAGCTTTCTGTGTGTCTCGACAAGGTAGCCGGCCTCCTTCACCCGAGCCTCCAAATTTCGGATGTCCTGCACGGAGGAGCGCATCTCGTCTTCGAAGTCCTGGATGCTGGTAGTCACCTGCTGGTGCCTCTCCTGCAAGGAAGAGCCCAGTTGGCGCAGCTGCTGAAGGTGAGCCTGCAATGCCTGCAAGCCAACCCGAAATCTGTGCAACTACAAATTCCCATCCCAATGGCCTTGGCCGCTTTAAAGAGGGCTCCCTGGTATCACAGGAACTCCCCTAACGGAACCCCTTTTTCCCCCCCACCCCCTCACCCCCCGCCAGAATTTTTCCACCATGCCTTACGCTGCTTCTCCAGCAGGCCGCTGGAAGGGAGCTTGTAGACGTGAGTCTCGTGCTCTTCCTGAATGCAGTTCCTGCAGCACATCACATCGCAATCCTCGCAGAAGAACTCCAGCTCCATGTGAGGGTGGCCCGAGCACGTGGCCGCCCTGTGCAGCGAATGCTCCTGTTGTTCTTTCAGGGTCGTCAACGCATGAGACGCCGATGCTTTGGAGCGTCTGTGGTGCTCGCTGCATTCAAGACACAGCCTCCTGACGCATTGGGCACAGTACTGCACTGCAGGGCCTGCCTCCACGCACTCGTCACAACAGATTGCAATGGAGGTGGTGTCGCTCACAGCCCTGAAGTCGAGGCGCTGGTTCTCCGCAAAATGGCACAGAAACTTTGAGTAATTCTGCTCCTTGATCTGTGCATCGCAGATTGGGCATAGCGCCTCCTGCCCTTTCCGCAAGATTCCTTGCAAACACCTTCCACATGCCAAGTGCAAGCAGGCCAGCACCTTCACCTCGCCCCGGCTTTCAGAGCTCAACACCATCTCTTTGAAGGGGACTTTGCAAAACGCGCAGCTGGATGTCGCCCCCATTTGTGTTCCGAGCCGCTCTTGCACAAAAGCGCCCAGCTCGGAAACATCTGCATCCCCTGTTTGGCCCATCTATGGCCATGCTCACCGCATGTGTGAGACGCCCGCGAGCGCTACGATTTCAAGTCGTAGCCACTCTGGGTCGGTTTGAGGCTGAAACCGCAGGAGTGAAGCATCATTTCTCATTTGATTGAACCTTGGAGGATACCATTAGTCCCGCAAACGTGGCTGGAAAGCACGGTCCGCCTGATTTTTGTGGGACATGTGGGTCATGCCCCTTCTCGTCCTCCTCAAACTAATGATATATTCGGCTAGCTCGCTTGCTAGACATCAAGCACGTGCGTGACGCAAGGACGGTCCTTGGCCTTCTCCTTTGAGTCTTTTCTTGCCTGGTGCTATTGGCAACTGCTCCTTCTGCTATGCTTAATGGGTATGGTGAATGGCAAAGAACCTCGCCAAAGGAGATGCTGCAAAGAATTGAGGCGTGCCAAGTTTCGTCTCTACCCAGGGCAGTTGGGAGAGGATGGATGGGGGGGAGAGGGAGGGAGGGAGGGAGGGGAGGGGAGGGGAGGGGAGGGAGGGGAGGGGAGGGGAGGGGAGGGGAGGGGAGGGGAGGGGAGGGGGGAGGGGAGGGGAGGGGAGGGGAGGGGAGGGGAGGGGAGGGGAGGGGAGGGGAGGGAGGGAGGGGAGGGGAGGGGAGGGGAGGGGAGGGGAGGGGGGGAGGGGAGGGGAGGGGAGGGGAGGGGAGGGGAGGGGAGGGAGGGAGGGAGGGAGGGACAGAACGTGATTTTCCTCATTCAGGATCGTGTTTCGGGTCTTATAAAAATATTTGGTTCAGAAGCGCAAACAACAACAACAAAAAAAAAAAGGAAACAGCCAGGGGGGGGGTTAAGACAGTCAACCAGAGAAACCCCAGAATGGGTTCAGAGTCCAATTCAATTGGACTCCCCAGGCGGGCACCCGAGCTGCCAGTGCCAGACAGGCTGGCTTGATCAATTGGGCTTATTCTTAAACATAATGTGCAAAAGGCAGGTTGGGAGAGGCTTGGCGATCCGGACGAAGTCAAACAAGCTTCCAAGCATGACGAAGAAATCAGTGGCTAGGCTATGCAGGGCTTTGTTTCCTGCACTATCTGCCAACAACATGCTCCAACTCAATCCCCAACATGCAAGCGCCACATGCTTCTACACAAATGCTGCTGCCAGCACATGCATTCCTGATTTGACCCCGCGATTGGCCTTGCAATGCTGCGTGTGGTACTTCCAAGGCCGCGAAACAAATCCGGCTGCGGGTCGAAAAAGGGTTCCCAAAATGGAACCCTGGTAAATGGAACGACTAAAACCTGCGGTCAGATTCCTGGTGGTTTAATTTTGATCCATACCCATCCAGCCTCCTTCCCCTCCGTCTCAATCACCGCCGTCTTCGCTTTCTTGGCGCGAGGCTCTGCAGGACCCTCCCTGCGTGGCCTCAGGCGGGACATCGTAATTCCCTACTGAGCTGGCCATTCGTAACCAGCTGAATACCAGCGTCTTGCTGCAGCTGGCCCGGTTGGCAGAGGCAGGTGCTCAAACATCTAGAAGATAGCAGAGTTTGTTGCATTGAGCCAAGGCTGACCTGCCAAACCTATACAATGATAGCTTCAGATTCATCCGGAGGACCATGCTAATCAGGGGTTGTTCCGTTATGGCAAGGACACGATCTAGTCAGTCGGCCGGAATTTTCCTAAGTCAACATGATTGACATTGCTTTCAATGGAGCCACTATTGCTCGCGCATTGCACAAACTTGCAGACAGCAAGCACCACGATTAAACAAAAAACACTGAGCAAGCAAACTGCGAGGAAAAGAGGCGGGAGGGGAGAAAAAATCCGAGCACAAGAGTCGGGAGAATGACGAGAAGAGCGGCAACGGGGAAAAGCCTTGAAGGACACGTAGCCCAAGCCAAGTGCCACTGGCACATCTCGCATATCCCTGCCCGCCCAAAGCATAAAGAGCACCCCGAAGCCGCTCCCAAAAACCAAGCTGCCAAGAGCCTCCCAGCGGCTCCCTCATCACGCAGGCCTCTCTCTCAAGCCGTTTGTGCCAAGCGGCGCAAGCCAGCGCTCTGGCAGGAGAAGGATTCGCAGACTTGGCGGCCTGCGTGCGGCTTGAGTTCTTCCCATCTGGCCATGGGTCAAAATCCAAATAGTACCCAGTGAACATCCCAATCCCCACTAAAATAGACTAAAATGGATGGTGCACCTACCCCAAAATGGGATCCCATTGGTTTTGACCCACAGCCATCTGAGATCATCGGAGCCCGGAAGAATTTGCAGCGCGCCTGGTCTCCTCCTCGCAATCGCAGGGCTCTCCATCCAGACCTGGTTCGGCTTTGCCGTCTCGGCGCAAGTCCTGCAGGAACCCTGGCTCAACGCGCGCTCATAGAGTCTGGTCAGCACCTTGTCCTTCTGTAGGCTCAAAAGGCGCCAATCATGGCTTGTAGCATGACAATGGCAAAAAGCCCAGGCAAAACAGTTTGGAACACGTTGCACAGCTTCAAATGTTATCGTTTAGGGCTGCGTCTGCATAGTTCTACGTTCCTCTTCAGCCTCTTGAAACACTGCATCATTGTCTTTTCGAGCCTGCAGCGTTTTGACATGCATTCAACTGTTCCCAGCTAAATTCTGTGCATATCTCTTTAGCTTTCCTCCTGATCGTTTGTCAAGCTGCCTTGACCCAGGCAAAATGAAAAGCTCCACATGGAACTTCCAGGAGTCTTCCCCCCTTCTCATTTCCCATCCACATTCATCCCCAACTGAAGCTCCAAATGGAATTTCCACATCCCCCTTCCCATTTCTGGGGTGAAAACCCGGCAGCGCGTTCCCACAAACCGCCCCTCCTTCGGCGCCCTCGGCTCCGAGTGGCCCGCGTCAGGCGGCCAGTACGCCTCGAAGAGCAGCAGCCGCTCCAAGAGGCGCTGGCGACTACCTGCGAGATGCGACTCGGCCTCTGGGAGCCGATTTTTTGAAGCCAGGGTATGGCTCGAAATTAATAAGAGCCAGGGTTGCGCAGGTTCTTGATGTGGAGTTCCATTTGCCAAGGTGCCATTATGGTACATTTATTTGAGCCAGGGCTCCTTGATTTCATGCCCCCCTTGAACGTCACCCACGGGACACTTGTATAGCAACCAACAGCTGTTCAGCCATCTCGGCATCCATGGCCCACGTCGAACCTGCCTTTGATAGAAAGGCCGCGTTGCTGGCAGGCGCGCCTCAGGCACGCGCTGCGTGTGCGAGGGGGAGCCTTCTCCTTTGCCTTGCCCACTTCCTCTAAAACAAACATGCAACCCCACTGAAAACTAACTCCCCTTGCCAGAGCCGATGTTGCCTTGTCACTGGCTGCTTTAGACAGGTCCTATTCGTAGGTTTCGAACCAGGCATGTCGACATGGCAAGTCCAAACAGGTGGTAAAGCTTGCTCCCGTGCAATGAGGCCCAGAAAGAGAGGCAACCCCCTGTAGCCCCAAAATGTGCCAGCTTCCCCAATTCCAATGGGGTCACGCCCGAGGTACAAACCTCAAGCAAAGCCTCGAGGCCAGATTCCTGGCCAAGGTGCCTCCAAACAAGATTTCTACTGGCACATCATTGCGGCACATCTTATTCTTTGCATTCCTCACAGAAAACACTGTCAGTCGGCACGAGCGCTTTCAGGGCTTCGCATAATTGTTCAGGCGTGCAAGGCCCACGACAACCATCGTGGCATAAGCCGGATGCCAAGCTGCTCGAGCGTTGCCAAATCTGAGCCCATCCAGTGCTGCTGTGCTTGCTGCACCGCTGCAGGGGCAGAAGCTGACACCTTCTCGCCGGTTTCAGCCTTGCCGCACATGACGGCCTGGCAACGCGCAAGCAAACTGTGGAAGTTGGGTGTTTCAAAACAGGGTTAAAAACAAAAAAACTCGGGTTATCTGGTCTTGAAAGGATGCCCACCAGTTCAAGGGTCCACACCCACATGACATTGGTCCAGAGTGCCCATGAATTCTTCACCGGTGTAGTTCAGGTTGGCTCTGTGGCATCTCACTGCGGCAAGCCGTGCTGAAACCGCTGACATGCTCTGAGAGGCAGCCCAGCTTCAGAGTGCAACGTTATGCCACGCAAGGGCTAGGGATGATGGATCCCTAACTCTTTATGAAGCGCCTGAAGTACCTTGAAAGACGCGACTCCGTGCCTCCAGCCCCTTCCTTAAACCGGCGTTGCTACAGTCACTCGTCACTCCCTCGCTACGCATCTCCTTCTCTCATTCTCCCTCTCCCCAACTCCGCGGAATCACGTGTTGGCCCAATGCCGCCCGATCCCCCTCCGTCTTCTGCAAGCCAACTCAAAATGTCGAGGCAGTCCACCAAACACAGCACTGCTGAGCGCTGAACGTGAAGCGAGGTGGGAAAAGAGCCCTGCGGTTTCAACCGGCAGCACGTGGCAGAAGGCAGAAGGGGGTCACGTGCACTTCAAAAAGTGGTTTTCTTCTGGGAACCATGCCTCAAACGCTCACTCCGTGTAACTTGATTTCTAGAAGCTCACGGCTCTACCAGACTTTTCGACCGGGCACCCGACCACTCCGACCAGTTCTCCACGAGCTTCAGGACCTGAAGCCGGACTGTGAGACTTTGGGGGAATGTTTGACCCCGGATCAACAAAACATTGTTTATTGATATGGGGTGCGTTCCCCCAAAGCGATGATTCCCAGAACCCGGGACACCCGGACAGCCCCGTATCAATAAACAGGGTTTTTTTTTGTGGATCCGGGGTCGGCATTACCCTCGAAGGCTCACCCGGTCGCGGAGAGAGCTGGCGGCGATGGTGGAGATCCCGTCGCAGACCTGCGACAGCAGTGGGCGCGGCACTGAAATGAAGCCCCACAAATGAAGCCGAATCAGGAGGTACCAGCGAGGATGAGCAAATACAAGCGGCACGCTGCATTTCACGCGCAAGGTATGGCTCCCAGTTGCCCAGCACTGACAACACGTGCAAGTCATAACAACATGCGCAACACGGAAATCGGCACTCAGACCAACATGAGGCGACCCAAAGAATAGATCAAGTGGTTTCCCTCTCATTGTGAAGCTTCCCTTGTGCAAAGTAAGAATCAAGAAAACACACTTCCAAACCATGCCACAGGCTCGCAGCTTGACTTCTTGCAGGACTATGCTGAGAAGCTTGTTCAGATTCATTGACCCAATATATCACATGGAAAACATGTCACACTTGTGCGGGGTACGGTTGCTCACACCAAGTGTGGGTGTGTCTTTGTGGTTTTACATGGACGCCAAACGGAAGGCAGCCATTTTGGTCCCAACAAGAAGACACCTCCCGTGCGTCTTCGGAAACTCGCGGGCCTCTCGAAGCCTCTCCACCACATCCTCAGGAAGCGAGCCGAGCCGCGAAACGCTTCGCTCAGAAAGAAACGGCTGTGGTTGTCAAAACCAATGGGATCCCATTTTGGGGTAGGTGCACCCAGCCCCCCCATTTTAGTCTATTTTAGTGGGGATTGGGATTTTCACTGGGGGTACGATTTATGACCCATGGCCAAGCCCGGGCGGCTGGCCGGCAGGAGGTCTTGGAACTTGCGGCGGTACTGCGAAGCTCCAGGCTTCGTGCCTTGGCGCGCGCTGGCGCAGCTCACAACGGTCAGCTGGTCTTTGAGGGTACCCTCTTTTGGTTGGTTGTTAAGGGAAACAAATAGGAAGACACGTATTTTTCCGGGGGGGGGGGGAGGGGGGGTGCTCTTGATTTTGAGACAACCCCACAGCAGCGATGCCGCCCGACTAAGTGACTAAGCCATGCACAGTGCGAGTTGTAGAGGACCTAGAGGCGAGCCCGACGCCAAACGTCGCTTGGCTCACTTTCCGACAGCCGCGGGCATCATTCAGCAGGTAGAGGCGGGCGACCAGCTGCTGCGTTGTAAGCCCAAGCTGCGCCTGGCAAGAGCGCGATCCAGTGATGAACTCCTTGCGAACTCGTTGGATTTGAAAAGAAATGCGTCTAAACCCACCAGGGAGTGATGGGCATTAAAGTTATTTCAGTGCTTGGCAGTTGCGACGGGCATGCTGCGAAACTTACACAGCTCTGAGTGATAGTCCACGGTAACAACTGCATTTTCCACATCTCCCAGTAGCTTGATGCACCCTCTGCCTCTGTGATGCTGGCACCGATCTTCTGCGCAATGGCCAGTGAAGACATCGACTTGTCCACGCAAAAGACCATGGCCTGAAAAGAATGGCAATCAGCTGCCCCCATGTTTCTGTGTTGACTGAACGCACAGAAACGATTGGTGGGTAGGGGGCAGCTGCAAGCTGCCAGCTGCCAGCGCAACGGCGGCCTTCAGGATCAAGGCTCGCGACAGCGAAAGGTCTCCGATGAGCTCCTGGAATGCCGCCGACTCCTGCACCAAAAAAAGAAGCGCAAGGCGCGGAACCAAGATGCATGCAAGGGAGGGGGCCTTTTTGTCTGGCTTTCGTGGTTGCACACCTTGCGCTTTGTTGCGCTAAGGTGCTAAGCTTCGGGAAGTCTTACAGGTGTTGGGCAGGCAATCTGCCGGCCCCCCAGCCGTAAGGAGAGGGTATTCGCGGCCTCGCGGGCAGCGTCGAAATGGGGATTGTCTCAGCCAGACCTGCAGCTATGTAACAGCCGGCGAGTAAAGCTAATTATTACTAATTACCCTCGTGTCTGTCTCCATCAAGTGAAAACAGGCTCTGTGAGGCTGGGCTCAACAAAATCGTCTGAGGTATTCGTTTCGTTGGCCAGGCGCCTGTGCGACCCAAAGCTCACATAGGTCCTTCCAAGCGCTGAAAGGCGGCCATTCCAGTCCACCAGGCCTGCATCAGGATTGGGATTCGTGATGGCATACGTCCACTCGTTCCTGAAGTAGCTGAACCAGGCGTACTTCTCAATCACGTCTTCTTCCTCCAGCCAGGGCACCACTTCCTTCATGAAACGGACCTGGCCTTGCATGGAGACATCGAAGTTGGGGTCAGCACACGCAAACTCCGTGAGCCAAATCTTCTTGCCGAAGCGCTTGTAATGCTCCACCAGGTTCTTCACCCCATCCAGTGTGCACCAGTAGCTGTGAATGGCAACTGCATCCACTCGGCAGTTCTTGCAAGCCTTCAAGAACTCACCCATCCACCAAGTGCCTTTGCCGATGTCGCCGCACATGGCCGGGCTCACCAGCGTGCGCACTCCAAGGTTTCTGGCCACCTGCTCCACCTCAGGCCACACCGCCGCCGCATGCCATGGGCTCATGTGCGCTTGCGTGTGGATGTCTGGCTCGTTGAAGCCCAACAAGGCCGAGAACTGCCCGCCGCCGTTTCGGGGGAAGTGGTGGTCATGCACCATCGGCATGAAGTCCATGCCAACGCTGCGCCACTGCGAGCGAGGGGACATCTGCCAGTTGTAGCCCCACGACACTCCCTGCTTCAGCGCATGAAGCTGATGATCCCGGAGGTTCGATTTGGCAATGCCTCGCTTGGCACTGGCTGCCACCCTCTGACTGAAACAAACCACCAGCGCGAGGCCATAGGCTACGGATCGCATACCTGAAAATGTCCCGAGTGCTGGCCGACGGCCTTTGATGAGCCAAAGGCTCGCATGAATTGCGCTCACAAAGCTTCAATCTGTCTGCGGCGTTTGACGGCTGCTCGCTTACAACGAAGGTCCGATGGAACATGCCCACAGGTTCGAAGTCGAGCCTCCTGCGTCAGCCCTGCACCGCCTGCACGGGTGGCAACATCCAATGGCTCAATATGCAAACAAGCAAATAAGGTCCAATACTCCCCTACACATCAACATGGAACCCAAAAGGGCGCTCCCCTTTTGGGAGCTTCCTCGACAAAAGTGCTTCTTGGGTGGGAGAGGGGGGGACTCAAGCCAAGTCAACACGACTTTTGCATAGCTCGCCTATCACATTGTCCTTGCCGCTGGTCGAAACGCTGGCGCTCGTCAGCTTCCGCAGGCGGTCGAGCCCTTGCCCCGCCTCCACGGGTTTTGTAGCAATAGTCCGATGCAAGTGATCAAGTAGCCCCCAGTTGGTGGCTGCATGGCTTGAATTGGTTCCGGGATTTGACCACCCAACCTCCAAACCACCAACACAAACCACCAACAAAGGCTTGCCACGGTTCCCCGAAGCGAGGTGCGCGAACATTCATTGCGAACCGAGGCTGCAGCGCTGGGCATCAGCATCTCTATCCGCTGTATGGCTTCCGGGACTCCCTGCGCGATGGGGAAACGGCTCCAGAAGAAACAGCTGGCCGAACCGTGGGCGTCGTTGCTGCTGCCGTCCTCCATGCGCTTCTCGCACGGCGGCGGCTGCCACAACGGACCATTTTCATAGATCTGGAATGGCCTCTCTTTCCACAGGCTGTCAGTCTAGTCTGCTCATGGGCATCCGTTTCTTGGTTTGGTTCGTTTGGATGTTCTCCAGACGCCTCAAATCTGCCAGCCGCCTCCCCTCCCCCTCCCGGGTTAAGGCTGCAGCTCGGTGCGCCAGTACTTATCGTTGTCGCCTTGTGAATAGGAGAAGGTCCGCCAGCCTGAAGTCTGACTTCAGGCTCAGCTCAAGACGTGTTTGGGGCCCCGTGACGAGCGGCGGTAGTAGACATGGAGCGGCTCTTCCAAGTTCTCTTTGTCCGTCGAAATGAAAGCAAACCTGTCAGCCCATTCAATGCAGGCGCAAAAGCTGGCAATCAGCTTGCGCTCCAGTTCTCACAAGCCTGGGGTTGTCTTTCTCCCTTTCCAGAAGAACTCTCTCCTGAGATTCAGGAGCGTGAGGAATGTCAGGAAGCTGGTGCCCGAGTGCGGCAGGCACGTTGCACCAGAATGCAGCGCAATATTGCAGGCATACGGAAACCAAACAGTGTAAAAAGATCCGCCAAGGCTCGAATTCCCAACCTTCATCCGCGACAAACTCCGCGGTCGTGTCGATCAACTTCTTAAGAAGCTGCACGGAGCGCGGTGGATTGGCGAGTTGCGGATTGCGGCCTTTAATGGTTCGCTGGAGGCTTAAAACCATCCCCATTGCAAGACAAGAGGTAAATCCGGCTATCTCTGGCCCGACGCAAGGTCACGCGCGCATTGTGCCAGTGCCCTTCAGGCCCGGCCTGGTCCTCAGGAGGCTTGACCACCAAAGTCTTGGCCAAGTTCCACCTGGGCAATTCAAAACAGTCACGGGACCCTCTGCACAATCTGTCAGCTCATTGCAGTCCCGGTCCCCTAAGTGGCCAGCCGAGACTTTCGGGTGCTTGACGAGGCCTGAATGGACCCAATGGATGGGCTCTGTCGCGGGCACTGGCAGCCGATGCTATGGCACTGGCGGGCGAGCTTTCAGATGTGGGCATCGGCATCGGCATCGGCTTCGGCTTTGGTGGCTCGATATGCCTCGGGCGGCCATCGGCGTGATGCACCCGAGCGCACACGCCGATCAAATTGACCAGTCGAGTTGCGGCATGAGCGCGGGCTTGGTTACCACATTCAAATTCGGCGTCATGCCCATGCTCATGATGGCGCTGACATTCCTGCATCGGACTATCCAGCCCTAGATGCTGATGTTGGGCCATGCCACATGCGAATACAATGCCACACGACTCTCACCCTGCGCACGTCTGGGACATCTGATCACATGGCATTCTGGGAAAGCTACCCACGCAAACGACTCCTGACTGGTTGTATTGCACGCCCCCAGTCGATGCGCAGGCACATGCCAAAGTACTCCTGTGAAATTTCAGCGGTTCGCATTTCGATTAGCAAACGCCTCAGCGATGCCAAGGGCAGCCTTACATCGGGTCCTTGCCATTCAACTTCAATCTGGCAAGCTCAGCTTGATGTCTGGTTTTGAACTGGACGAATCCGCTGTTCATGCCTGTGCGGAAGATAACCGGCCGAACGCAGCAATTGTCGAACTGCGAAGCCAATGCAACATGCCTCGCAGGCGCTGCTGGTCGTTCCTGCAAATGAGCAAACTTGAGCACTTTCCGCCAGCCTTTTTAGTTGCCTTGGCAAGAATTCCACGACTTCAGCATAGCTGGTGTGTGCAAACCCTGGAAGTGAGCAACATCCTTTGGCAACAGAGTCGAGTGAAGTGTGTTTGCATATTTCAAACTATCAAGTTGCCACTTGCCCTTGCCCCATGTTCGCGCATGCTGCCAACAAGCAGCTCATGGCCCTGGCATATGCCACCAAATTTAGCCCACTAACATTCAAAGCAGAAGCGTCGGGATCAGACTGATCAGTAACAGCGCTCCAACTCGTCGGGCGACTTTCTGCTACATTGCTGCTGCGCGTATGAGCCTCAACTGGACGTATGAGCCACAACTTCGTGCCACAGTCCCTCCACATCCCCTGTTTCAACAATGGGAAGGTCACATCACCTGCCATGGACCAAGCCATGGACGCATTACCCATGGCCCCCAAGGTCCTCGGGTACATGATCTTAATGGAGGTGACCTCTCCGAACCTTCCAAACCTAGGTGCAGGTCTTCAAATCTGCCCACATGAAGCTAGCGTGACTGAGGATCAGGCTCGCGAGAGAGCATCTCTTCAGTCCATTCCGTCGACAAAGATCCCACATAGAGATTGTTGGTGTCCTGCCCCTAGGGCTCACTCGTGCCAAAACGACTAGCTTCGAACTTGGAAAGCACGCGCCTCAGCCACTGTCAAGGGCCCCGTGGGCTGCGGCTGATGCGTGGGCAGGGACATGTGCCCGTCGGCCTGGGCCTCGTTCGCAACATGGGGTTGATTCCTTGTCCATTCTGTTCAACCATGGTTCTTTTCAAAATTTAGTTCTCCCAGAATCTTTGGCTTTCCTAGAAAGATCCGGATCCCTGGAAATGGAAACCGGAAACGGAGTAGCTACCCTTAGAAGCACGCCGACCGAACGGACGGGTCTGAGGCCGCGCGCCAGGAAGCCCTCGACGTAGGACAGCTCTTGCCTCTCAAAAAAAAAAAAAACGAGCGGCGGCCGTGGATTTTGGCCGATCAGGCTGATGTGTTTTCCCCCGGATTTATAAACCCCTGGTTGATTTAATAGGGGGGTGTCCGTTTAGTGGGGATTCAGACCACTTTTGGAGGGAACACCCCCCTAATAATGGGACGGGTTTATTCATCCTGGGTCAACATTCTGGGAACAAATGGACCACGGCCTTAGCCGCGAGATCCGCATGACGTCCTGGGCACATCACGGCAACCAAGAAGCCGTAAAGTGCAAGGGGAGGCTGACCTGCGGAGATTTGGTCAACAGAGCCTCAACTTCTTCCCGCAGCCTCTTCCTCGGTGGCAAATGGCACATGCATCCAGCAGGGATCACATGCGGAGCTCCGAGTGCGGGCACCTCTGCTCTCTCTTCTCCTGCTTCAGCTTCATCTCCTAAAGCTCATGTCCCACGGGTCGGTCCTAGGTGCCGGTCTCGTCGTCCTCCAGCAAACTCATGGACTCGGACTTCCCCTTGCCTCCCTGCCATCGGAGAAGGATCACCCCTCCCAGCCCACCGTCTGCAACAAGCCTTCGTGCCGCACCCGCCGCTGAAGCCCATGCCTGGTGGAAGTTGCAAAGCCGAAGTGGCAAACCTTCAAAACCCAACTCCTGAAACAACCGGCTGGTTGTTGAGATTCAGCAAAATACTTCTGCTAGGTGCTTGCTACTTGGGAGCACGGGGGGTTCGAGCTTCGTGCACGGGTCCCGCCTGCTGGGAGCCCCTTGCCAGGCCAAGGGCCCGACCTGTTCGGATTTTGTTCGCCGAACAAAATATCCGGATCCTGCAAACAAATGGCGATGGGTCAAAACCCAGTAAACCCAGCAAACAACCCAATTCCCACTAAAATAGGTTCTAAAATGGGTGGTGCACCTACCCCAAGATGGTACCCTTGGTGTTGACCCACGGCCAAATTGCTATATACGTCCCCCAGTTGTCCCGACAGGTCGCTGGATTTGTCCAAACCTATGACTCGAACGATGGAGGCTCGGTGCCTGTTCATGGCTCCATTCATCCCTCATCAGGTCGGCGGGCGTGGGACCAGGCCGGCCAGGTCCGCCGCATGGAAGGAGCTGGACAGAATACTCTTGCTTGCTGTTTTGGATGGTTTGATGCTTGGTGTAAAATGGATGCTGCCTGTGTCAGATACGGTGCTTTGAATCAGTTTGGGCGACAGCTGGCTTGCGCAGTGTGCCACAGACCCTTTCGAGCTGTCAGGAATGCAGGAAGCGAAGTGTTGCAAGTTTGAGCTGGCAAGCGCTGAATCCACGAGCTCAAAGGCCCAATGGTTCCTTGTGAGCATTGCGCCAAGACTGCCCAAACTATCTGCGCATCCGATTTACAATGGCTGCCCAACATGTTCACCGAATGGACTAAACGACGCCACACAAGCCCACACCCGTAGCCCGGTAACCCTGGCAATCCTCAGTCAGCCAACTCCCCCCCCCACCCTACTGCTTGCTACCCAGCGGCACAAATGATATCAAGCCCCTCATGGAACCAGATGCCTGAGGCACCAACTCCCACGTCAGAGAGGCAAGGGCTGCCTGCCAAGCAGGGGCAGCGAAGCTGACCTTGCCCTTTGCTGGTCGACGGGCTGATTCGGGGGGGTGCAAGCCAACGGGGAAAACCATAGCTCGTGGGCCACATGCAAACAGCGCCGGCGGCTGGCTTTTCACTTTGCGTGCGTGGGCTCACCGCATCTAGTGCATGCGGCGCATCCAACAGAACTAATTCACCTGGCGTGGCCAGGTGGCGAAATATGGGTACATGATGGTACACGGCAGATGGCCCCGCATAACGGCATGGACAGCCAAGCATTCTGATTCTCTCCACGGCGCCAAATACAAGACCGAATTTGATGCAAGTCATGAGCAGGGCCTGTCTGTGCGCTATCGCAACATCAGCTTGCAAGCCGGCCCCTCGAGTCGACAACTGGAGGGCCTATGATCTGGTCCTAGAAAGTTCAAACCCCAAACCAATGAATGGTGAAACAGGCAATCAGTGGCCAAACCTGAGCAGCCGCATCTGTTGCCAGTTTCAGGCTTGGGCGGCTTGGGCTGTGGGTGTTGGGCTTCATTCCCTCAAGCCTCTTGAGGGCACCCTCTTTCCCCTTAACGCTTGGAGACCACTCAGTGCCATGGGGGGGGGGAGCGGCTCCAGCCAGGGTTTGATAGCTGAGGCCAGGCACCACGCGGTGTGTTTTTCGCTCATGGCTGGGATGGCACGAGGAGCGACTGCGGGTAGGCCAGCGGACCAGGCGACGGCACCTGGCAGGGAGACAAGAAAGCGGCAAAACCCCCCAGAGTGTGCGAGGGAGGGAGTGTGCGAGGGGAGGGGAGGGGAGGGGAGGGGAGGGGAGGGGAGGGGAGGGGAGGGGAGGGGAGGGGAGGGGAGGGAGGGGGGAGAGAGGGAGGGACAGGGAGGGAGGGAGGGAGGAAGGGAGGGGGAGGGAGGGAGGGGCGGGCGGGCGGGCGGGCGAGAGAGGGAGAGGGAGGGAGGGAGGGAGGGAGGGAGGGAGGGAGGGAGGGAGGGAGGGAGAGAGAGAGAGAGAGACCGAGCCATCAGCGAGCAATCTGTGCACAACCTGCCTTGTTTCGGAAAATGCCCTGTTTGGTGTGAAGTACGTTGGAGGGCAACCAAAGGGAATCCAATCCACTCACCTTGGGGTTCCCTTTGGACAAACCCAGTCTCTCAAAGCTAAAGCTGGCACGGACAGCGGAGGTGTGCCATTCAAGATGCCTGCTGCAAAAACCGCTTGCTCGGCGATGAATGCTCTTGCTGAGCTTGCCAGAGCAGCAGCCATGTACTTTGATGGCCGGCTTCTTGAGCATAGTCCATGGCGCTCTTGCCCATCTCATCTACCTTAGGACGCCTTTGAAGGCAAAGGCCTTCAGAACTGTGACGTCAGCGGATGGGTCTTGCAGCGTGATCCCTTGCCACGATTTCTGCTCACCCGTGCATCTGGACTAGTGACTAGTGGCACCAATTGTTGAGTCATCAGGCCTTGGCAGCCCGTTTGGCAGGCCCTCTTGCGGGGTGATGGCCCTCTTGCTTTGCAAAGGCTCATTGCATACTGGCCACCGCGGACCCAGCACGCAAACGCACTGAACTCCATGGGGCTGAGGACTTCGGCCTTTCTGGGTAGCAATCAACTGCAACACCAGAAGCCAAAACAGCGAGCATCCTCTCGAACAAAATGGTCCTCCCAACCGGGGAACCCCAAAAAACTGCATGTTTTTCAAATGGCTCTCCTAAACACACCCCAAACAAGTCGACATAAGCTGACTCAGCTGACCCTCCAACAAAAGGAGGAGCACGCGTCCTTTTCTGCCAAGGGGCTTGCGCCGGATCGGCATTTTGCTGCAGCAGGCGCTCGCAGAGCACGTGGCGCCCTTCCGCGGCAGCCCAGTGGAGAGCGGTCCATTCACGGCGGCCCCCGTGCACGGCCTGGCGCGTCTCCCTCGGAACAGCCGGAAGCTCCCCCACTTGGCCGGCGCAAATGGAACCAAGTCTTAAGGGGTGCGTTCGGGAGCTTCCATGGAATTTTCGGGGGGTTCAGTCCGCTTCCATTCTCAAGGATCCCAGGGCTTTTGAAGGTAATCAAAAGAGAAGGCTGCGATCGGAATCTTCTTTGAGAGCGGGTTCTGAGCCTTTTTGGGCTAAAACTTCCTGAGAGTTGGCTTGGCCGCTTGTGGGTCACATATCGTATCGTTGCCAGGGGGACGACTCAAGCCAAACACTGCCTGCATTGGGTAAATGCAAACACCAAAAACAGAGTCCATCAAATCAGGCCGTTACCCCTTGGGGTTGGCGTCTCGCGAATAGACGTCAGCCGTTGGATACCGCAAAGAAACTGAGTAGGTCCAAATCGTGAAGTCTTTTCTGACTGTCCTGCGTTTGCCTGCTATGGCAATTCAGTCTAGGTGCCCAGCCAACCCAAGCGTTGCTTTGGCATGGTCGACTTTACGCATTTGATCCACAACTAAACTAAACATGTGAGCGTGCAAAGGACCTTGCTGCCCCAAACCTGGTGTACACTAGCCCTTGCTCACCGGTTTGCAAGCCCATGCCCGTTGAAGATGCCTTGGCTCTCATGATGCTCAAATGTGCCTTCACACAATGCATGGCCAGCGCCACCCCGACAGAAATGCAAGGCATGACAAACATATCCCAGCTGCCGGCTTTAAAAAGCCGGCCCAGTCCTGCCACCCGTAACTCTCCACTGCTGCGACGGTGGCAGCAATGGCCGGAGGGACGCTCAGCGGCTCCTGCCGTACATTCTGCATCAGGCTGGCAGGCTGTTTTTTTTTGGAAAACATAAAGCATGGCCCACTCTCACAGCCGAACTGCCAAATTCAAACGCGCACCGTGCCGCCTTCGCCTCTCTGGCGGGCATCGTCTCCAGCTTCGGGCCACGAAGTCGCATGGCAACCTCGCGTGGATACAGGTCAACGGGAAGCGGGTTCAGGACTGAGAGTGCCGAGCAGGAAAACCGCCATTTGAGGGAGGCGCCCCAAAAACAGGACACCAACATCGAGATGCAGAACCCCTGCCATCCGACAGTGTCAGAACTCTCGACAAAGCTTCTCCGCCTCCTGCTCGCCAGCTTCATTCGCGCAGTCGACTGGAGTCCAGCCACGCTCGTCCTGTTGAAACGAACGCCCAGCCTGCTACAAGCCTCACTCGGAAAGCTGTCTGGCAGCATTTGTCTCAATACCTAACACTACACCTGCCTCGCACATAGGATCAGCGCGTGCAGCCAAGAGCCGATGACAAACATCCAAACGTCCTGGCCGGCTGACTGCCATTGCAAGTCGTTGCTTGCCACAAACATCGGCGCCCAAGCCTTCCATTGCTGCCCAGTGCAGGATCGTCCATGCCGGCGGGTCATCAGCGGGGTACACTGCACTCCAGCCATGAGTCTCGATGCCTAGTGCTCACAAGCAATCAAACATCATGCCAGCTGTTGGGGCATGGGAGGCCCAAATGTTGTGAAGGGATGGCACGTGCAAAATGATCGCCTTCCAGGGCAGCTGCGTAGACCAAGGGCAAATCGGGCTGACCTGCGGCCGATTTGCCAGAAACTGCCTGCCGTGATTCATAGCATGTCATAGCCAACTATATACACAAGTAGATAGATAGATTAGTAGATAGAAAGATTAGACTAGATTAGAATAGATTAGATTAGATGGATACATAGATAGATAGATGGATATGGGAAACGCAGGAACCTTCAATGGCATGTGTCGAGCCTTTCTACTGCTCGCCATTCTGGCTGTGACTCGTTCGGCCCTTGCCTCCGTCGAACGAGCTTGCAGCTGACGCATGTACGGCGCTTGGCTCTGGGCTGCCCATCCTCAGCGCCGGATGACAACACCGGATGACAACACCACCTGAGTGGTACAAAAACGTGGTACAAAACGTGGTACAAAAACGTGTTACAAAAATAATGAATCAAAGCGTGGTATAAAAAATAATTCAGCAAAATGTGGTAATTACACAAATGGTGAACCCAAAGCCACGTAAAGAGATACCAAAACGGCGGCGCCCATTTCTGGGTGGGACTGTTCCTGGTTTTGATTGTGGCTCAGCTTCACAAGCTTGCCGAAAGTCGCAAACAAAGAGAAGGCGCATGGTCAGCTCGTGTTGAGCTGTTTGAGCAGGCGCAGTGTAACTTTACCCCACCCTTTCCCCCAACTAAATCTGAGCTTCCACTCAGCTTGCCGGAGGAAGCTGTCAGCCTGCGAGCAGGAGCCCCAGCACCGCTCTTGGGAAACCGGCGTGTGGACAATGGATCGCTCCTGGGCATCGACCTCCGAGAAATCACCCTAGGCGGGGCGTCATGAATGGCGCAAGCGCCAGGCAAGCGCTGAGCCCGGGGCCAAACATTCCGAGCTGCCAGCACTTCCGGACCTTGGACATCTGGGGTGGGTCGAATGGTGGGTGCGCATGGTGTCCGCACAGGCTCGCAGCTTGCATGAGTGAAGCCGAGTTGCAGTCCTGCAGGCCACGACCTCAGGCTTGCGGATGGGGCATGGCAAGTCTCGCTTCGCA
>CAUJNA010003207.1:595444-612944 GCA_963377175.1 Effrenium voratum
TGAAGGTGCTATGCAGACTGCTTCTCGGGCGCCAGCAGATCTAGCTGATACGTCACATCCAACTGAAACAAAGATTGTCCTATCTTTGCGAGCTAGGCTTTTGCACCTAGCCACGTAATTAGGCTTGTACACTTCACACATTGATGGTCAAGGTCAGCATTTTTCGCGCCGCCTGCCTGTTGTAAGTCTGCAAGTCCTCGATGCGCTTGAGTAAGCAGTTGCTCTCATCTCCCGATGCCAAACACCTTGGGCAAACATCGCCAAATCTACCGCAGTCAGCCGCTCAAAAAAGCCAAGAGGCATCCAGTCGGGCCCGTCATGCGGCGCAACCATAGCTGCACCATGTGCGAAATCGTGCCCTCCGGAGCTATCACATGTGTGGCACACTGGCGTGAACAAGACGCTGGGTGGACCTTCGGAGAGCTAGTGAGAGTCATTGTGCGCAGTCTGCCAAGATCTGCAGATGTATCTGGGAAACCTCGCAGTGTGGGAGAAAGCTTGCTTCGTGTGTTCGTGTGTTGCGCTGACTTTTGAAGTCTGAAGTGCTGCTGGGTGATGTCAAAGAACGATCACGCAGGTGGCCAAATCCTGATCAAGCATCATATCTGGGCATTTTTCCACGTGCCACGAGGCGTCCCTCAAGAGAGTAGCCGCACCTTGGTTTCAAGAAATCGGCGTACTACCAATCCGACTCACATTCGAAAGCGCCTGTTTGAACTTCCCTCCCGAAATTGTCCTGGAGTGTTGCATCTCAGAAGAATGGCCAACACCAATGCCCAACATCAAGGCATGTTCGGTCACAACTCCAGTAGGCCATGCCTATGCTTCCCTGAATAGAAATCTCATGACACCCCCATAGTTGTCCGAACTTCTTGTAAACGGCCCACCCCTGCCAACTCAAGTCGGGTGGCCTGACCACACGCCATCTCTCGCTTAGGATGGAGCTGGGTGCGGCAGAACGGGGCCTGGCATGAGCAGAGCAATGCAAGACCACTATGCAAATGATGGAAGGATCCACCATTTCCCCCTAAAATTAGTGATCTTCGGGGAGGTAGCGGAAACAGCTTTACAAATGCTGAATGCAGGGGACAGCTTTACAAAGTGCATCTGTCCAGACCTAGCTTGGATTCCTTGCCCAACTTGTCCACGCATGTCGAAAGCACTGATGTTCCCCCTCAATTATGACTGCAAGCTCACAGTCAGGCGCGGTGCTGCCGCTTGAGAATCCGTAGGCCCCAAAACTCATGGCATCTTATGGCCATCAGGGCCCGCGGGCACTTATTGCTGTTCACTCTTCTGAACTTTGCTCACCAAATGCCGGGGAAAATGTAGTAGGGCACGGCTTTCCTTGGTGAGTCAAATGGTGCTTAGCTCCCTCACTCAAGCTTCCTGACGGTTGCAGATCTGGGTATGGGTCAAAATTAAAGCACCAGGAGACCGCAGGTTTTAGTCCTTGGTTCCATTTACTAGGGTTCCAAAATGGATACCCATTTTTGACCCACGGCCATCTGTAGCCAAGGTGCTTGTACCGCTCCCAGTCTCGTCCATACTTCTTGGAGCAGCGCACTTCGTCCCGCCAGCAGCGATGGCAGTCCATGAGCCAGAAGTAGATGCCTCAACCAGTCTCCAAGTGAAGTGGGTATGGGTCAAAAACAAACCACCAGGGGACCACAGGTTTTAGTCCTTGGTTCCAATGAACAGGGTTCCAGTTGGGTACCAATTTTTGACCCACAGCCAAGTGAAGGCGTGGACATACAACAACCCAGAGCCTGTTCCGTTGCCAAGTTGCAGTATCCGATGGGCAAGAACGGGAATGGTGAGGATGGGTCATAGCAGGCAATGGCCCACCTGGCACACTCAAAATGTTGGAACCCGATCCTTCGCAACAACGCTGCAGCCAGGCGGCCCGATGCACATGGTCAAGTCGCCGATGTAGTTGAAGTGCCGAGCAAGCCCCCAATAGCCTGATGTAAGAAGCATTGAACCCTCCTTGGTCAAGATGTATTCCGGCTTCTTGTCGCCAAACACAATTCGGGTACTCCATGGGGAGCGGTACTTGTCCACAGTGCCGCCGTTGTTCATGTGATCACGGAACAAATGCTTCTCAATGTTGGTGACGCGGAACATGAACATGCCGAAGAGGTACATGCAAACACCAATGATGGCAAAGACATGGTTGTTGACGATGTATCCATTTGCGCTCTTCTGCACCGCAAGGAAGCCCATGAAAGAGATGGGATAGAAGCGGCTGAGAAAGCCCCAGTCCCCGTAGGTGAGCATGAAGCCGAAAAGATCGTGACGGATGTCCGTGGTGGTGAGGTAGGCAGGCTCAACCAAGTTGTAGTCGAAAATGTAATACCTGGGATTGACAAACAGGCACATGTCCCACATCAAACCGAAACTCTGCAAGTAAAAATGCGCTGAACGTCAAGGCACCAGTGCGCAAGAGTGATGAACACCGCGGCCAGGCCAATGTTGGAGATGGAGCCTGAAGCTATAAAGCTGCATGCAGCTAGGCAATGTGTGCGACAGCTGCACCGTCAAAACCCCAACAAACGCTAAATGGAATTCCTGCAACGACTCGCCGCCGCACCCTCTACAGAGTTGCAAACACATGTGGCGGCATACTGGAGTGCAACAACGCAGCTCTCAAACAACATTGCCGCGGAAATCTGTGAGTCCCGCCTTCTTCCTGGCAAAAGCTGGCCGGATCCTTGTCGGCAAAGGCTCGCTGCAGCATCGCTGACTTTGCCTAGCTCATCAGAGAGTGGAATGGTCGCACAGGGCGACAGGGGCATGCATCATCAAACAACATCAGTCATTCATGGCCCCTGGTACAGACCCACGGTGAGGACATGACCCCGCCTCGTGGACACCAAAGAAAAGCGAATCGTTGACTCCGTAGACGTTGTCCGTTGGGAGCGCGCACCCGTAGTACATGCTTGCCTGATCTGGCAGAAACTCATATTCAAGCAAAAGCAAACTCAGGCAGGCGTCTGCGAGATAAGCCAAGGGCAAGCCCATTCTGATTCCAAACTATTGTTACCCATCGATCCTTTGAAGGGTCGCGCCAGGTTGCCAAGTAGGAGATGTTCAAGATCACCCAGCCGGTCAGTCCGGGGCGCGCGTTCCAAAACCTCTTCAGATCAAAGGGCACCTTCAAAATGCCATGAAACAGGCGAGGGTTTCGCACAACGCCCATGAAGAAGTCGTTAAAGAAGTCCTGGCAAAAGGCACACAGCCACCCCTAAGGCCCTAAACACCCAAGCAGTAAAACTTGCACCGGCATCCTGACAGTCGAAGACGCCATGATCCTCTTCAAATTCCTGAGTTGGCCGTGCCGCTTGCGACACCATGATGATGAGAAATGCTTGAAGCTTTACAAAACAGTTGGGGGTGGCCAAGTCTCTGGATCGTCCACATGGCGCTCCCAGAAAATGCCGAAGTCGACGTACAGCCAAAGGGCCATGACATAGCTGGTAATGACGGCCTCCGTGAGTAGCGCGCCCATGTTCAAGAAGACGTAGTAGGGCGTCAGTACCTCATACTTGCAGAGCAGAAAGAGCGCCACGTGGCTGAGGAAAAAGGTAAGCAGGCCATTCATGGGGTAGAGCAACTTGCGGCCGCTCTTCAGCATCACACCCTCCTTCACTTTGCCGGGCAGGACGATCTCGGCGAGTGCCTGGCAGCACACCCAGGTCAGAGACACCACTGTCGGACCCCAGCAGGGACGGATCGAAAGGCCATCCGGCAGGGTGTAGACCAGGTCGTACCAAAAGCTGGGCCCTGGGACCACCAGGCGGCCCGAGTGCATCACCATGATGCCGTAGAAGTAGTAGATGGCCACTGGGATGAAGAAGGTCCAAAACCCGGTGCCAATGTTCCCGTAGAACTCCCCGGTTGGGCGCGTCAGCTTCCGCACGGCTTTGCCCAAGGCCGGCGCCGAAGCCTCCTTGGGCCGGCTGGGGACCTTGGGCGCGGGACTGTCCGTGCGCTTTGAGGACGGCATGGCGGCACACGTGACGCTTCTGCGAGCCTTGAGCGAAAACTGCTGCGACAACCCAAGCGACTCGCAGATCCAATCCTATGCGGCGTCGCATTTGCAGTGGCACACGTCTGGATGCCCCTTGGCGGACGAAACAAGAAGAAAAGCCGCGCCTTCTGAAGCGCTGTTGGCAAGCGGTGGCAAGGGCGCCTCACAGGCTGCATTGCCCCCAAAAGCGTGAGGAAAGGCAAGGTAACAGCACGTTTGGGGGCACCTGACCTCTTTCCGCATGAAATTGCACTCAACATCTGTAGCAATTTCTACTTGACATAATCCAAGCATGTCTCCCAAAAAACAAAACAACGATTATTCTATGTCAAAATCAATTTCAAAAAGGACATCCTTTCTAATAGAACTTTCTTCGCAAATCAGGCAACAACTTCACATAACGTATGCAATTTTGGAACTTGTGAAGCCTTTCCTTTTGACATTATACTTAATATCGATCTTAAAGTCCACCCAATGTCTAACTGCAGTTAGTCAATTTACATTAGAAGTGTGTAAAAAAAAAAAAAAAAAAATATTCTTCAAAATATATTTTGTGCCGAATTTCCTTTCCACTCCGATATTCTTTAAAAGTCAGTTAGCATTTAAACAATTCATTCAGCAAGAGCTCAACATAGGCAAAGCGAGTGCAAACAGCAAATAGAGACTTGCACGCACAAGCAAATCAACATATAGCTAACTAAAACTGCACTGCCACAGTCCCCTACCCTCAAGACAAAGGGGGCACCAATTCTTGGGATTGCATCTTTAGCTTGGAACCAAACAAAACAAATCTGCCTAAGACATTGGCACGGGGAAAAGTACCCAAGGGACAAAGGCATAGAGAACATCCAGGACGACCAAACACCCATGCATCGTGCCAACGGAAATGCAGGTTCCCAAAAAGAGGTGCCAGCCCTACAAACATTTGCAAGTGCCCACCATGTGGCAAAACGCACCAGCTCTGATACCAAGGCCTGCGAAAGGAGGCTCTCCCGGAGCCGACCGTCTTGAGCGGTTCTAAGGTAAGCGTGCAGCCGAAATGTCGCATGGAAGTGCAGTGTTCTGTCCCAAGGAAGGCCCAAGAACGTGCAAGGTCCTATGGGGGCGGAGTGCACAGGGGTCATTACATGTTCCATTACATGTTCCCTGTCCCAGCTGACGGCTAAGCTGCACCCCGGGCTGATCGCACTCGAAAAGGTCGGCAGAATAGGTTGCAGGAGTGCCTGTAAGCCGGACTGCAAGATCATTCCTGACAAAACCCTCCAGCGCTCGGCGCTCGGATGTGTCGTTTATGGTCACGATCAACTTATGCAGCGGAGGGCTCAGCTTCACTTCATGTTGGGACCCCCAACTTTCTCAGGCGCAACCGCAGGCGCAACCGCTTTTTCGGCATGCCGCATGTGGCTCTCCAGCAGCTGCCCCACGAGCTGATCCAGCATGGCCTTGACGCCATCGCCGGTCCTGCGGCGAAGCACACGGGGACATGGCGAGTCCTTGGCGCACCCGCTGTCCTTGCAGACACTTCCTTGGCTGAGATGATTCAAGGAAAATGCCCACGAAAATGTTGAACAAGAAGCTCTACGCAGACCACTCAATTGAGAAAAACTTGAGAAGCTGTGATACCCGGAATCTGACAGATCAAAACCCAAAGCCTTCAAAGGGCGATTCGCCTTGGAAAGCTGAGCGTAAAAAGGGAAATGAACCGGAACACTGCAAAGAGGCAAACCAGATTAAAGTGCCACAGGCAGCACTCCTGGGCCTCAAGAGGGCTCCCCTAAGGCCTAGGAGCTCAAGGAAACCACTTCCCTTCGGGAAGAACATGTGGTACGGCCGAAAAAGGGCCCACTGGCAAAACTTGAGAAAACAGTGTTGTGACGAGGCTCGAAGAATGGGAACGACTTCTCTTTCGCAAAGGCTTTGGCAACTGTGGTGGCAAGCACATCGACTTGCAAGTCGACCTGCACGCGCCGTCATGTGTCAATCACATGTTACGGTTTCTTTCATATCCACCGGGCGGCCAACGAAGCCAAACCTGTGCACCCAAGCCATCAAAAACCTGCTCCATTCGTCAGGTCTGCCTTGTTGGCCACCTGGGATGGATCCAAAACGTGATGAAAGCAAGTTGGCGGGTTTGCGGTGGTTGTGTTGGGGTTGGCATTGGAGTTGGATAGTAGGTTTGGTTTAGGGTGGGGATATGGTTGGTGTAGGGTTGCCTCAGGGAGGAGTTAGGCATTTTTTGATAAAGGGTTGGTTTAGGCTTGTTAGGGTTGGTTTGCAATTGGCTTAAGATTGGTTTTTTGGGGTTGTGTTAGGGTTGGCTTAGGATTGATTTCGCGTGGCTTTAGGGTGGGGTTCTGGTTGTGGAAGGGTTGGCCGCTGGTTTACTGTTGGTTGAAGCTGGCTTTGGGGCGGGGCTTGGGTTGGATTAGTTTAGGGTTGGTTTGAGTAGGGGTTTGGGGTTGTGCGGGCTTAGCCAACAGCAATTAAAAACTTGTTTTTTTTAAAAAAAAAAAAAAAGGTCCGCGGGAAAACAAAAAACAACGAAATGGAAAGTAATAGCTAAGCAAATAAACAGGTAAACCAAAAAGCAGCCCTCCTTGAGAACCCTATTGAGAGAAACTCCATTGCTCACACCTGCAACTAAGCTGCCACCGCCACCAGCGCCGTGCGGCAATGCGTCAGAAAGGCCCCATGGAATCGCTGCAGCTCCTTGTTGGCAGTCGTTCGTCCGTGTCCAAGGGCTGCTTTTTCGTTCGAAGCAGGGGGGCTCCAGGGAGCAGTGTTTCTTGGCTCATGACCCGCGGCAACGTGGCCAAAGGAGGCTCGTTGATCGGCAAAAGTTGGAGTTGTTAGGGGGCAAGGACGCGAGAATTCATCCCATGTGCAGCCAGCGGCCTCCGCGGACACTGCAGTGCCCGCAGCAACGCACAGCAGCACCAGCGACGCGCCGCCGTACAACGCAGCGGCCAGTTCCGCATCTTCCCCTGAGATGCGGCACTTCGGGCGCATGGGCTCCAGGCCCCAAAAGGCCCCAAGGCCCCAAGGCTGTAAGGCCCTGGCCCCAACTTCGGCCTTCAGAGTCCCACAGCCGCAGGGTCACGCGAGTGGAGTCCTAGGTCGACATCACGAACGTGAACTGCCCAAATCGGGCTCTGCCGGATGTCCTGACAGCTCAACTGGACTGTGTGCGGCGCGGCATGCATCCAAGGCTCGTCCACTAGAAACTTTTTCCTTGGCCGTGGCTTGCCCCCGCCCCTCTGGTTGGAATCAGAAATCAGAAGCTTAAGCCGTTTTTCTGCGCCAACTCTCCGGTGATAAGCTGAAGCTGCTAATTGTTGCTAATCCGACCTTGTCAAAAAGGGCCGGTGAAACGAACTGTACGAAGCAACCGGCGCAAAGGAATGCAACTCAGTTCGTGGACTCGCCCAGCGACATCAGGTTGGCAGTGTTCTTAGCAGAACCAGGGACTTTGGAGCACGCTGGCGCTTCGTCGTCGGTGGATGATTCAGCATCACTGAGGGTAAATGGAGACATCGGACTGGCCAGCTGCGAGAGCGGGTCTGTCCGCATGCAGCACCTCATCCTCGGCGTCCCCGCCTTCATGGGTACCTTGAGCTTGGCCTCCTGTTCCTCGGTTGCTTTCTGCTCCCCTGCTAAAAGTTTAACCTTTAGTGTTTTAATGGAAAACCCATTAGCTAGCAAAAAAATAAAGTCCTAACATCCAAGCAAAATGCACCAAAGGTTCCGTCAAGGTCTTCAACATGCGTCTCAGATGATACTCCATCCCGCGGCGGAATCGGGCCTGCTTTGTCAAGACTTTGATCTCAGCAGCGGCCTCTGCGGATGTTCTGACCGAAGCGTGACGCGTTTCGCCTTTGCCCATGGCCGCAACCCCCGAATGGGCTTGCTTGGGCCAGACTGCGCAGATTCGTAAGCTGTGAAATTCCGGGGTAAGGTTCACAATAGCACGGAGCTCCCATTGAGCCAAGGCTCACCACTGCATCCACGCCAATCGTAGGCAACGGTTGATCTTTGAAATCCGAGCCAAGAAACCTTTGCAGAATGCTGGTTTTCCCAGCGTTCCTGAGCTTGACAATGCTGCGCATGCCCGTTTCACGTTCGTCGCACGTACTGTGCAGAAAATTGGCGTTCAATCCGGCTTCAACTTTCATGACTCTTCCGGCCATTGCAAAAAATAGCGGTTCAGCAAATGCATTAAGATGCCAAGCCGCGCTGGGCCAGCAAGCACAACCTTGAACATCGCGTCCTTAATCGGCAGTCAGCGGCTCCAAGCAGCAATATCTGGCCTGCCTTCTTGAAGTCCCCCCCGGTGAAGTCTTTCACCTGTGCAGCATCTTGCCCTGTGCCAAAAAAGCACATGCAACGCATCAACTTCGTCAAAAATGCAACATCCTGCATGCTGCCCAAGGTGCTGAATGGGGTGAAATATGGCACTGCACGGCGATGCGCATCCTTAGATAGAGTCAAGCAAAGCAGTGTGGAAGCTTCTCAACAAAACACAATCGAGCAGTGCCCAAACACCATTGAGCGTACTCGACAAGTGTGCCTATGTTCCAAATGACTGCCACCTTCCTGTAAAAGCAAGCAGTGGACGGCAAAATGCATGGCCACAGCGCTTGCAAAAGGAATCTGACAACCAAAGTTCCTATGTACCGAGCATTGCAGTGCCCAGGCACTTGCAAACGAGCTCGTCGTCCCCAAGCTCGCGGCCACAAACTAGCAATCTGAGGCGCTTCCTTGGTTTTTTTTCTCGCTTGCAGGCTGCCTTTTTGGGACCCCAAGGTTCTGGCTGAGCAATGCCGCTCCTCTCTGCCACACATTTCTTGAGCTGCTTGGCCGTGGTATTCACCTTAAAGCGCCCACTCCCAGCCTCCCTTTCCCACCGCTTCCTCTCCGTCATTCGCATTTCAGGGTCCCCTCCTTTCCTGGACGAGCTGCGGGCACCTTCAGCACAAGCTCCTTCTCCGAGGGCCTCAGCTTGACACAGCGAGGGCATAGGACGACACCCGAGGGCATAGGACGACACCCAAAAGAACTCTCTGAGAGCCTTGCCGGAGAGCTATGCAAACCTCCACCTGAGAGCTTCGGGTCTTTTGCAACATCTCGCGGCCTCTGCAATTAAAGAATGGCATCTCTACAAGAAACGTGGAAAGCCCAAAAGGGTTCCCACAAAAACAAAAAAATACTAAAGGCGTGTACAAGTCTGTGAGTCGTTTAAGGGGGTCCAGGTCTATCTGCTCTGCCATGCCCCGCTCGCTGGGCCGAGGACCGCATCATCTCGATCACTCGCCTGGACGGACCGCAAGCTTCGCTTGGGTTCAGCCAAGGGCCGCTTGCAAGACACACACACACACATGGCTGTGGGTCAAAAATGGGTACCCAAAATGGAACCCTGGTAAATGGAACCCACCACTAAAGCAGGCGGCTTTTTTGGTGGTTTAATTTTGACCCACACCCACACAACAACAAGAGCAAAGCACCGATGTGGCCATGGGTCCAAATCCAAATCGTACCCCCAGTGAACATCCCAATCTCCACTAAAATAGACTAAAATGGGTGGTGCACCTATACCATTGGTTTTGAACCATGGCCATGTAACATGCACGAACTCGATTTGGAGAGGTACTTTAGTCAACAGCACAATAAAGTGCGCATTGGGACCAAAACCCGTGCGTCCGCCATGGCCAGCCACACATGTCCAACTCTTAAGTCACACGCACTGCGAGCTCTCAGTTACATGTGGGCACTTGCCTTACGCACTCGTTGAAGTCTTCTCCGTTTTGACTACGTGGCACCTTTTGGCATCTTCCTGTTCACTCCCAACAGCCCCTACGGCACTGCAACACGCCGGCGGTGCAGTGTCATAAAAAGAGTGTTGGCGAGTCCCCAGGCGCCGGTCATCCGGCATACCGGTCACCAGCGCGGAACGCCGCCCTACCCCAAGCGCACTGCATGGCTTGCGGGCCTCCTGCCCCAAATTCGCAGAGCCCACCATCCACGCAGCGCGCACCCCTTTGCACACCGAATTCAGCAAGATCGCGAAGCGTTTCGTCTGAAACAGCTCCGTATCCTGCCCGCTCTTCAAGCATCAAAGTTTTCGGAGCCGCGCAAAATGTCGGGGACTTCTCCCAGGCGTCCCCTCCAGTCTGCATCCTGAGAGCACCGGAGCATCTCGGCCAAGCGCTCCATGTTCATGTCGGAGTCCCGCAGCCCTTAGTCAATCTGCACACATCCGGTCCACCAAATTGCACGGCGCTTAGCATGGCATAGCCTTCAAGCGTGGCGCGTCCATCCCGAGGCGGGTCGGCGTGGGCGACGTACCACTGGCGCAAGTGCTTGTGAAAGTCCTGGCCACCCCTCTGCCACTCCCAAAACAGAAGTAACCTTCCAAAAGTCCTCCCAAGCTTGCATCCGCTCTGCCATGCTGTTGCCATTCACCTCCCTCTTCAGGCGTTCCTGCCATGCAAACATCGCTGCAAGTCTTCCATGCCCTTGACACGCTCCCGGTCCTCACGGAAGCTGCTGTGCATCTCCGCACGCAGACCCTGTGCCCACATCCGCGTGAAGGACTCAGAGCCACACGCCAGAGGCACGCGGGTGCAGGCCTTGAGGCCGGTCTCCAGGCACGACTCCAATTGATGCAGCTGCCCCTGTACCATCTGGAAGGTGTGTTCGGTGTCACGCCAGTCCTGAGCAAGGCATTGAATTTGGAGTCCTGGGCCTTGAACAGCACGCATGCAGCAAGGATTGGCAGGGCAAGCGCAAAGTCACATTCAAGCCCGACAAGCAACAAGCATGGGTCCCCTGAGTGTCGGAGGCGCAAAGCCCGCTCCTGATGCACTCCCTGCCAAGCTCCTTCCAATCGACCAAGTCGACCACCCAGGCCTCAGCTGTCTACCAACGGCCGAATCCTGGGGCCCAGCACCCCGGGCCCCTGGCCATTGCCCAGACTTGCGAGATCGCAGTTGATGGCGCGGGCCTGCTCTTGGCGCTCGGTGGTCTCCTTGCACTGATATCCCCAAGCTGGCTGGAGGCAAAGAAGCCAAGCGTCAGGTAAACGCGCACTTTGCGCAAGAACACGCTGGAGGAAATGGGTACGGCACCCTTGTCCTTGCTCAAGTGGTCCATGATTGTCTTCTGGGTGTCCTTGCAATCCAAGTGGGCCACCGCCGCTTGGTCGCTCACCTCGGATTTTTGAGGCGAACACCAAGAAACATCATAAAAAGACATTGAGGACCAAGCAGAACTGGCTATTTTGGCAGCTTCCGTCTTGAGCATTTGTTCAAAGACCTGGCAAGCTGCGCAAGTCATTGACTGCGGGGGGGGGGGGGGGGAACTGCCGGGCACTGAATGGCCTCTGTCATGGAATGACGAGCGTGGACCTCCTAAAGCCGACGCAAACGCGAAGGGGTGAGTTGCGCGGTCCATGGCAACAACTTCTGGCTCCTGGCTGAGTGTTGCCCCCATCCATTTGTTGCTTTTCTCCAGCTCCTTCGGCTAAGGAGCAAGGGAGCTGAGCGCTTGTCATGAACCACTGCCTGGCACTTGGCATCAATCTCGGCACAGGTTTGCTTCAAGCCTGAACGGGAGAAAGGCGACGCCATGCGAAAAAAGAAGCAGTGACGGCAAAATTAGCCGCTACTTCCGAATATGGGATATGTTCGGAGGAATCAGGCGTCCCGTCTGCCACCTTTTCCCTCCATGCGGTTCTGAGGGCTCCCGCCTTGAGCTTTGCCATCGAATCCGTCAACCATCGCCTCCAAGTCGTCCAAACGGTTCTGCAAGTTGCCATCCTCCTGGCAACGGCCGACGGCCGCCGCAACCATCGGCACCTGCTCTGAATGCGGGCCTTGGCCGGCACAGTTTCCGCCAAGTGCTGTTGTGCCTGACGGGGTCTTGCATGCAAACCCTACTGCCTGCCTGCCGCAACTTGCTTCTGGTGGCAAGCAAAATCCGAGACTGGCTTGCAAAGCTTGGCTCATGCAAGCCTTTACTGTGTGCCGAGCGAAATGTTTGCTGTGATTTTGATCGTACGGGCTCCGCAGCAAAATGAGCACAAATGCCTCGTGCAAGTTCTCCAGCTTCTGGCTGATTGAATCTTGCCAGGTCTGTTGCATGTGCTGGACCTCATTCCTGTGGCTCCTCAGGCAATTGGTTCCGTCAGGCAGTTCATGGCTCTTAGACCCCAGTGCGGCTTAGCATCTCGTGTGCTGTCATAAGCGCTCGCAAGCCTGGCGAATTCACATATATCGGGGCACCCTGGCAAAGCCCCCGGTTCTTCCCCGGCCTTTTCGCATACGGTCATGCTGCTTCGTGCCTGCCATGCGTCGAAACGAATGTCAATCCCTCTCAAAGTGGCCACAGGCAGGCAGCGCTGTGCTCCATGGCCACCACATGACCAGATTTCAAGTCATCAACTTGCTGCCTCGGGCGGGAGGCCGTGGCTGAAGCTGCATTAGCGGGAGTCGTGTGACAAACTCGAGACTCAGCACGCCTTGATCCCCAACCAACCCGAGTCCAAGCTGCAGCATCTGATCTCTCAGCAGGACCGTATGCTTTGCACTGACATCCTTGCTCCCACACCCTTTCAGCAACTGCACGAGCGACCCGGCAAAGTCAAAAGACTGCCGTTGCGTCATGAAATGCTTTGGCTCGCACCCCGCGAAAAGGCAAGGCCGGCCGCACCACCGCTTTGGCAAGCGCGCCGAAGCACAATTTGCTGCTGAAGCTTTGCAGCCCAAGGCTCCACAGCACTGCGCAACTCTGAGACCTGCCGGTCAGTCAACCGAATGCCCCAGAACCAATCAAACTTCTGAATCGCTGTGCCTTCCTTGTCTCGGGTTCTTGCGTCCCATCGTTGCTCATTTATGTTGCTTCTCTTTCCTGTCATTTTCTTCCCGTTGATTCTCCTTTTCCTTTCCTTCCCGTTTTTGCATTTCCTATCTTGCCTAGCTTCAGTATCTCCCTTTTCTTTCCCTCCTCCTTGCCATCCTTCATTCCCTTTGCTTTGTGGCTTCCTTCCTTCCCTTCCCTCCCTTCCCTCCCTTCCCGTCTCTCCCTTCCCTTCCTTCTCTCCCTTGGTTTCCTTCCCTTCCTTTCCTTCCTTCCCTTCCTTTCCTTCCTTCCCTTTCTTCCCTTTCTTCCCTTCCTTCTCTTCCTTCTCTTCCTTCCCTTCCTTCCCTTCCTTCCCTTCCTTCCCTTCCTTCCCTTCCTTCCCTTCCTTCCCTTTCTTTCCTTCCTTCCCTTCCTTTCCTTCCTTCCCTTCCTTCCCTTCCTTCCCTTCCTTCCCTTCCTTCCCTTCCTTTCCTTCCTTCCCTTCCTTTCCTTCCTTCCCTTCCTTTCCTTCCTGCCTTCCTTCCATCCTTTCCTGCTTCCCTGGCCGTCTTCCCGCTCCAGCTTTTCCAACCAACCCCATCGGCATCCGCCCCATCCCTCCAAGCACGGGCGCATTCAGTCTTTGACTTTGTTCGTTCAGTGCTTCCATCCTCCTCCTCCATTGTCGTTGTCTGGATGATTTTGTTAGTTTTAGGTGTCCCGCCTTTGTTCCTTTCCTTCGTCTCCAACCTACCAAGAACTCAGATCTAAGATCTTCTCATTTTGTCCATGGCCCCCGACCATGAAACTTCTTTGCCTAGCCCCCTCCAAAAACACTGGGCAAACAGTCAGTCAAAGGGTGCACCCCACAAAGGACCCAGACCATCCTTAGTGGCTACTGTTGGGCTATCAGAGTACTAAACCAATGCCAAACAAATGTCATACCAATTCTGACCCAGATCTAACCAGAAGCCGATTCTACACCGGGACTGAGTACGAAGTAAAGCCAAACAAACATCAAACCAACTCCAGGACTAACCAATGACAAACCAATGAAGTCCCAAACCAATGGATAGATTGGACGGAAGACGGCAGACTTCCGTGGGGGGGGGGACCCAGGCGTTGGAGCGCTCCTCGCACTCGAGCTTCGGCAGCTCTGCTGCCGTCCAGCTTTCCAAGCTTTGCAGCCGCCGCATCATATCCGAATCCTGAGCACAACGGCGTTGGCCTGAAAAAAACCTCCTGCCGGTTGCATCCATTGACTGTCTTAAGGTTCGGGACCTCCCAAAACGGTGGTCTTTATGAGCTTCCTTCAGAAGTTCAAAGCCCCCCCCAAAAAAAAGTGTACCCTCAAAAAATGGCACCCCTAATATCACATCCGATCACAGGAGACCTGCGCTTGCCCTGCAGCTTGCCCTGCCTGGGATGTCCGCTTCTGAACCTGGGAGTGGCTCGCCGCTGACTCACCCGCGCGGCTTGTGCAACTGGCCTCCGTGCGCATTCTGGCCAAGCTCATGTGCGTCTCCTCCACACCTGACACATGCACATTAAGGTGCAGCCCAACGCACGGAAGACATGTCCAGGCGTGCCGCTTTTGGGTGTTCGAAAAGGGATTTTCAAGGGAATGTGAGCAATTCAATGGTTTATCTGCGGTAGGTGGGCCAGAGGAACTCCTCCCCGGACGCAAAGCAAAGCAAAAAACAGTTCAAGCCGTGTTCATCCACTTGGGTTGGATGTGTGTTGAAATTGTTTACCTGGCTTCAGATAAGACCGACCTGAAAAGAGTAACCTCAGACAAGGACAAATCAATCGTTTGTGGGGGCAGGGGGGATCTCAAAGGGGCTTGAAACGCATCATCTCAAAAAAAAACACATCGTTTTTGGAGGTGCATAGATAACATATCCATACAAACATATATATATATATATATATGCATGTATGTATTCAACATATATATATATATATATATATACATGTGTCTGTATGTACATATGTGCATATTTATATACATGTGCATATCTACATTTTTGCATATTATGTGGCTATATACATATGCAACTGGTCATCTCTCAGAAAGGGCGCTCTGCTGCAGCGTGGTGGCCAGGCGGTGCTGCAGCTCGCGTCCTTGGTAGCTCTGCGTCTCCCAGCGCGCAGCCGCCCGCTGCTGCCTCGGCCGTGCGCCGCGCACCACGCACCACGCACTCTCTCTCTCTCTCTCTCTCTCTCTCTCTCTCTATATAGATATATATATATATATGTATATTTTGGAAAAGTTTCCTGTAAAATGTACAGTTTTTTCACTTTTCGATAGAACCTAATCCTCCCCGCAGGCGACTCCATGGACCGAACTGCAGACTTGGTCTTCCATTTGCAGGATCGGCCTGGGGAGGAGCTTCATAAAGCTGGTAGTATGCGGGAGTGTGCCTCTTTGTGGTTTTAGGGGGGACCAAAAGGAAAACGACCTCCATTTTGTGAGCCCCGACCTCCATTTTGTGAGCCCCCTTACAAAAGACACATGTGGGTACAAGATTTAATCAGTCCCGGACACTTGGACATCAGAGTTTGGGCCGTTCTTGGGGAAAATGATAAGGCAAAAAGAAAACCACCATTTCATTTGGGGGACCTCCTATTTGATCACATGCCCACATGGCAGAACCCACAAAGGCTGAATCCTGAATTTGGCTGAGGTCGGTCTGCAGCTTAGCCCTTGAGGAAGCTCTATGTAGATGCAACCGCGGAACTCGCTCCGCAGAAGGTCAAGCTCCTGCGCAAAACGTGCCGGCACTGTGGGCAGCGAGCGCGCTTCAACTCGAGCTTACTTTGCATCGGCTGGTGGCCCTCTGCTCACTGTCAAGTTCTCCGTAACGTGCCGAGTCACTGGTGAAGCTGGCCATGTTGCATGTGGCACTTGCTGCACGGCAAGCCACTGGCATCCTTGCAGAGTCTTCCGCCTGCGGCTTGTCTTGCTGAGCTCGCGATGTTGTGCTGGCAAGCATTTTAAGGGCCAGGACTTCTATCACTGGGTGCACTTCAGTGTCTTCTGCCGTCATCTTGCGCAAATTTGGCTAACAGAAGACCACGCATCTTCACGAATCCGAGCTTGGTGGCTGCAGAAAAGCAAGGCAACCTTTCCAGTCGAGGACGCCTTGCATTCAGGCCAAGGTGCTCCAGCGGAATCTGCGGCGGGCAGATCACAGCGCATGCAGTCGTACTGGTGTGACGCCAAACTGGCACGCAGATCTTGCTCGCCTTGGACCCCTTCAAGAGGCCCATGTGGAAGCTCTGCAAGGATCCAGGGACGGAAGCGCTCCAGTGATTTCGGCGCGCCTTGAATAGCCGGGGCCAAACCCGCTCCTGCAGTGGCTGCCACACCGAGCCGCAACAAATCCAGCCGGTCCACGTGGCCCAGCAACTGGTCAACAGTCACAACCTGCAGACGCCTTTCCTGCCCCGACCTGGCCGCCCGAACGCGAAAGTCGCGGAAGGACCTCTGGGCGGTCTCGGTCACCTCATCAGCCTGGCTGGTCACGTGAGCCGTTGCCCCCAGTGCTGCCTGGAAGGTATCCACATGGAAAAGCTGAGCCAGGGCCAGGTTTGCATTGAGCAGCTGCATGTTGGTGCGCGAAGGCTCCAGCGCGAGCACACGGCCATTCCGAGCCAAAGGAATGGTCAGTGCTCCGATGTGGGCGCCGGCCTCAAGAACGCGCATGGGCCCTGCTTGCAAGCTCCGGTGGATCGCATTCTCCAGACCCAGCCATTCTCCGCAAAGCTCCAGGGTGCGCCCCACGACGGTATCATGCACATTGTACAACATGGGCCCATGACGGGTTGAAATCAAACGATGGATACCCGGTTGTTCCTTGGGCAACGTCGGTTGCTGCCAACTTCGGTTGAAGCACGTCCGTAGAGACTCCTCCAGCACCTCGCAAGAGCCACCCTGCTCGAGCCAGCAGGCCTCTGCAGCAAGAAAGTCTTCGTTGCAAAACGGCACATTTGTTGGAGTCACACTGGGCTCTGGGTCAGAGCTGTTGTGAACATGTTGGCTTGTCTCCGTTGCCTGGTGACCTTGCGCAGCTCCTGAGCTTGCGACGACGTCCTGTAGGATCTGACCGATTTGCCGCGCAGTGCGCTCCGGTGCAAAGTAGCTCTGCAAGGACACTCTTGCCCGGTTCCTCTCCACAGGTGACGGAGGTGCCTGCCATAGCTCGACGAGCGCTTCCACCGCAGCGGATCCATCTGGAGCTGTCCAGGAACCAGGGCGGTCGCCTCGGCTGGCTACCGACTGAGACTGCTTGGGGGTGACTGCTGAGATCACTTTGCCCAGCAAAACATTCTCCGCCATGGCCGTGGCACCGTTCACGATCACCGGAGTACCGCAGGCTTGCGCTTCCAGCACCGGAAGCCCAAAGCCCTCAGCACGGCTCAGCTGTAACAAGACGTCGCTGGCACTGTACAGGCTGCGCAGCTGCTCCGGAGAGAGCTGCTCACGGCTGCTTGTGGCCCCGCCACCCTCCAAAGACAAGCCAACGTCCTTCAGCAGAGCTCGGATGTCTACGGCACCATTCAAGTCGCAATGGACGTGCAAATGCACCTTGGCAGGATGTGCACAGGCCGCTTCACACAACTTGGCGA
>CAUJNA010003207.1:617944-625444 GCA_963377175.1 Effrenium voratum
CTCAGACAAGAAGGACTCCTGCAAAACTAGCATGACAGTCCAAATCCAGCGTGGCAAAATTTGTCGTCTTGCGTCCGCTCACATCGCTTGGGCGCAAGCCTGCCATGATGCGCCAACGTGGGACTCTCAGGACTCGCTTCTCCTCACCAGGAGAAACAGGGTTCTTCGCCTTCGGGCCTCCAGTGGCTGGCAATGAGTGCTCAGTTGACACTTGGCCAGCGCTGATGTCTGCATATTTCTGATTTGGCTTTGCACAGGGTTCAGCTGGGATACGGAAAACATACTAAAAATACCACCCCCTCCCCAACACAAATTGCAAAGATTGTGAAAGCCCCGCGCAAAGTTTGCTGGGACAATTCCACATACACCTGCACTTGGGGTGTTCCAACCCCAAATGGCATCGGCAGGCCACTGTGCGTTTCTTTGCCCTCGCCATCCTGCTCTTGATGCTCGCCAGCTGTGTGGTCCTGCGCTTGAAAATCTAAGCAAAGCTGGATTTGAAACTGACAGCATACCGAATCCTTGCAGCCCCAACGTGGACTTCACTGTCTGCCAGCTATGGTCGTCCAACATGTGCTTTGTGCTGCTAGGCTTACGCATTGCATCATGCCTTGGCACTTCGTCACGCGCCTACACTCGGTCCTTCGAAGTAACAGGCGACATGCAATCCGAAGCGTCGTCGGCAGTGTCGTCAACGCCTGCACTGGCGCCAACTTCAGCCCCTTTCGGCCCAATGTGATGTTTGAGCTGCTATGGTTGGCGTGTGGCGCCCTTCAGTCGGTAAAACAAGATTGTTCTAGCCCGGTTGCCAGCGCTAAAGTAGGAGACTGCTGCAGGTGCATGCATCCATGCACACTCGGGAGCACAAAAAACCCACCTTGCTCCTCCACAGGAGTTTCCTGTTCCCTCGAGGGGCAGTCCTGCAGGAAATGGCCACGGGTTTAAACGAAACCGATGAGCAGCGCCGGAACCAAAGGTTTTAACCACCCTGACAATCCACGCAAAGCCAAGTAGGGTTGTGGCGGTGTCGGTAGCACAGCAGCGACAGCAGCAATAGCAAGAACAGCAACACCAGCAGCAGCAGTAGCGTTAGCAGCACAAGTCGCAGCGGCAATAGCAGTACCAGTAGCAGTAGCAATAGCAGCAGCAGCAGCAGCAGAAGCAGCAGCAGTAGCAGGAGCAGTAGCAGCAACACTTTCGCGAGGTCAGGTGCGGTTTGTGTGGCAGGCGCAGCGCTTTCAGAAGATAGATGATAGATCGATAGATAGCTAGACGAATAGATATATCGAAAGTGGGATTAGATAGATAGATAGATAGATAGATAGATAGATAGATTATATTATATTATATTATATTATATTACATTAGATTAGATAGATGGATGGATAGATAGACAGATAGATAGATAGATTTAGATAGATAAATAGATAGAAAGAGATAGATATAGAGATAGGGATAGGGATAGAGATAGGGATGGGATAGAGATGCAAATGGTAGATAGAGATATATAGTTATGGATGAATGGATGGATGGATGGATGGATGGACGGATGGACGGATGGGCGGGACGGATGGACGGATGGACGGATGGAAGGCTGGACGGACGGACGGACGAACGGACGGACGGACGGATGGATGGATGGATGGACTAGATGGGAAAATGGACAGATGAAAAGTGAGATTGGATATCTGGAAAGAGAAAGATTAGATATAGATGGATCGTACAAATGTAGATGGCTAGGCGATCGATCGACACACAGACGGACAGATATCTAGACAAATACAAACATTGCTGTGCACCAAGGCAACAAATGGATAGAGAAACCAACAGAAAGATAGCAAGATAAATGCACGAATAAGAAGTGCGATTGGATAGAGAAGCAGATAGATAGATGCCTAAATAGATAGATAGACAGATGAGATACCTAAATAGATAGATAGATAGATAGATAGATAGATAGATAGATAGACAAATGAGATAGACAAATGAGATAGATAGAACAGACGGGATAAGATGAGACAAGGGTAGATCAGATAAGATAAGATAGGAGAAGATAGACAAATAGATAGTGAGACTCCATGGGTAGAAAGAACAAACAGAAAGAGAGGTTAGAAGCACGCCTAGAAAGTTGGAGAGCGATAGATAAACACATGGAAAGCAAGATTAGATAGATTGATGGATTAGATAGATAGAAGGCGCAAATGGACAAATAGACGGACAAACAGATAGACTGTTGATTGGCAGATGGATGCAAAGGTAGGTAGATAGATAGATACATAGGTAGATACATACATAGGCAGATAGATAGATGGCTAGATAGAAAGAGAAAGAGCGGAAGAGAGAGCAAAAATAGAAAGAAAGAAAGAAAGAAAGAAAGAAAGACAGACAGACAGTCAGACAGACAGAAAGAGAGGAAAAAAATAAAGAAAGAACCAATGAAAGCAAAAAGCGAGCTACAGTTCTTGAATTCTTGAAATGTCCGCGCACCAGCTTTGCCGGCGCGACCGGTGGTACTAGTCATAGTAGTAGCAGCAGCAGCAGCAGTAAGCAGTAGCAGTAGCAGCACTAGGACTAGTACTAGTAAGTGGGCAACATAGACTTCGACTGCTCGAACGGCTGCCGCGTCCTTCTCCAACAGCGCAAGCGTCAAGGATGCCCAGCAGGCTTGGGCCATGGTGCATTCATCCACGTCCGCCATTGTGCGGCTGAGGTGGGTGCTATGTGAGTTTTTCTTTAAGCTATCTCAACAAATCCTGCGAAGCTTGCAGTTGTCCAGCCAGCAACACTCAGAACTTGGCTGACAAACAGCTGCAGACTTCATCCCTTTCTGCTGTCCACTCACACACACACCAAACAAAGTGTCTGCAGGCACCAATGACCCCCCCAAAAAAAAAACTGCCTGGCAGCGCCGCTGGTGGGCCCGAGCGTAGAAGCCGAAGCCCCGGAGACCGCCAATCAAGCCCAACTTGACGTCGCAACCTCGGTGCCACCGCTACCTTCAAAAGCCGGTGCCAAAGCGACCATGAGCCCTTGACGGCCGCATCTGGAAGCCATGTGGAAAGCAACGGCGTGTTTCACGACGTGATTCAACCAGCCAGCCGAACTCCTTATGAAAAGTTTGAAATGAGGCAAAGGAAACAAATGTGGAAGAGGTAGCTGGGCTACGGTTTGCCTTCAAGACTCCTAAGAGCTCTGCCTGTCACCTGTGCTTTGAGCCTGATACGGCTGCTTGAGTTGTAAAGAAAGGCACGTTTCAGCACCGCAAGCAAGCTGTGCGAGAAGCGGAAGCTGAGGGGCGCCCAAAAAGCCCAAACCAGGAGGTATGCTCGAGGGCTTCAGGTTTACCCAAAGTCCCTTCCAGACCCCACGATTCACCTGAATCTGGTTCTGGCCTGAAGCCAGGCATGGCTCCGCCTGACCCCGGGCCCCGAGCCGCGGCAAAGGGTTTGAATGGAACTCCCGCTCGTTAGGGTCTGGAAATTTGGGTTTTCGCACAAAATTGGTCGCTGAGAGATTGTTGTGTCACCAAATGTCTCCAAATCTCGTTTTCATGAGCGCAACCATGTGCCAACCAATGGCAAGGTACCAAGTGTCCACCGCCTATCCAGTGGTGGACAGGGTGGTATAAAGACTGGCCAAGGAAGCTCTAGCGTGCCGGTCACACAACTATCAAAAACCTATGCCAGCACGAACATCTGGAACATGAATCGATGTTGCATTCAATCCGGCTCAGAAACCTCCGCGGCCAATGCAGGACTGCAGACGCACTCAAAGGCCCTTTTCTCCCCACAGACATTGCATTCTGTCAGCCCAAGCCGTTTTGAGTGTGGCTCAAGCCGTGCCACTTGCGAGCTGCTTGATTGACGAATACGAGGTGTACACGAAAAGGATCAGCCCTAGCAAAAAGACGCCGCCGTTCATGATCTTCACTGCCCGGCTCTGGCTGCACACCTGAGCATGGCAAATCACTGGAAAGATGAAAGCCAGCGGCACGCAGCAGACGGATCCAATGAGAGAGATGAATGCATCGATCCGATCCTTGCCCAAAAGCGCGATACAGGTACACAATAGAATCAGCAAGGTTCTGATTCCTCTGACCTTCCATTCCTGAGAAGAAGATGGCACTTTGCTGAGGAGCTGCGCTTCCAAGTAAATCGCAGCTGGAAAAAGAAACAAGGGCACATTGAAGAGTGAGGCCAGCGCAAAAGCAAAGGGCACTATGCGGCCCGTCTGCGAGGTCTCTGGCAAGTTCAGAGTGATCACAGGCTTTGTGTCCTCGCCGTAGTAGCCGTAGTTCACAGCACCAAACAGAATGAACAAGCCGCAGACACCCAGCAAAGTCATCACCAGGATGGGTGCGAACGTCTCCTTGTTCTCATGCGCATCATACATCGGGATCACAAAATTGATGCACTCAAAAGAAAAAACCACGGTGCCCGCGAAAATCATCCAGCCAGAGCCAGCGGCGTGAATGTTCTCTCCGGGGCCCTCATCCGCCAAGCCCACCGTAGAGTAGCTCAGAAGCACGCCAAGGGCCAGCAACACGGTGGCGTTGGCAATGAAGTTTGAAAATTGGAAGTACTTCAGCTGTCGGATCCAAGACATGGGAATCACCACTACCAGCTGAAGCAGCAGGATGCCCGTCTCAGATACTATGGACGACCTGATGCCGTATCTGGCAGCTGCTCCACTGCAATTCTTGGCCACATACAGCATTTCGGCGCAAACAAAGCCCGTTTGCGACAGTAGGATGCTGAGATCAACGGCCCACATGCCCACAGCACCCATGGATTGCCTGGCGATTTCGCCATAGGAGCCACCCCCAAGCGAGCGAACGCACTGCACAAGCAGGACCATGCAGTAGATTTCCACCCCACCCACAAAGAGCAAAATGAGTGGGGCTAGCAGCAAGCCCGTGGTCGCGAAGGCCCCGGGGATAATCACCAGAGTGCCACCGATCGTGGATTTCAAAATCACCAAAACAGTGGACAGGTTCGAGGCGCCCCTGGTCGTTGAGATGATGGAATCTGAGGTGACCTCTTCATCCTGCGGCTCAAAGTATCTCCGCAGGCGTGGGTCCAACAAGCTGCTGAGCAGCGGCTGCTCTGCTGCCTCGTTGGGCGCTTGCCGCAGCACGTGCTCTCGACGGAAGCCGCCGGGCTGGGCGATGTCCCTTGCCCGGCCCACCTCCGGATAGAGCAGCTCGCCCCGCAGACCCGGCAAACTCGAGGAGCGGGGGTTCTCCGGCACCACCTCCGGCAAGCCAAGGGCAGCAACATGGGGCGAGCCAGCCTGAGACAGCTTCTTCTTGAAATCCCGCACCACTTCATCCTCTGCCATGTGCGGCACACAGTCACCCACGCAAACACCAAATGCGTTTGGCGGACGGGGGCCGCACTTTGAATTACCGGTTTTGGGCCAAATCCACCGGCCATGAAGGGCTCTGCTGTCAATCATTGCACAAGTGCGCTGCACACGGGCCTCAACAGAATGTTGTCCTCTTGGCTTCCCTTAAGCAAACCTGAAAAGGGTCCCCTCAAGAAACAAGCCCACATGAACACTTCCCCACCACACCTCAAACCCGCGACGACCAGCCACGACGCCTGGCCGCTCAGCACGCAGTGCCGCAGAGCGTGCTCGTGCCTGCTGGGAAACCCAGGCCTTGCAAAAGTTCACCAGGTGCTGAGCCTCAGGGAAGACTTAAGCCCAGGGAAAGCAAAGGAATTGCAACCCACGGGACCCACGTGATACACAGGCTCTGGCTCGTGCTGGAAGCATTGAAGCAGGTTGATCAAGCCTGAGTGCAAGCCAAGTAGCCCATCAGTTTCTTTTCTAATTAGGTGCCTACCGAACTGGCTTCTCAGTTTGTCGAAAAGCTACTGGATAGCCAAGTAGCTTAGTAAACAAGTAACAGTAGCTGATCAGGCTATGGAACATAACAATGTATTTGAATTAGTTTGGTAAGCAAATTAACTTACTTAGCTCTGCCGGGAAGTAAGAGTGTTGCATGTACTCCTTCGGCTGAATGGATGCAAAGGGTTGTATGGAAAATACGTTGCCCGAAACCGACCACTCTGCCAAGCAATGCAACTGCGACCAAGCAAGCGCTCAGGGTGCAAGCATTTTGCCGTCGCCATCCGGTGGAGTTAGTCTCCCAAGGGTCCTGGTGCTTTGTGCAGCTGTAGATTGTATGCAAGCCTTGTTCGCCACCTCGCATGCAAACAGCACCGCACTGAACAGGTCTAAGCACGAGCCAGCGCACAAAAACCTGCTCTTCAGCCAAGCAGCTGTTGAAGCATGCAAGGGCCTTATCAACACAGGAAACACATAATTACACAAGGAGCCTCAAACCATGAATGCCTGCGGCCTTCATTTCACTAAATAAATTGGGCACTCATCCATATTTAAGCTGAAATGCCTTCACGCTGACTGCTCGCCAGCCATCTCGCTCACAAAATCCGGCACTGTCTCCAAAAAGAAGACACGACAGCAGCGCACCTACCACCTCGGTTCGAAGCCGTTTTCCGATCAGAATGGACCTTGTCGCTTTCTGGCCCGGCCGGGCGTCCCTAGAAATATATGGGTACGGGTCCATATTAAACCAGCAGGAGACCGAGGTTTTACCTATTTTTGACCCACAGCACATCGTGGGGCTCATTCCAGCTTTGCATGCTGCCTGGGCACCTGCACAGCAGCCCTTCGCGAACTGTTGAAGGTCTCCGCTGGGAGAACGATGATGGTGGAGGCCTTCACAAGGAAAAACACCTAGAATGAGTTGGCAAGTTGGCACCGAATAAAACGGAGAGCCTACAATCTCCCTGTCTGGGCATCTCAATTGTTCCGGATGGCCACGCCTCCCGCTCCTGAAGCAACACCTGGCTGAGCAGCGAATGCTCTGCAGGCTGCCAGCACGGCACGCGCCTCCGTACATGTCACGTCTGCCCATGGAAATGAAACGACCACGGACTCAGTAGCTTGCCTGACATCAGAGCTCGGAGGCAAACTCTTTGATGACAGCGCGCAAGTGTAAGCTGAATGTACAACCTGTCCTTCAGCAGCAAGCTGTTCCAGCACGGTTGGCAGCACTGGCGCACAAAGAGCCATCCGGGGCAAAGGCTTCCAAATGGTGTCACCATAGATCTCATGAAACTCCATCAAACAGTCGGCCTCAGGCTTTCTACGTCGGCGACGTGTCAATGAGAGGCCCCGCTTGCGATGAGTTGCAAGGCTTTTGGCACCCAACGGATCCGACACCATGGCCCGGCGAATGCGCCGGCGGGCCAAATGCGCGGACAGCCAGATGTCGTTGTGCTCGCTGCACGCGGAAACCCGACGCGGCGCATGCAAGCCATCCAGCATAGCGCGCTGCACCAGGAGCCCCAGGAAGTGGCACAGAATGGGACCTGCGGCCGTGTTGCCGGCACGGATATTCCGTGCCAAAGCCGGCCCTGCAGCTGCGACTGCGCGAGAGGCAGTGTCCTCATCTAAGGCGAGCCAGCC
>CAUJNA010003207.1:630444-752944 GCA_963377175.1 Effrenium voratum
GGCAACCCGTACCACATGCCAAAACCATCAGATGTTGCCTCAGCTGCTGAGCTTGCATTCACAAAGCACGCAGCATTTTGCCATGGACAAAACTCTTCATTTTCGTCACGGCCATGGTTCCAATCATTGTCTAAGATCCCTAGGGTTGGTGAACAACCTTCAGCTTGACGGGTGGTTTGATCACACACAATCGCTGATGCTTCAGAGCGGGTTGGAGGGCCTGTTGATGGGGTGTCACTGCCTGCAGCTCAAACAAACTCAAGCCCTCCTTGAGCTGTGCCGTGCTTTGGATGGCCCGAGCAAAGTCCCACGAAGGTCTTATCGCCGACAAGGCCCAAAGCAAAAAGCTGAACAGGTCAAGAGTCAGTGCCGCTCTTCGCCTTGATCTGCGGCAATGATGCCGATTTCCTGGCAACGTTGCAAACCACAAAAGAAAGCACCCCCGCGCGCTGCTGCCCATCGCGGAATCTGCGTTGCAAGCCAGGGGTCTGCAGAACGTGCTTTCCGGCAAAGGGGTCGAACCTTGCAAGGCGTACAGACATGTGCCCAAACTCAGAACTCAGGACTCAGGACAGGTCCGAAAACTGGCGCTTCCTTTCTTCTCTGAGCAAATGCTGGGCTACATGGCTTCAGCGGCACATGGCCGGCATAGTCTTGAAGGTGTCTGGGCCCCTGAAATCGCCTAGGAGGGTCCTGCGCCAGCCAAGCATGCTCCCTTAAGCTGCGGAGAGGTTTCGCAGCTGGAAAATATCTCAAGGGCCGAAAGCCCTGCTGGTTCCAAGAAGGAACAATGGACCTGTTTTTCCCTACCACTTCCCAACCAGCTGGGGCCAATTCCCTCCGAAAAACAAGCAAGCGCATGCAGAAGTTCGGCTTCTCAGCCGCTCCTGTGGCACCTTGGGTGACCTTTTCTTCGTCCAGGTGAGATCCGGGAATGACGCCGCGCACCGGAGAGCCTTGCAGCTTCACGTTGCAAGCACCCAACTGCCACAGCGACAAGCTCTGCATGCTGGCCTGATCTCTCTCTCTCTCTCTCTCTCGCTGTGCCGTTGCATCCTCCAGAGCAACCCATGTTTAGAGGGCCCTATCTTGACAAGCCTCCAGGCAAGCGCTCGCTTACCTTCGACTCAGGCATGTGCGCAGTGGTCCTGCCGCGCCATCCGCTCCAGCGTGCGCGCAGGAAGTGTCGGATGAGCCCTTAGCTTTACGCACCCCGAGGCTCAAAAAGCTCCTTTGCGCCCCACGAAACCAGAAGAATTTAAAGCTGACAGGACCACGCATGGCGAACATGCTTCGGCATCTTCGCAATTTTCCGTGCCCCCACATGCGTGTCCAAGGGCGAAAAAAAAATCTTCCGCGGCACTCACTGCATTTGTGTGTAGCCTGGGCAGGTCCAGCCAACCTTCCAGGGCTCCAAGAATTTCTGATTTATGTCCTGGGGCATGGCCTGGGGCTTGCGCTTCCAATGCACTTTTCACACGTTTGCAGTCATTGCCAACCTCCGCCTGCAAGCGTCAACCTATGGACAAGTATATCATGAAAATAGACATGTATGTAGACATACTTGATTGAACAATCCTGCAGATCATCCTTCAGGCCGCCGTTGGTACAGCAGACTGGATGGCTTGGAAGCAAAAGATCTCTACCCAGTGAACGCCTGGAAGGGAGCATCCTCAAACTTACCCACGCCCGGGGCAAGGCCCTGCCAAGGAGCGGTGGCATCTTCAAGACAGCCCGAATGGCAGCTTGGACCACAATGCTTGCAGATCTCAACCGACGCAAAACGCGTGGATTTCTTAGAGACAGCCTCGCACGAGCTGCGAATGTCAGGTTTCAGCCTCTTCGTCCGTCACTGACCACCGTTGGCTTCACTTGAAGGTGCCCCTCTAAAGTAAGACAAACAAACAAACACACACAAACACACACCACACACACACACACACCACACACACCACACACACACACACACCACACACACACACACACCACACACACACACCACACACACACACACCACACACACACACACACCACACACACACACACACGCACACACACCCTGGCTTCCCATGTTGAGGCTCAGACGCGCTGCGCAACTCTCATCCTGGCGAGGGTACTGAAGCAGGACCAAGAAGCTACACCCTACGAAAAAGGCAAGCGCAAAAGGATGAAGAAACACCACGCTCCGAAGTCACTTGCATCTGCAGGGCACTTTCTTAAAACCGGACGTGTGCGGACTCCTATGCTTTGCAGGCAGACTTCCCGAAATTGAATCGGCCAATTCTGCCGCATTTTCCCACAGCTGCCAGGTCCGTCGAAATATGCTCGAATTCTTTGCGAGCTTCGAACCTGCGCCCTTTGCACAATTTCACGCTGCACACGTCAGGCTATCTGCTCTCAATTGTTACTTGTCCTTTTTGTTCTCTAACCCTTTCCGCGCAGCATTCACCGCATCATCACCTTCCTTAGATATTCTTTCCCTCACGGCAACTAGGAGCAGTGCAACGTTTGCATGCAAGTGGCAAAAACCTTGCGGATGTTGAGGGCAATGCTACGAACAGCTAAAATCAGCAGCCATCCCTGCATGGAGTTAGCAACTCCCAGCACACTCAACTGAAATGTGAAGGTCACATGCGCCAGCTGGCCTGAATCCACACAAGTACGGCCAAAGAGAAAACCACTAGGCATCGACCAGGATATCCAAGTGAAGCACCCGCTTGACGATCCTGTGATGACAAAAAAGGCAAAAGCCACCAAGCACTGGCTTAGTGCATCACCAATGCAATCTGAGTGAGGCGCCAAGCGCAGGTAAAAGGTCACAAACTGCTTAGCCACCCACAGGGCATAACCTTAGCGCCAACACACTTGTGGGGGATCAGTGTTGTCATCCTGGACATGTGGGGTAAATAAAGAGCATGGTTGGGTCAATCGCAGCACCCGTGCCTCGCGGTGTGCCACTCATTCGCCACATTCGGGCTACGCGGGGCAAATGCTCCGCAAGCCTGCACAAACTTTCAAACATCAGGGCGCCGCAGAAGTATCGCAGCTGGCCTTTCGGCAGTCAGGTAGTCGCGATCCTCCACCCAATGCTCAGAGTCGTCAAAGGCAACCACCTGAGTTTTGGCTTCCATGCTTTTTTGGTGCCACTGTCATGTTTCTTTATTGGATTCCGCCATGCTTTCTCACTCTCCTCCCCTAACTGCGTGTTCAACAAGTGTCTAAAGAACGCACGCAAGAGCAACAAAAACTGGGCTGAGGTGTTGTTTGCTAACATGTCGAACCCCTGAAGCTAAACCATACAAATACATGTCAATGGGTCGCTGCTGGCTTTCCACAAATTGGACCACCAATCTTGGGACCAAGCACCCGTGGAAGCTCATTAGCACGCACGCCAAAGTACTCGAAGCCAGGCAATCTACCATCAGCAACTCCCAAAAATCCTTGGCTTTCCAAAGCGCGGCAAGTAACTGCGCGGAGCAGGCTGGCTGGGAAACAGTATGAGTTTTGTTTAGGGTGTAGTTCTTCTCCTTACCGCTTGCCTGATCTAACATGCACTGGGAAGATGTAAATAAAATCACTGCGCAACCTACGGGCAATCCGTTTCAGGCTTCAAGCCACATGCAGCATGCTGGGCCCAAGAGATGACACGTTGCCTTGACAAGGTCTGCTTCGGACTTTGCAGTGCGATTGCAAGGTTTGCTCCCTGCAGGATAGATATTGTCATAACACATTCTTCGAATGCCTTTTCCTGTTCCTCGGCAAGTCACTGTAAGTTCTGCCAAGCTTCTGTCTCTCTCCCTGTATGTGTAAAGCTCCATACCGCCAGATGCGGTTGGTGGAGCTACCTGGCGGCGGCGAATTTAGTAATGGCACGCGCTCAACACACTGTAGAGCAATGCCAGGAACGACTTTGCGCACCTTCTTGAGCTGCATCTCCACCAAGATATTAGATTCAATGTCATGCTTGTTCACTGCCAAGAGTACCTTGGACGGTGTTCCCCAGATGCCAGGCAGACTGAAACATATTGCCATCGGCCACACGTAGAAACATAGCTGCAGAGAGTTCCACCCAACAAACACCAAACTGGCCTGCGATTTGGTCAGGTTTGAGCTCAGATTCTGTGGGTCGACCAGCGCTCACCCACAAGTGGAAGTTGCGGAGGCCCAGCGCAGTTATGCCAGGATAATGATGCCTGGCAGCCACCCCTGGCCTTGCGTACAGCTTCTACGTTGCACCTGCCGAGGTGCTGGGCCACCCACGCCACCAAGTTCTGGTCGTCCTCCACGACCTGATGCAAGTTCAACTCAGCTGGGAGTAAGGCAACTTGACATGGCCATTGGTCAAAAGCCCGTACCCCAGTGAACATCCCAATTCCCACTAAAATAGAGCAACATGGGTGGTGCACCTACCCCAAAATGTATCATTGGTTTTGACCCACAGCCACATCTGCAAAGCAGAGCTCCCAAGCTCTCGTTCTTGCCACACCTTCCTTTGCCAAGATGCCTCCTGGTCAGCCACGGTGACGGCAGCTTTCGCTCTTTCAGGCACTGCAGTCCACTGGAGAGATGCCGGAGAATACACCAGGACATGCTGGCCTCGGGTCTCGAGTGAAAGTTGCCAAAGGCCAATGCCTGCCACACCTTCTCCGAACTCATCGCACTTGTTGGTTTGGAAAGCTCGCAGGGTCAGCTGATGTGCCACGGCTGCCTGTGCCGCTGGCTGGAAACGCTGTGGGACCTCAAAACCCCGTCAGTCTTCGGAGCAGCCTTCCCAGCCTCCAAGAAGCCGCGCGTCAATGGCGCACACAGGACCAGAGACAGTTCTTCCAGCTGATTCAAGCTATTCAGCGGAGAAACCTCAAGTGCACGTGGATGCGTGCGGCAGGTGCGCAAAAGCCCTGAGTTGCATACCAAAGGCTTCATCAACCTCTGGACGAACTGCAGCATCAGTTCCTGCACACGCCAGGAAGCCCCCGAACATGATGCTTGCAGCGGTCCTTTTCCCAAACATTGCGGTATCTAGCTGCACCTTCACTGCGCCTGCGATGTCTGCAAACCAAAGTGTCTGCCCCGTCACACAGGTCCAACCTGTAGGGCACCCGACGCCCTTGCTGCAGAACAACCTCATGGGGAAGCCAAACAAGCTGCTTCTTGGACGTCTCCACCTGCACAGCTCCGCAAGGACGCCCTGACATGTGGCTCAATGCCACGTCTACGTGTCAACGGGCGCCTGCAGCGTCATGTCCTTGTCATCAGCACGGCGCACGGTGACTTCCTGCCCGGCCAGCGCCAGCCGAGATCTATCGCGCTCTTGGCCCAGATTGGCGAGGCGGCTGGCACGAAGAATGAAGTCCATGTCCGTGTCCACCACCTGAGGCGCCAGCATCTCCAAAAGCTGCGTCAGCGCAGCTGGGTTAAGGCCATTGAGACAGAATAGCATGCCTCTAAGTATACGGCAAACATCTTGTCCACAACTTCGTCCAAGGACCCAGATTGCTGCCTCCAGAACAGAAATCCTGGAAAACCCTCCAGGTTGAACGTCCTCTTCATGATGTCCTTGCTGTGGGTGCAGTCTGCATGAGCAAGAACGACCTCGGCATACGCAAAAAGAAACATTCAGGCCTTTTCTCACTGGCCAGCCAACACCTTTGCATCAGCCTTTTCGACCGTTCCGGCTCTCGGACAGGCAGCCGGCTCACCCTGGAGCTGCTCGGCAATTGCCGCCAGCTCTGGCAGCGCTTGCCGGCAGTGGGGGCAGTTCGCATCATGTAAGAGGAGCGCAGCGTGGCTGCTCTGCCTCTTGGCGCGCAGGAAATCCTCACGCAGAAATTGCTTGCAAGCAAAGGGTGGCCCTCTGAATTACCCTCAACCGTGTCATGATTTTCTTCTTGACCTCCACTGTTGTCACAAAAAAGAAGAAGAAAAACAACGTGCTTCAGGACAAGTTCCGCACCAACGCTGCCAAGCATCCGAAATCCCATCTGCACTTGCCTCGACGGTCTGCAGTAAGGGGCTCTGCGCTGCCTCTTTGTACAACTCCCAGCTCAGGTTGGCTTTGGCCAGGCTGACAAGCAGCCACAGCTCCCACATGGTGGACCCAAATGAGCAACTTTGATGCGGTTGATCCTGGATTCTGAGACACAAAAGCTCGGCTTGATACGTCGATACGTTTGTCAAAGTTGTGATGTGTTGCCGTGTCATTTTGTACTGTGCCGTTACATTCAACAAGTCATCTGGAGGTTCTAAGGGGAAGGCTCCCGATTTAGAATCTTTATTGAACAAATCTGTAGCCTCATGTGGCTGGAGTTTCCAAGCTTGATAAGGCCTACCGTGCTTCCGGGAGCCAGACAAAGACTCCAACTCAATTCGGAAACCCGGAGCCAAGACCTTGCCGATCCGACGCCACAAGAGCACCAAGCGCAACCACGAGCCCCTCCGGCCTCCTCGCCAACACAGACTCAGGCTACTTTCCACCTGTGACCAAACATGGCAGGCAAGAGGCAGCGCACCATCCCCACGGCGAGCGTCGTGCCATAGCACATTCCGGAGTCATGCTCACAAGAAAGGGATTTGGCCCTAACAATACTAAACAGTAAGCAGTGAGGGAACATGCGGCACGGCAGGGGGTAGCATTTTCCAAGGAGACTACTTGGCGTTGTTGCCATCAAATTAGAAGCCGTGAGCTTTGCTTCAGCCTCTATTGCGTGCCGTACGCGCACGGATTGCATGGGGGAACGACCAAGGTGTGAAACGAGGCATTGGAGGCCGGCCTGCACATGTGGCTTGTCTGCCAGGCAGTTGCCATACCTCCCCGTCTCCCGATCGATCAGCAATGTTGTAGTGCTGGGAGTGCTGGGGGTGAAACAAAGGCTGCCGTTTCCTCTCATGGTTGTGCGCCTTGTCGGTGTTGATAAATCAGCGGCTGGCAGACTTCACACTGAAGGAAGCCCTGGCTGTTAACATTGCGAGCAAGCCCGTGCGTTCTGGCAAAACTCATTATGAGATTTCCCCTTCTACGCCTTATTGAGCCCTGGGAACGAATGTTCTGTTATGTTGCTGCCTTGGTGAACCTGCCAATGCCTGGGGCAATTTTCACAATGGCTTGGCACCTGTCCGCAGAGCTCATCACCTCCGCTTGCAGCTCCATTTCCGTCCACATCATCTCGCCAAGATGGGCTCCCCGAAAGCATTCGCCTTGGCACCGTGCTCTTAAGCCAAAGAAGAATTTGCATCCACACCAAATTCCTAATATCAATTTGGTCAAAACCTCCAAGGTCATGCCCTTGACAAGCATCGCATCTGTGCCCAGTCCTTAATGCCCTGGAGCCCGCGCAGCCAAGAGACATGTTGATCAAGTGTGTGGACTGGGACGGTAGCACCCTGGGCTTGCCCAGCTTGCCACCGGAGTCCTGCAAAAAGCTGTGCGTAGGTTTCAGCACAGGGCTGTGTAGAATGACCACTTCTGTGATGCAACGGAAAGGGCTTTCCAAAGACTATTGTGTTCATAGAAAGGGGGATTCCCTTGTATCACAGAAGTGGGGAGAAACCCCTTGATCCCACAACCCTGTTTCAGCATGCCAGAAAAAGCTGACACTGCAAACAAATGAGGATGTTTTGGCGTCTAAGTGAAATGCTGAAGAACCAGGCTTTTGGCGACCAGGCGTCAACTCGCTGTGTTCGCTCTGCGCTTGTCCAACAGGTTCTTTGAGGCTCGACGTTTCTAAATTCGAACGGAGAGCAACACATTCAACCTGCTCGCCCAAAAGAAAAAGCGCAGCACCGCACCTTGCCAGGACCACACGTCCTCAGCGGGCTTGCTCTCTCTGCCCTCTCGGCGCACGGACTGAAATCAAGCGAAGGCTCCTCCCACAACACGTCTGCTGTGCAAACGCGCGAGGATCCTGCCAACTGTAACCTGGGAGGCGCGTTCATGCAACCAACGACCATGCCACTTGCCAGCCTTCGGACCAATCGGAGGCCACCTGCTCCAAGTAAAGGCCTCGCGCCCAGTGCACCACCAAATGACCAAAAACAGTTAGTCCATGCTTCCAAGCGGCTATCCCATAGCAAAACAACCAGAATCACGGACCTCGGCAACTCAATTTCACAGCACGCCGCAAATCGTTGAAACGCGGGGACTGCCAGCAATGCGACATCATGGAAAAGAGCATGGGAAACATGACCTCGAATCGCTCGTGCAGCATTTGCTGTCTGGCTGCGTGATCATGTCCACGGTGTAGTGGAAACGAGCCGCTGCTACCAGGGCCACTTCCAGAAACACGCAAAACGCACACAGCAAGCCGACCTCGGTAAGCTGAGCGCATGCCTTTCTAAGGCTGCGGATTTCGGTGTTTTGGGGCTGCCGCAACCCCGAAGGCTAGAAAGTGACCGTTTGGGCGTTGGTCTAAACCGGTGAGCTAGGGCAAACCATGCCTAGACTTGCGCAGTCCTGTCCGAATCCCTTGCCAATGCTGACGGAGCTGCCCAGAACTGGACCTTGACAGCCAGCAAGCTCCATGAACCACAGCCAACTGTGGAAAAATGCCCCGAGCGCCGAAAAAGCATTCCGTCCGAGCTTCTCTTTTCGTCAGCTCGATGGCTCCAGTCAGCTTGTACGCAGCCAATGAAAATAAGCAGGCAAAGTACCTTGAAGGCCATCCATTTCATCTCGGCGTGTGGGTTTGGTAAATACTGTTATTTGGCTGTGGGTCAAAACCAATGGTAACTACCATTTTCGGGTAGGTGCACCACCCATTCTAGTCTACTTTAGTGGGGAATGGGATGTTCAGTGGGGGTGCGGGATTTTGACTAACAGCCATTTCTTTAGACCTGACCTGCCCTTGCGAAAGTCCATCTGAATGGCTGGTTTTCAGCCAAACCACGTATGCCCAGAGATCATCATGTCCTTAAAAGGCAGCTCAGCATGCATATGGGCGCGCCTACTTTGAAAAACTCGCTGCACGGCAAGCCCGCTGGCCCTTGCTGAATGGATGATTGCAGCGTGGCTTCAGCACAATAGCGAATGCGCTTCCCCTCAACGCCAAATATCTCATCACTGATCGCCTACCAGGGGTCAAGTGGTCGTGGCAGAAACATCCTTGTGCCTTCAAGCACCCACTTCCCCAGATTACGATCATATGAATCCAACCAGATTGTCAAGTCTTGGCCACCATTGCATGCTTTGAGTTCGCCCCGCCGCGGCCATGGTGTGCGCAAAGTCCGTAAAGAAATGCCGGTGCAGCATCTTCCTCGGGCGGTGCAAGCCACCCCAATTGCCGGCAAAAACGTGGCCATTGCTGGTGTGCAAGGTTCAAGTGCAGTGCCGTGGCCTTGACACTGTACGTACCGTTCCAACCGGTGCCACACGGGGCAAAGGGGAAAGCAGTTTCTGAGGGCCTGGCTGGAGGCCCACTTCCCCAAGCCGATCTTTGCACCTTTCGGACGCAAGCGCTTTGCACTCATTGGTTCTGCGCTTGAACGCCAAGCCACTGTTGCCAGCCAATCGAGTCAGGCAGGACCGTCACTACATCCAGAACGCCTTTCATGATTGCCATACCTTGGTTCTAGCATGGAACTGAGCCCTGTCTGGGCCCGCATGTCGCCACGTCGCCATGTTTGGACTTGGGAAACTCACTGCAAGCGCACGGGTAATGAAAGCGAGCCGCAGCAGGCAATCAGGAAGGTCTTGTACCACAAGCCAATGTGAAATCGCTTTTGGACAAACGAATAGGCGAAGCATGACCTCAAGTTTGAGACCAGTGCTTTGAGGTGGGTGGCTCTTGCGAGAGCCTTCCGCTGCATGTCAATTCAATCACTCAGGCACGGGCACGCAAAGAAACGCTGGAATGATGCCTGGATGGGATGGGATTTTTGACACAGCAACGTGCAAGCTGGCCGGACCAACTGCCGCCTGACAAGTCTAGAACGATCATAGGAATCTTGATGTTGCCATCCCTCACCTGAACTCGTGAGCACTCCCACAAGTGCTCGGAGGGTACACAACCCACCAAGCCACGCAACGCAAAAGCTCGGTGCAATGCCAAGTTGCCGCTTCTGTCGGGTCGCTGGTGGAATTCCTGAGCTGGCATGCCTTTCATGGTCTGCCCAAGAACATTTATGCCAGCCCTCGGCAACCACCATGCAACAGTGCGCAAAGCGGCGTTGCTGCCATTCGTGCTACCAAATCAAATAGTTCTCCACCTGCAGGGTGCCGTGACAACGCTCGAAAACAAGCCGACCAAGCTAGTCGCACAGGGGCGAAGCACCCGGTTCTCTTCAGCGTGCATGCCACCGAAACCGAGCACACCGCTATCTCAACAAACACCCCCGCGCCTTCGACTGCGGCTAAATCCACCGTGGAGCCAACTTTGGCGCCGAGAGATTCTACCGAATTTTGCAGCCGATCCTCGCGTGGCCGTGAACTTCTGAAGGCGTGAAGCTGCCTTCATGCCTTGACATGCCTTGACATGCCTTGACATGCCTTGATATGCCTTGACCGCTTGCAACACATGCCCGAAGCAACGAACAATGGCACCGGACAACACACCGACACGCCCTGTCCATGTAGCGCACATAAAAAGCCGTGGCAATGTGGAGGAAGAAGCTTTGGATGGCAAAGCACAGCATAAAAAGCAGCACTGGGAAAATCACATACCAGGCCTTGGTCAAACTCGGCTTTAATTCTCAAGGTCTAAGCATCAAAGTGCAGCCAGCCGGCCCCAGCATGCAAGAAGGAAGCAAGACAGGCAAGCAACCAAAGCACCAGGGCACAGTGGCGCCTCATAGCCTCATGCAGCCATGCGGCTTGTTTCCACAATGGTGTGTAAAGCTCCTTGTCGTCCATGTACTGCGCACACATGGCATGCTGGCCGACTGGCCACGTAACAATGCGGCTGCATGCAGAAGAACCAAGATACTGATGAACATAGGGATGAGACGAGCAATGAGCCTGCCTTTTTGCTGAGCAATCGCGGGTAAACCGCGGCTCTTCTTACCTCAAGCGCGCAAACTGGGATCTGTCCACCATCAACCAGGTTGACCCATGTGCCGCTGGCTTAAGGACTTGAGGATTTGCTTTTCGTACACGACGAAGGTCAGCGCGGCGCAGCTGCACCGATTCATAAGGACTACCATTCGGCAAGCTGAATTAACTAACGTGTCGATGGATGTTCCTCGCCACGTTGCTGCATTCATCTCTTTGGTAGACAGCAGTCCTGGCAGAACAGAACTTCGCCCACCGCTGGCCCATGCTCAGCATGTGTGTGTGTGTGTCATGGTTCATGCAAACCACCTCGATGGAAGCCAAGTTGCGATAGATCTCTGCCAGCACGAGGAGCTGCTTGACCTCCTCCGACGGCCCACCAGGCATTGACTGGATGGTGGTCTTAAGCTCTTGCCGTTTATCCTCATCCATGTGATCCTCGCAGAAGCGACATGAGGCCCGAGCACAAACCGAGCCAAAGCATGCCGCAAACGTTGCAGCTGAAGGTCCACAAATCTTTCAATGGTCTTCTCCCAGGTCTCCTGGCTTCGCGATTGGGGGGGTTGGTGAGAGCTGGCAGTGCGAATCCTTCGTCCAAGGGTTGATCAACACATTGTAAGTTTACACCTGGAGGGCCACTCAAGCAAAGCAGAATTTGCAAATGTTTTCAGCCGGGTGTTTGCGGGTTGGCGATTCATGTTTTTGGTGGCTGTAACGACCGTGCCTCCTCAACCGCTTCTTTCTCCAGCAGCGTCTTGATCTTCTTAAACATGGTTCGGTTCTGATTTGTCAGCTCGCCAAGTCCTCCTTGCAGAATGCTATGGTGGACTGCGGTAGCACAAGTTCACCCCAAGTTGTCGCCTCCGACATGCTCACCAGTCCTTTAAGGAGCTGCGTCAAAGGGCAACCAGCACACCGTGTCAGTGCCAAGCGAGCTTGCCAGCCATAGGGATCAGTTGCATCTGGAACCAGTGGCAGGTTGCCTGCACTTATGCGAATGACCTCCTGATGGACCATTGGACAGGCGCAAAAAAGTTTGCCAGCTCCGAATGCTGAGCATGCCACTCTGGTGACTTCGATGTACTGGCTTGGCTTCCTGGTGGTCCACTTTGGAATCGTCCATGTCCTCGTCAGGGCGACGATTTCCACAAGCGATCCCCACTGCAAGCCTTTGGAAAGTACCCATACGGCTTTTAACGGGAAGCGAATGAACTCGAAGTGCACCGCGCAACAAGCGAACCACCCCTGCCCGCTCCAGGCAGATGGAATCCAGCACGTCCCACTTGAGGCTAAAATAGCATCGGCATGGCAAGAGGTTGGGATCCTTGTAATTCCATGACGCAAAGGGCACAAAAGGAGCCAAGGGATTAACTAGTTGGGTCAATCGCTTTTTGGAAAGGCCGAAACCCGCCAGGCGCAACACGCTTCGCAAGGCACGTCACAACAACAAGGCTTCAGCAGCATGCCACGAAAAGGGCCTTTACTTGTGCCTCCACTCAGCTCACCCAAGTCGAGCCTCTCCTTCGGGAGCTGGAGCTGCGCGCTCGGTCCATGGGAATCCTGAAGTGGAGCTGAACTTCAGGACATGCAATTCGCTAAGAAGAGAGGCATGTTGTGGCGCAGTGATTGCCACGCATGCTATTTCAGATGACTGTTTGGGTCCCCCCCTTTTCACACGAGTTATTTTCTCTCTCGCACAACTCGTCACTTTGCATCCATACCAGAGCAGCCACCCTTGATAGCCGCGGCAACGTCATAGCGGCACAGCTTGTAGACATCATCAAAGGTGCACGTGACGACTGCTGAAGAATTTCCATCTGCATGCAGGAAGTACTTTGTCTCACACTCTGCTTCTGAAAGATCATTGCAGTGCTGGTCCGCCTTGAGCACCGTCATATTCTGACGAATCTGGGTGCATTTACTGCTCTCACAGCAGGTGTCGTCGCTCGAGCCGCCCACAGTGGCAGCAGCCTGGACTGGGATACGGCCTTCGGCAGAGTTGCAAGAGAAAATGCTGCACGCTGGCTCGCAGCAGGCGCTATTGCTGCTTCCAGTGGCGTTCTCCTTGCCAGGCACCGGCAGCCAACTCTCAGTGGCATTGCAGGTCCATTGCTTGCATGTGGCAACGCAGCATTGCGTCTCGTTGCTACCCACCGTCTCCACATTGGACGGCGCCCATCCATCTTCCAAGGAGCAATCGAACTGCTTGCACGTGGGAAGGCAGCAGTCTCCATCATCTTCACCAAAGTCCTCTTGCTTTGAGACATCAGGGGCCCAACCAGCGCTGCAAACGTGAGCTTTGCACTGCTTTGTGCAGCAGGACTCCGCGGTTCCGTCGGAACTTTTGTTCTTCGCACCCTCCTGCACCAAATGGCCAAAGGGACAAACCGTTTTGGCGTTGCCACATGTTGGGGTGCAGCAAGCCCCTGGCGAACTCCCAACTTCAGACGCCTTGCTCTCGTTGACCACCCAATCTGGCAAGGAGCAGTTCACCATGGCACACGTCTGATCACAGCACTGCTCCGGCTCGTCGGAAACCACCTCCTTCTTGGCGGCGCTGGGTGCCCAAGGGGCAGTGCAGTTGAAGAGCTCGCACTTGGGAAGGCAGCACTCCTCCTTGGTAGTGCCAGCGGCACGGCTGTCTGCCAGCACGTATCCCACATCACAGTGGTACTCAGAGCCACACATCTTGTCACAGCAAGCCTGCACTGAAGAGCCGACGTTGCCGAAGTAGTCCTCGTTGGCCTTATAAGCCCCCGTGCACTCGAAGAGCTCGCAAGTCTTGTCGCAGCATTCCTCCGGAGTTGACCCTTCCAAGGTGTGATGGCCAACCTTTGGTACCCAAGCTTTAGGGCACCGCACTTTCACACACGAGGGGGCATCAGCCTGGATCTTGCCATCTTCCAATAACTTCTTGCTGCGGCCCAACGCCAGCAGGGCGAGTATGCTGGCGACTGTCTTCATTGCGGGACGTGAACTCCAACTTGAAGCGAAATGAAACGCGGAGATTCGAGTCTGGAAAGCGAGCATCTTTCAAACCCAACAGGATTCAAATGAACACTGAAGGCTCACCTTCCCAAATCCTTGCAAGCTGCGAGCGTGGGCTGGCAAGGCTGAGGCTCCAGCAACGCGCGGGCGCCCATCTCCCAAGTCTTCCGCATAACGAGTGAAACGAATCTCTCTCGAAGTTGGGGACCTCGGGTTCTTTTTGGTTTGCCGTGTGACTGAAGGTTGCTGCAATGGCCAAACAGCGCCAGAAACATCAGACCTGTCGTCTGTTGAGAACAAAATTGCAAGTTGCGAGCGCACCCTCCACCAGATTCTCTCACTTTCAACCCTGTCAACTTCTTCCTCAGTGGCAGTAACCTGATGAGAGAAGAGGCCGCCGCTCATGCCAAACACTCCTGGAAGCGTACGCGCGTCTTGTTCTCCGGATGCCGGGCGAGGGTGGGGCGCAAGCCACGAGGCGGGGGGGAGTTCGCCATTGTTCAACTCCAGCTTGCTTCCTTGCTGTCACCCCCCTGTGATGTGTTCGGGCTCAGGGCCTCTAGCTCCTGGGTTCGCGCCGCATCTCAGCTCTAGGTTTCAAAGCTTCTTCGAGCGTCGTATCACGTGCCTCGCACGGCTTCTTGGCTGTTGGAACGCACCCCCCTCACGCATGGAGGAACCACCGGCGCACCTAGCCGGGCCCGTCGAGAAACTGCACAAATCGGGAGTTGAGCGTTGGGGTTTTCTTCGTTTGAGAAATTAAAGTGTTTTCTTTTCTCGCGTCTGGTTTGGCATTCATTAAGGCAACCGGCGGCGGCGGCAAGAAGGACTTGGGATCCCCTATGAAGGGATCAGAGCCAGCCTCATCGTCCTCAAGGGCCAGGACCACCATCAAGGAAAAGAAGCGGGAATCTTTGAGGGAATCCTCCTTTGTGCGTTGTGGAAGCGTTAAAGGCCGGAGGGTTTGTAGGTGGCCGGCAGATCTGTCTTCATGCACCAGCGCTCGCGACGCCAACTACGTTTCAAGCGGATCCCTCCAACATCACGACTTCAGTTCGAAGTGGGTGAGTTCCGCATGGTACCAAGCTTGCTCCGCGCCGCTGAGGCGCCACTGGGAACGAGCAGGGGTTGGAGGCCACTTCCTGAGAACGCCTATGAAAGGAAAGCTAGGAAGGAAGGCCTCCTACCACCTTCACACAGTTCTTGACCATAGATCATCTTCATCTTGGGCCCATGCCTTCGCGCCAGTCCGCCGCTTTGGGTTCCCATGAGGGCCCACCCATCGATCCCAAGAGTTCCTTCTTTCGCGTGACAAATCCTCCCCGCCAGCCAAAACATCAGCCGGCTGAAGGGGGTCTGTCCCAGAGTCCTGGGCTCTTGCAAGCCCAAGTGAGCGCTGCGGCAGGCAAGGCCGGAAAAGGGCAAAGGTGCTCGCCCGGGTCGTTCATCGGGAACCGTAACCGTGGCGATGCGCAAGCCTCGGCCTCCAGGGGGAAACCCATCCCGAAAAAGCGCGGGGAGGCCCGCCACGAAAGCCAAGCGTGGCAAAGCAAAACGATCAGGCCAGGTGGGTGGGCGCCAAAATAGCCACGGCCCACCACCACCCTGGCCTGCTAACATGTCATGCACCTGTTCCTTCTGCAAGCTTCACCCATACGCAGGTTTTACAACATGAAAGCTCGGAAAGGGTGCTCCGCAAAAGGCTGCAAGCACTACACTGGCTCTGGGTCTTCTGTGCTTTGGATTGGCATGCTAGCAAGTTAGTGCGCTTGCCTGTCTTCGAACGCGGGTGCAACTGCTCTGGCGACAGGTCATGGAAAAGACACTCATGCGTAGGAATCTATGCATCCGTTGGCGGCTTGAGGCCGGCTGCATCGCATGCACCGGCTGATGCTTGTCATCATAGCGTGCCTTGCTCTTTGAATGTGCTGAGCATTGAATGCGATGTGCCAAAGCAAGTCGCTAGCATGTTGTTCTGACGTCGCAGCTGTCCCCACACTGCCTGAAAGTGAGTCACTCACTTCGTCGAGCAGGGTGCATCTTGCACGCACCCCACGGCAAAGCACAAAGGGAACCAATGAACAGCTCCGGTCAGATTTGCCGGAACCGTTTCCATAAGGCATCGATGCAGAGCACCCATGCATCCCCGTGTCCGATGCCCAAGAAGGGTACATCAGAACTGGGTGGGGCAAAACCTGAAAACTGCAGCTTGAAATTGGGGAACCTCCAAAGGGTGGTTCCCTGTACCCGCACCAAAAAAAAAAAAACTCTGCAGCTCAAGAAGAAGTCAGCTCGTCAACTCCTTCGTGGCTTCTTCTGGGGTGGATCGATCTCCATGACCTCCAAGCTCCATGCCTCGGTCCCAATGGAACGCAGCTGCCTGGGAGAATGTTGAGAACTTGAACTGTCAACGCGCAACAAACCTCAGAAGAGCTTTGAGACATCTGATTCTCTGCAAACCTTCCCTGTTACTTGAAACCTGGCCATGCAACTTGCAGGCCCCGACCGCAAATCAATACCTACGCATGCAGAATTCACCGCATGCCAGAGACCCACCACTCTGCACCCCTTCAATTCATCTCCCCAGGCATCGCGCTGTGAATGCCGCTGTTCCGATAGGCTGCTTCGCCGCGGGCCAACCAATTTCCGTCATGATCAATTGATCGTCTTGGGCATGACGGGAGTCGCAGCAAGTAAATGCCACGCACAGTGGTTGGAACATGAAATGAACATGGCGAGTGATATTTTGTTCAAGCTGCGCATGGCGTGATAGGACGCACCACATGTGAGAAGCAAGCTGCAGACTAGCAGACCATACACTTGGGTAAGATTGTTCTGGATAGGGTCAGGAGCCTATTGCAACTACTCGCTCCGCTTGATCTTACCTTTAAGGAGGTTGTTATGCACTGTCACATGTTGCATTTAGAAGGATTATAAACTGCCCGCCAACTGTTTAGTACAAGCCTGCAGCCTGGCTGTGTGGCTGAACCAGTCCAAGATATCCAAGGACCAAAGGCCGTCAAATCCTACTCAAGAACAACAGAGACAGTCCTTTCTAGAATTCCAGCTGAGCCGCAGTTGAGCAGCCCTGGCCATCCCGAACCGCACGATCTGCCTTCAAAGACATGAGCTGTTCTACCATGCCTGCCAGCACAGGCCTGCCTCTTGCTCGAACTCTGTCGCAGCCACCGTTGCTTGGGCAGCAGGGCAAGCATCCTGAATCACGGACACGCTCAATGACTCCTCGGGCAAGCTCTGGCTGCGCTCCTGCGGCTTGGGGCTGTCCGGCCGTTCGGGCTCTTTCGGCGCTACTCCTCCTTCTTGTCCGCCGAGTCCCTCCTGAGGCGCGGCCGCATTGACGGACAGCTTCCATCAAAGCTCCCAGACAGCAAGTCACGTGGGCAGACAATCCGGATAGCACCGGTGACCATTGCTTGATCCATTTTGAAAGGGGCGCAAGTTGCATTCTGCGACACGCGCGTCACAAGGTCCGCTCCACGGGTCCTCCACTCGACACGTCACCTGCGCAAAGGTCGGCGCCACATCCCCGGCCAGGGCCTCCTCCAGCTGCTGCGCTGCGGCGGGCAGCCCTTGAAGCAGCACCTTGTCCCACAGGTCCAACCTCGGATCTCCCAAACTCAAGACTCGGAGGGGGCCCAGGACGAAAAACTTAGGACCGGATGTGATTTTTGAGGAAACCTCTGTTTTTCACCGAAACCCCAAAACCAAAAACCAAAGAACCGAACAAGCCGTCCAGGCCCATTGAAACCGCCCCGGAAACCCAGCCGCCATCTTTGCAGCCCCCCGCCTCCGGCCCAGCTCCGCAGAGAGGGAGCCGCCGGCCTTGGCCAGGCGCTCTGCCAGGCCTTCGGACTGCGCCAGGCGCTGCTGCGCGGAGCTCGCGGAGATCCTCACAAGGCAAAACCTCCAGGCTGATCGAGATGTGCTTCCTGCAGATACATACATGTCAACTAATATATATATATATATGTATGTATGTACGGATGCAAATCATGTCGCACGAGCGCTCACAAATACTCCCTGGGAGTCTATGGTCTGTGTGTCTTTTGCATATACATGTACATGAATGTAGAGTAACGGGCATTATATAGGTTTATGTCTATTTAATTGTTTATTTGTGTGTGTGTGTATGCATGCATGCATGCATGCATGCATGCATGCATGCATGCATGCATGCATGCATGTATGTATGTATGTATGTATGTATGTATGTATGTATGTATGTATGTATGTATGTATGTATGTATGTATGTATGTATGTAACGTATGCGTGTGTGTGTGTTTGTCTATTTATTGATTTGTTTGTTCATTTCAATTTTACTACCTTATTTATTGGTTTTATTATTATGTGTGTTTCATTCATTTACTTACTTATGCATTTACATATGCAGGTGACTCACAAACCCCCGGCCTTGCTGTGTCCACCTCTGACTGAGCAGCGGCTGCTTGGCATTCCAACTCCGCCCGCTTGGACGTGGCAGCATCCAGCTCCGCACGCGCCTCTCTTTCCGTGGTCTCGGCCTGTGGTCCAACCCTTCCCACGACTGAAGCTGACCATTCATTGGGCATGTATCAAAACAGGGGGGGCCCACACACACATACACACAGAGACACATAGAGACACACAGAGACACAGAGACAGACACAGACACACTTTGATCGCCGCGCAGCTTTTATGGCTCAGTGCCCTACCGTAAGTCCTCGCCCTAGGGCCTACCTACATGTCGAGCGATCCCTTGATCCAGCCAACAAAGATGCATACATGCGTGGCACCGGATATGGCAGTTTCCACATCCATCAAAATATCTTTTAAGTGCCACGCTCACCCACTCAGTGCTTTCAGCACTCATGCACGCCCGGGGCTATACACATCTCTGGCATAGCCGGCCTTGGCCTTCGACTTTGGCTTTGCAGCCACTTCGCACTCATCGACCCACTCACCGCTCTCATCGTCGGTGGCCAGATTGAACTTCTCCGTGAGGTCCGCCATCGCCACAACCTGGCCCGCGTCCGCATCGAACTCCTCCATGAGATACTTCAAAAGCTTATCCCTCCATCCAGGGAAATTGTGCAACTTCAGCCCCGCCACATTCGTGAGGTCGGCCACTGCCGCCCGAAACTCTTCCGAGTTGGGAACAGCGGGTCTAGCGCTTGAAGCGCCCAGGGTCTCCTTCTCCTTGACCTTCGCCTGCGCGTCCAGGTACGCCGAAACGGCGCCACCCTCCGCCATGACCGCGCGGACCGCGGTGCTCCACCATCGCATCCCATCAGGAAGCGGTTCCACTTCCTCGTTGCTGAGCATCTTCTTGTAGACACCGAGCACCATCTCCAGGATCTTGGTCACCTGATCTATGTACGCCGCTCCGGTCTGAATCTGAATGGCCGCGGTGTTCTTCGTGAATGTGACCGTCACCTCGCTGGACAGCCCCTTATAGGTCTTCTCTTGCACCCGCCCGAGTGCCATCTTCATCCTGCATTGCGATGCACTTTGCGTCAGCATCCGCCGGAACTCACCCTCGTTGCCCGCAATGGCCTCCGCGAGCTTCTCAAAGAAGGCCCTGATCTCCACCTCGGCAAAGCCGTGGGTCGTCACCTTCACCATGTCGGGCCCGCCTATCGCGGTCACTGCGAGAACTGCCTGGGGGGGCCGAGCCAAGTATGCCTTCCGGGCCGCTTGCTTTTGACCCTCGGTTCTAGCTTGACGCTTAGCTCGCTCTGCTGCTGCTGCTTCCATCATGCTGCTTTCCTTGCTGAGCTGATACCGCCCACTTCTCATAGCCGCTCTCAACAGATCCATGGCCTCAGGGTTTTCCTTAGTCAAAGCATCTGCCAGTTGCAACCACGTGGGGGCCCATCTGACGCGTCCTCCTATCCGTCTGATGGATTCACGTATGATAACCAAGTCGATCGCCACCCGTTTGTCCCCAACTGAATTCGGTGATGAAAAAGTCTGAAGGTGGTCGTATACTGATTTACAGTCAACCACCGCCTGGATACTGAATCTGTGCAGTACCTCGTGCCTCTTCCCCAGATTGATCACCCCATCAATCATCTCAACCAAATGACATGCTAACCATTCTGCATGTCCCAAACCGTCCGCCAACACTTGCGTCTCCCCAGCAAACGTTGACCCAACCACACGCTTCAGCCTGTAGGATTTCCATGCCGCCGGAGTCCACGGTGCTGTCCGCCCGTCTTCGAGCGCGTCAGTTGTGATACCAACCAAATATCCTGCTTGTGTTCCTCCCTTCTTGGCATTTGCAAATGCAGCATCTGTGTGTAAACAAATTCTCAACTTGCTGATCGGCACTGCCTGAATCACCCACTGCAAATCTGCATGCTGTTTTGCTCGTTTCACAGTGTGAGCAACAGTCCGTGCCTGTTCCAAAGTTGGTGTCGGAAACATTTGTTGTCCCATGCTCACTTGCACTGCCAAGTCCGGGCGGGTCTCTTTGGCAACCCACAACGCTGCACCTAAGACGGAACGTAGCGATTTGATCTCTGCGGCATTTGCTTGCACTGTACCCGGATCCTTGCTGCGCAGCTGCGGCTTCTTCATTTCTGCAATGAACTCAGCTTGACTGACAGTGATGTCTTTGGTTTTGGGGTCCTGCTTCAGGGATGATCCGCAAAAGGTACCCTCATCGTACTTCCATTTTCGAAACGGGAAGGTTCCTCTCAAAAGCCGAATTGCTTCTTCATAGGACTTTCCCTTTCCCCCTGTGAGCACATCATCCACATGTACCCCCAACACACCTCCGATACCATGCGGTTGCAAATGGTCACGCCAATAGAAGACACAAGGATCCAATACTGACTGCCGCCAGTTCTGCTTCCGAAGCGTCTGCACGAATTTGCAAAACCAGAGCTGTGGCGAGTCGTTGAACCCATATAACGGCTTGACGACTTCGAACAGTACTTCTGGATGAACGCCCGTAAACTCGGCATTTCTCGGCTGCTTCAGATACAAGGGTCCCCGTTTTCGTTCAATCTGGTCACCCTCCAGGAAAGCACCCGTCACGTCTCCCAGCTGTAGCTGAAACTGGCAGCTCGCAATACACTGCAATACTGCGAAACGTCCGTTGGACGAAATGGTTGGAGACTGTGTCTTTCCTTCACGAACCAGCTCAAACAAGTCAGGGTCCTTGTCTCCCCTAGCCGTCCACCTGCCCTTGACTATGGTCTCTCCAGTCTCCTCGACCTTCTCCGTGAGGACGTATCGAGACTCCACCAGTCTCTCCGGAGATTCCCGCATCACCCGCCGCGATTCTTCGAGGCTAAGAGGCCGGAGTGCTTGCTTCTCATGCACGACATTGGAATACTCCTTCATTACCCCAGCTTGCATTTTCTTCTTCCCTTCCGCCTCTTGCCACTGCGGATCTCGCGGGTTTAGCTCCTTGCGGCCTCCGGCCAGCAAGCACTCAGCGGTGAATTCGTCCCCGTCATCTGACCCGCATGCTAATATCCAAGAGGTGTCCTCATCTTCATCATCTGGAAGCTTTTCCGACAAAACTGTTGCTTGCTTTGTACTGTCAATACAACCAACAAACATGGGCCCTTCGGATCGGCCCTGGCCGGGAACGGGAGGATGCAAATGCGGTCTCGAACTAGCCGGGGCAGGTAGGGAGGGTGGATAGATCTGACCAGCGACCTGTTGACCCTCAAATCTCGGTTGTTTGAGTTGTCGTTCCCCAGTGTCCTTATCTCTCCGCCCAACAGGGATACCATCCAAAATGTCTGCTTGATCGATTGACGCCGGCAAGTTGGTCAGATCTTGTCCCGACAAAGCACTCACCCGGTTCTCCCAAGACTGAACGCTCCGGCTGTCCGAGGATATCCATTCGGAGTCCCTTCCTATCGTCTGGTTGTCTGACGGAACTTCGGCTCCGGAAAGCTGAGAGCCCTCACTTTCCGGAACCGGAGGGAGCTCGCCTGCCGCCTCTGCCGCGCCGTCACGGCAATCTGGCAGTTGCTGCGCTTCGATCACCGGAGGAGCGGATCCTGGAGGATAATCAGCCCCTGTAATGTCCAAGAAATTCTTCTGGTGTGGGTTCGTGCCTCCAACCTCTGGGTAAAGATTGGCCGCTGCAAGCCTCAAATCCCGAACCAAAAATCTGTCGGCTTCTCTTTCCTCCAGGGTCCGCAGACGCAACTGTTCTGGCGAGCACTTGATGAAAGATCCAGGCATAGCGACCCAAAAATTGCCACCTGCTTCTCCTGCTATGATGCCCGGCCCTCGCCAGCGCGCGTATCCGCGTTTTCCGGGAATGCCCCGACCTCTTCTCCAAACCGCCACCTGGTCGCCATGCCTGAATTCTCGTTGCGGGCGCGGCCGGCTGTTCAGAGCCACCCGAGCCGCCTTGCAATCCGCGGCCTCGAGCACTGCTTTGCGCGCAAACTGTCGCACCAGATGGGCTCGGGCGGCCTCCGCATCTTCCAGAATTGCTCCATTTGCTATGGGGTTTGGGTCCGGTGTCAGAATGTCATCCCCTGGGATTTCCGGGTCACGCCCCAGGACCATCTGGTACGGGCTGTGCCCAGCCTTCCGCAGCAACATGTTCTTGGCTTCAACTGTGCAATCGACACATTCCACCCACTCGTCATAATTGCTGGGGTTTGCTTGGTCCAGAACTTTGATCAACATGTCCTCAAAATGCTTCCCCTGAACTTCTACGTCCCCAATCTGCTCATGCGCCTCCCCCGGAATATCCAATGGAGTTGTCCCATCCCGTTCCAAGGCGTCTATGAAGTGCTGCCCAAGATTGCATCTGGATGCGTCGAATTTCACCCACCGCGGTCTGCCATATGGCCGCGTCCACGACTGCCGATACAATCTCCGTATCAGGTCGGACGACTCTGTCTCTCGGAACGGGGTCATCTGCTGCAGTCCACTTCTCCGGCACACAACATTCAAGGCTTTGATCTTTTCCCCCCTGCGCCAGCTGGGAAGGTGCTTCACGTCCAAACCAACATATCGCAAAGGTGCCACATCTTTGGGGACTGCTGATGCACGAACAATCTTGGGTTCCTTTCTGGCCGCACATGTGGGACAGTCAAACGCTCGGACCATGTCTAACACTCCCTCAGAGGCCCCACGATGCTGCAGGATCCTGATCATGTCCGGAATGCTTGCATGCCCCAGATTGACATGCATTTTCTTGAGGGCATTCTCCACCTTCCGTCGACCCTCCCCTTTCAGTTCCTCTGTCGTCAACACATTTGAACATGCGTCTGACCAGTGGTCCTGCGCCACTGCTCCAGCCAGAATTCGTCTCACCAGCGTCGGTGGGTAGACCTGTGATTGGATGGATCGTGCGACCCCTCCCGAACTGCCTTCCACCAGCTGATGTTCGTGATCCCCGCTGCAAACCAACTTCCCCAATTGCAGCGCGATTGATTCGGATGACGTGATAAACCTCCACGATTTCCCAAAAGGTTTGCCAGAGTCCTTGTCCCTCAAACCAACTGCACATGCCGGGACGTCAATCACAAAATGTTTGTTGCCCAACCGTTGCACTTCTGGTAACTTCCAGGCACCCGATCCCCGTGCTGACTCGAAAAGGAAATGTTTCCCCACGTTGACCTGGCCTTCCGCCAAACTGCAACACCACCGAATCATGCTCTTGGCTTCCTCAACCTCTGCTGAAAATCGAGCCGGGTCGCGTCTCCGGGCACTGGGTGTTAAGTTCTGCAGCACCGACAACGCCCCACATGGCGGACTCATCGCCACCAGGTCCGGCTCAGTCTCCAGGATGGACTGCTGGGCTTCGCGCCTCGCCAACGGAACTCTCCAGTCCCATCCATTGCTAAGGTCGTAGATGCCCTTGCTCTCTAGGCCCACTCTTGCACACTCGTCCGCGAACCGCCCCGGCACGAATACCTCTGCCACGGACATCGGCTCGTTGGATGCTGCCATCACTTCCACCAGATTGGCCTGCAACTTCTTCCGCTGGTTGCGGCTCATGACGCACCACTGGCCTGCCTCCTCATCCGAGGAGTCAGCCCCTGGCTCCTTACTCGCCACCGCCAGGACATCCGTTGTGGGGATCCCGTCCATCAGGTTCAGCTGGTAGGACCCGTCCGGCGGCTCGTGCATCTCCACCTCCAGACCATTCAACACGAGCGTGTTCTTCTCCAAGTCCAATTTTGCACCCATTCCCTTGAGGAACTTCTTGCTGATGAGCAATGGGACCTTTCCCGGCACCACGTAGACCTTCATGCCGATGAGCTTGCCCCGGAGATAGCACGGAATCTGCACCCGACGAATGGCCTCGTCAGTCGACCCATTCCCATACCGAAACCGCTGCGGCTTCATCTTCAACTCCGTGATCTGCAGGCCGGCCTTGTTGAGGGCGATCTCGTGCTTTCGCAACGTCATCTCGCCCACGATGCCTCGCCCACATCCCGTGTCTAGCACTCCGAAGCCGGCAGGATGTGTGAGCAGGCATTCACTCACCTCCTCCCCACCGTCCATGCCCTCCTCATCGTCAGAGAACGTCTCCGCCAGGTTCACCGCCTGGTCCACATTGTCCAGCACATCCGTGGTGTCCTGCTCCCCCACGATCTCCACCTGCTCGGCCTTCGCATTCTCAAGGCCCTCCTGCAGCTGGTCGATCGTTTCGGTCAGGTTCTCCCCGTCCTTGTCCTCGGTCACGCGCCGTCTCCTCCTTGTCCCGGAACTCCTTGGTCTCGCCGACCGTGATCGGTCGCTTTCCAGGTCCGCTTGACCGACGTCTCTTCCACGTCCACCTCCGCCGGGGCCGCCCTTGATCCAGAAGATCGATCGCCCCGTCCAGAGTTGTCCCGCATGAAGATTAGCTTCTTGAGGTTGTCGCCATTGGTTCACGTACTCAAAGCTCCCGACCCCCTCGACGTCCATGATCGTCATTCGCTCGGGCTCCAGTTCGCTCCTGGGCACCGGGCATCCACCTCGCGGTTGATATAGTGCGTGACGTGGGACCTCGTGGATCCGGATGACCTGGTTGCCCTCCTGCACCCACGAGTCCTGCTTCTGGAGGAGCTCCTCGTCGTAGAACTCCATCTCATCCACAGTGTCGCCCTCCACCGGTTGCCCCGGTTCCTGGGAGACGCTGCTGCCCTGCTCTTCCTCTTCAACTGACGAGTGGGACGTGTAGGGCTCGTCCCGCTTCCACGGTGGAACTCGATGCTTTCCGCCGTCTCGCCAGATAGATCTCCTCTCCGGCACGTCCTTTCCATGAGGCCATGCCATGAACACGTAGTTCACGTTGCTGCCAGTGGCCTTCCCGGCCCGCTCGGCGACCTGCTTCTTCGGGCAGTTCCTGCTGAAGTGGCCGATCTGCTTACAGCGAAAGCATCTCACTCTCGCCTCCAACTTCTTCACATCCGGCTTCGGCCCCGGTGGGAGGCCTCGCGAGATGCGCTCCTTGTTGATGGTGGCCCGGGTCTGCTTCCAGGAGAGCAGCACCTCAACGGCGTCCTGCTCTTCCACCGCTTCCTCGCCATCGAAGGGGTCGAACTCCTCCGCTGCGAGCACCGCCTGGGTCATCCCGTCGTCACCCTCCTCCACCGTTTCCATCTCCACCGCGTGCACCCCTCTCGGGGCTCCTGATCCAAGCCCCTCCGGATACGTCGTCCTCAGGGCCGCCGCCACATCCCGTTCTTCATAGCTTTGCCTGGCTGCTGCCAGAATGACTGCCCGTCTCTCCGCACTGACCTTGGCGAACCTCAGCAGCATGTAGCCACGCGCCACCGACGGGAAGGAGATCCCCTCTGCCTCCGCCGCCGCAAACGCAGCTCTCACCTTGCCAGTGAAGTTCCCGGTCGTCTCTCCTCTGTCCACCTTCAAGTCGAAGATGGTGTCCATGACCTCACCGATGCGGTCGTGCGCCTCCTCTTCGGGGTACCTCTGATCCAATATCTCGTAGATCACCTCTTCTCCCCCATGTTCTTCCAGCCTTGCCATGTCCACCTGGTCAAAGGCCCGGAGCGCAGTTCCATCCAGCAAAGTGTACAGCACGGACCCAAACGCCTCGGCGGGGGTCCCCTTTGCCTTCTGCACCGTGAGGTAGGCCCGGCTCCAGCGTCGCCACCGACGGTATGCCTTGCTGCTCCCGTCGTCGCCATCTCCGCTGAATCTCTTGATGGCGGAGCTGAAGTCCTTGCCTTTGTCCATCTCGATCGCGATCTCCCTGATCGTGTCGAAGCTCTCGCTACCAATTTGATCGCCGCGCAGCTTTTATGGCTCAGTGCCCTACCGTAAGTCCTCGCCCTAGGGCCTACCTACATGTCGAGCGATCCCTTGATCCAGCCAACAAAGATGCATACATGCGTGGCACCGGATATGGCAGTTTCCACACACACAAACACACACGCACGCTCGCGCGCACGCACACACAACTGCGCCTTCTCCACAGCTTCCTCATTCATTGCCACATCCTCCTCCAAGCGCTCCCGGCTAGACACCACTTCCTGCGCTCACAAACCACGTCAAAACGTTATAGCCACCGCAGTCACAGGTGTCTTGCACATTGTGTGATTGTGTAATCTGGTCCCCTAATTTAGGTTTGGAGTTTGAGGGCAGGGGGGCCCGAATAAGATTGGAAGAATGGATTCTAACTTAGCATTGGCCCCGCAGGGATTTGGAGCAACATTCCTTCTTATTCGAGGGACCTTCATAATAAGGGGGATCTCATTATTGTGGTTGGGGTGGGTTCAGGACAGGTTTAAGGTGGGTTTAGGGTGCATTTAGGCCGTGTTAGGGTTTACGGAGGTTTAGGGTGGGTGGATGGGCTCAGGGGACTTAAGGTAGGCTTAAGGTAGGCTTAAGGTAGGTTTAGGGGAATGGCAATTGGGTTTAAGGGGGTAGGTTTAGGTTTAGGGCAGGTTTAGGGTGGGTTTTGGGTAGGTGTTGGTGTAAGGTTGGTTTTGGGGATTAGTGTAGGGTAGGTGGTGTTGTAATTAGGGCATGGAGGGGGGTAGTTTGGGTTTAAGGCGGGTAGGTGGGTGTAGGGTGGGTTCGGATTGGGTTCGGGTGGATTTGGGGGTGGGTTTTAGGGCACCTTTTTGCTGGCTTGCTTGCTTGCCTGCTTGCCTGCTGACCTGCCTGCCTGCCTGCCTGCCTGCCTGCCTGCCTGCCTGCCTGCCTGCCTGCCTGCCTGACTGCCTGCCTGCCTGCCTGACAGACAGCATCTCTTCTTCAAACCGGTTGTGGATTTTGATCATCTTCGTGCTACGCATGAATGTTCAGTGCTCATCGGTATGTCCTCTCATCACCTGAATCTTGATCAGAAAATCAAGCTTAATTGACATGAGGATTAGACAAATCCCAATCCAGCCAGGAAAAACACCAATATAATCAAAGGAAGCTTAAGAGGGACTTCCGTAGTCCGTAGTACTGGAACTGAACCAACTAGCTCCCTCCAATAATACATGCGCCCGTGCGTGATCGCACTTGTGCAAGGTCAGGTGCAGTTTTATGGCAGGCGCAGCACTCTCGCAAAGTCAAGCGCAGATTCTTTGGCAGGCGCCACATTCCGCATGGAAGCGCGAGAGCCACAGAGAGAGAGAGAGAGAGAGGCAGGCAGGCAGGCAGGCAGGCAGGCAGGCAGGCAGGCAGGCAGGCAGGCAGGCAGGCAGGCAGGCAGGCAGGCAGGCAGGCAGGCAGGCAGGCAGGCAGGCAGGCAGGCAGGCAGGCAGGCAGGCAGGCAGGCAGGCAGGCAGGCAGGCAGGCAGGCAGGCAGGCAGGCAGGCAGGCAGGCAGGCAGGCAGGCAGGCAGGCAGGCAGGCAGGCAGGCAGGCAGGCAGGCAGGCAGGCAGGCAGGCAGGCAGGCAGGCAGGCAGGCAGGCAGGCAGGCAGGCAGCAGCAGGCAGCAAGCAGGCAGGCAAGCAGGCAGGCAGGCAGGCAAGCAGGCAGGCAAGGCAGGCAAGCAGACAGACAGACAGACAGACAGACAGACAGACAGACAGACAGACAGACAGACAGACAGACAGACAGACAGACAGACAGACAAATGGGAGAGGGAGAGGGATCTCCACTGAGCCCATTGAAATTCACGCCTCAAATGAGGATTGCCTTCCGCCCTCTCCTGCAGCTCCTCTTGGAGGCGCTGGCCCTCCTCTGTGGCCCGCTCGGCCTCTCGCTGCGCCTCCAGTTGCTGCTGCTGAAGCCGCTCGGCTCGCTCCTGGCGGGGTTTGCAGCGAGGATTGCCCCCAAGGATCCGATTCCATGCACTTGCACTCAGCTCCTGTGCTTGTCTTGCCCTGATCTGCAGCTCAGCCAACTGCCGCGACACCTTCTGCTGCGCCTCGGTGACGACTCTCTGCTCCCTTCCAGTACCTTCCTCTTGCCTCGCTGGCAATCGACCCACCCTCTCCCGCCTCCGTGACTTGCGCCAAGTCTTGCCGCATCTGGCGCTGCTGCACCTCTAACTCATCACAGCGCTGTGAACGCTGCCGCAAGTCCTGCAAGGTTTGCCAAGCCTGAATGCTTGGCCACAAGTCCCACAAGTTCCACAAGTTCCCAATCCTGTTCGCCTGCGGCATGGCGAGCTCGCAGCTCTTGGTGCGCTTGCGTCACTTCCTCCAGCTGCCGAGCCTGCCCAGACGACGACTCAGACACCGCCCTTGAAGACACCCCCGTGCCTCGGACCTAAAGACGTCAACCTCGCCGGCCAGCTTGGCCTTTGAGTCCTCTGCATCTTGGCGCTTCTGACGCTCCTCCTCCACCTTTTGTCAGGGGCACTCCAATGGCCACGGGCGCACTCATCGGGAGTTGACAACAAACGGCAAGGCAACAGGGTGTCCCCTACATGATTGCTGGACCCACATGCCAAACCGTGGATCGGCGACCTGCTGCCGTGTTCTTCGAAGGTCGCGAGTGAGCGTCTCGACCTCACGCTTTTCAATACACAATCCAAGGACATGGAAAGAAAGTCAGCTTGATGCTGGCTCACCCTTTGCAACTTCGTGGCCGTGCGACGTTCCTCCTCCAGCTTACGCTGCGACACCAGCAAGTCGGCGGTGAGTTTGGCCTTGCTTTGCTGCTCCTGACGACAGTCAGACTCAAAACCTGGTGCCAAAGGAGTCTACTCAAAACTGCTCAAAGAATGAATCAAAGGCGGAAATCTGAATCTATTTCTGGCTGGAACTGTCCTCTACTACCCGTCATCTACCCAAGCATTGCCTGTAGCTCGAAAAGACAGTCCACATGCAACATGCCCAGAAGCATGCAAGCAAACAGGCTCCTGCACGAGCAAGTCTTGGGCAAAGTGCTCCACTGGCCCAGCGTCTACAGAAGGCTTGGCATCTGGTGTTAATGATGGCGCTGTAGGTGGCACTTCTCCTGCAAGAAAGCCAAACATTTGGGCTCAATTTTAGGAACCCTGCAGCTACAAACACAAATTTCACATTGCACCCGGCGACAGCCAGGAGACAAACATGTCCGAAAATGGTGACGGCCTCAGCCGAAAGCACACAACACCCCTGGAGATTGTCTCGGCTGTCAGCTTCCCCGTAAAACGCTCTGGACGTGTTAGATGCCTCAACTGTGGAGCCACCACTTGTTGTGCCGTTTTGGCGCCTGCCAAGGGGAATGCACAGGCGGGGCATCCGAAACAGAGTCTAGATTCGCACATTGCGTTAGCTTCTGGACGGGCCCGCCTGAAGGGTCCCTATCTGCGAATAGCGTTGCGCCAAGAAACAGGCAAACCCTTGTAGAAAGCCAAAACAAGGATCCAGCTCATCTTGCACCGTCAAATCAAAGCGACAAAGATTGGTGTATGTAGAGCTGTCTTTTGTGAGGGTACCCCTTTCAGGGTTGGATTGAAGAAAAAAAGCCGAAAGAAGAAAAATGCGAAATTTTGGATCAACCATGTTGACACGCACACACACACACACACCCATGTCAGCAGGACTAGCCAGACTCGCACAGCACCATTGTGGCCTTCAGCCTCTTCCTTGAAGACCAGCTTGTACTGTATACGCGGCCCAGATGCCACACCATCCTCATGCGCCGAAAGCTTCACCACGGCAAGTGGCTGGCATTGTGTATGCTCAAGGCGCCCAATTGTTCGACCGAAAGCCAGAGGGAAATGAAACGAACTGGGGTGCCGAGTCCTTTCTGAAGACAAACCAATGTTGACCATAGGTGTCCTTTTAGGGTAAATAGATGGCCCTGGTAGATGATTCAACCACCAGGCAAACCAGGGAAAATGGCCATCTACTTTTCCACCAAAACAACCAAAAAGCACACCTAAGACGTGGACCGTGGCGTGTTTTCTGTGACCCGGTGACGCGCCAGCTCGCTGTCCTCCGCCGGCTTCGTTAGGGACAGCACGTCGCCGTCGGCCAACGGGTGCCGCTCCTTCAGGAGCTTCAGCTCGTTCACGAAGCTGCCGTTGGTGCTGCAGTCCTGGCCGACTCTGTACACAGGCTGCACATGGACCATATGGTTGCGGGTCAAAAATAGGTACCCAAATGGAACCCTAAATGGAAACAAAGACTAAAACCGCGTAACCCCAGCTCTTTAAATTTTGAACCACGCCCATATCACAAAACCTCCAGGAGTGAGTTGAATCTGTCATAGGACAGGCCTCTCCAAGCATGGAAAGGCCTGGAATGCGATGTCCGCGGAGCGTGGAAAGCCTTCCCATCCGCAATGTGCATCTTAGGTTTCGACTAAAATCCAGCGGGATGGCCGAAGACTTGCGCCTCGAATTCGGGAGGGCCGGAGGCTCTGCAGTGCAGCACGCAGTGGGTGCCGCTCACCTTAGCGAACCCCGGACTTCAGAAACCAAGAACCCCTGCTTGATTCATAGGGGGTGTCCCTGGGTTTTGTGGCGGTATCATCACTTTTGGAAGGAACCGCCCCTTTAATAGGACGGATGAAACCCTTCTTCTGTCCGCATTTCAAGTGCCCTGACCAATCCGCCAGCAGCTAGCACTGGGCCTGACTGAAGGCACAGTGCGACAACAACCCTGCAACTTCAGCCGGGGCTCTGCCCGATCCTGGCACACCAGGAAGTTGTTCGGCCTGCGCCTGCCGACGCAAAATGCCAGCAGCACCACAAGGTTTGTTTGGCCATGAACATCTGATTCCCCTTACTTGGTGATTTGGATTTGTGCTTTGTAGGTTAGAGATGAAGCCATCTCGAAAGCATTCTCGCTTCTGAAGAACATGACCACCCCGCCCGATGGTGGCATCCCCATCGCAGGGCAAGGGAACTGGATCTTCTTGATCATGCAATGCAAGCAGTTGCCATGGCATGGCCAACGTCTCTCTATCAGGCGTTCGGGAGCCTAGAGGCTTCTGCCCCGAGTATCTGACCTTCAGACTTTTCCTTCAAGCTTTGTCCGCGCGATGTCACTTGGAGTTTTTTGGGCTATGTTTGCGACGAAATCTGAGCAGTGTCTGCTTGTGGTTGTCACGCGCATGCTAAGATCCTGCGTGAAGAATTGTACGAAAATCGTGTTGGCGGAAATGCTGTTTACCGGGCAACAGGCACGTGACACTGCACAAGCAGCATTCCAGTGAAGGCCCTCGCATACAATCCAGCATGCGTTCAAGCAGCCTTGCATCTTTTTCCGATGCACTTCCTGCTCACGCAGAAAAACATCGCGAACAAGCGGCCGAGGGCCGAAGACCCGCAGAGCCGCAGAGGAATACCGACTATACCTCAGAAGGTCTCATTGACTGTCGTCAAACATGCCACCTGTGTTACATAATCGCCATCACAAATACTTGTTCCCCTAAGAGGACTGGAAAATCTACTGAGAATCGAGTTGTGGGATTGTTAGAATTTCGTGTTCATGGTTCGATTCTGACAACTCGCATGTTTGCCTACATGGAAGAGTTTTTGCACCCTGGCCTTGTCCAGGTCGGAGTAGACTCACGCCGCATCCACCAGGCACCTGCATCAAACGAGAGCTGCTTCTCCTCATCCTTGGCATAGTCAGCCGCTAGCTCAAAGACGTCATTGCCTTGGTATTCCATGTGGCTGGTGTCCCTTAGCAACTTGTTTCAACTGACCATTTTTAGAGCGAGGGAGGGGGAGCTTTGCAAGGCTTCTTCTTTGAGATCCAAGGCCAGGACAACCATCTGCATCCTTGCACTGTGGAAACGTCACCAGCAAATCCCCCTCAACGAATGTATCACACTCCATGGTGAGCGCATTCAGGGCATCGTAGGAGTTCAGCTCAAATTGTGGCACGACCACGGCATGTCGGTCAATTGGGTCATTCAAAGACACATCAGCCATTGGCTTCTTGGCAACCTCCAGTGCCTGACCTCAGACGCGGCAGCTGCGACTGGTCTGGCACCGGCAAGCGCTAAGGATTACCAGCAGCTGTAAGTTGCACGTTTGCATTGGACAACATCTACCCATTCGTGCATATTGTGGTAAAAGGGCTGGGGGTCTGGTGACTGGGAAACGCCAGATCTGCCGAAGCACCGTTCATTAAGTGAAGGATCATGGCATCCTGGTCGCCAAAGAGTTGAAGCTCCACATGCGCCGCGGTGAGCGCATTGTGAAGGAAGTCCATCGACCAGGCGCTGCGCTTGATGATCCAATTGGCCGAGCTCAAGCCCCAGCCCTCCTCCGTAATCAGCAGGTTTACCTCAGTATCTAGGCCCCCGCCATCAGACAGAGACAGGCGAAAACAAGTGCGAAAACAGACGCAGAAGGGGGGCAGGAAGAAAGAAAGAAAGAAAGAAAGAAAGAAACAAAGAAAGAGAGAAAGAAAGAGACAGACAGACTGACTGACTGACAAACAGCCAGCCAGCCAGGCAGACAGTCAGCCAGACATCAGCCAGCCATCTAGTCAGGCAGGCATGTCCGTCCGTCCGTCCGTCCCTCCCTCCCTCCGTCCATCCGTCCGTCCGTTCGTCAGTCCGTCAGTCCGTCAGTCAGTTATGCAATGGTTTGCATTTGGTATGACTGCTCTGCCCGGCTGTCAGGCGTTCAGGCTGTCGGGACGTCACACAATGGCCCAATGGCTGCCAAAATGCGTCCGAGTCCAGCAGTTCAGAGTCGCAACCTGGTCCAGGCCGGCGGCAGGGCTCCCGGCACTTTGAGGGCGCTGCAGCTGCGCCAGCTTTGCGCAGCCACACTGCGCCGTTCTCCCACTCAAGTCTCTCAGCGTGGCCTGACCCGTCCCATACAATATTCGCACGGAGACGCCCTCCCTGAAAGTCCAGTTCCAGCTCGTCATCTTGGAGCCTTCCATGGACCAGACCGATCTGGGCAGCCTCTGCATACACCGTCTCTTCAGTCTCGCCTGCAAAAAGCTGGATGGTGCTGGCATCTCGAAAATCATCAGAAACCCAGGAGTCCAGCCAATCACCTGTCAAGGCATCCAGTGATTGAGGCAGCTGCCCACACACCAGCGCTGGATCGGAGTCTGTTGGCTCAAGCGCTTTTCTCTGCGCGTACTGGTAGATGATCGAATCCAAGGTTCGGTTCAAATTCATAAGGATGGAGTCGCAATCCAGCCAGGCCACCCAGTCAAACTCGTTGGACTGCAAATATGCTAAAACAGTTGCCAACTTGGCGTGCTGCACGCCTAAACCGTGCGCACCAATCACGGGGTGTTCCAAATGCAAGCGCAGAGCGTAGCCATGCCGATTCGCATAGGCCTCGCGGTTTGACGGCGTCAGCTTGGGCAAAGCGAGCGGGTGGTCTTCGGGATAGGCACAAATAGAGACAACGGCAATGTTGAGATCGGCACGAAAGCTGGGAGCAATTGGTACAAGACTTCGAGAGTCACGGCGCAGTTTCTGATCATGTCCCCTCCGCATGTGAATGATGGCAGGGATGATGTGGTGCTCTGTCACACCCCATGCTCTTCCTGGGATGGGGGGTATGCGGTTGGCATTGCGTAGGGTGAAAATAAACACGAGCGCCAATTGCAAAAGGCGATATGCGAGGCCGGCCTCGCCCTTTGGGGCTCTTCCAGTCAAGCCCAGCGTGTCGACCGCTTCCTGATCCACAAGTCGGGCCAGCAAGTAAAAGCCGGCCACTACGCCCACGTTGCAAGACAGCACGTCGGAGATGTTCGCCGTTCGTGCCAGCAGCTGTTCGGCCAGAGCAGTCCGGGCAGCAAACCGCACGTCGAGCTCTTCCTGCGCGGTCGCCTTGGCGGCTACTTCATACGTAGCATGGAACTCCTGCCACTCTGGCCTGTTGATGGCGCATGCGAGGTCCTCCAACCCAGAAATCGCAGACACGCAGCCAACATAGCAAACAGCTGTGAGCGCCCACATCGGGCCGACAGCCGTGAGAAGGCACGTTTGTCAGGGCGTCCATGGCATCGGTGACGTGGTGCGACTGAGCTTTGTTTCCAGCAGATATCCTTCTCTCTTGTCGGATGAGAAAACACGAGGAACGGACACCGTCAGGTTTCAGAAAGTTCTGCAGCATCATTGCATCATGAATCATCTCGCTAAACAAAAGTCGAGGCATGTCTTCGACTCATGAACTCGCATCAGATCATCATTTGTGCGACTCCGGGGAGCAATGTTTCTGCGGAGTAAAGAGCTCACTGATGGATGGCAGAAAGGTCAAATGGGCTGTGGAACAACAGCATGTCTGGTGACTCACTGAACCGCAGCAACTTAGTCTCACATGCCTCCCCCCGCCTCCCAACCAAAGAAAAAGTCACACCGTGGCAGCTTTTCTCGATGCCCAAGGGGCCGCAAGTCTGCTTGCATCTTGCTGGCTTCTGCCAGGCCGCAGCAAGGCCGGAAAAGCAGACTCGTGACACTTCGCAGGGCCTTGAGCCTTGAGCCATGCCTGTCAAAGTGCAGGCCCGAGACCCTCGCGTCGCTTCAAATGACATCTTTTTCACGTCGTCTCAGCAAGCCGCAACTAGCCAAGCCTCAACGGCTCCTGCACAACAAAACACACGCACCCGCCACTCTCGCAATCACTGCGAATAAAGATCCCGCCGATCTCGCGTGAATGCCCGCCTGAAACTGCCGGTTCCAAATGGTCCCGCCCTTGCGGACCCCCTCCCAGCTTGGCAGAAGGTCGTCTTCCTCATCCGGCTCCTGAAACAATCGGATTTCGCTGACGCTGAGCTATCAGAGACTTGGCGTGGCTCTCAAAAACCCCTGGGACCTCTTCGCCTTCAACCCCGCGGTCCTCTTCACTCTCCTCCTGCTCCATGTCGGGCCCGTCTTCGGGGGCGTTGTCCTCCATTTCCCGCTGAAAGGCAGAGCTTTCCAGCGCGGCTGGAAACCCCGGAATCCAGGTGCTGGTAATCGCCTAGGTCGATCTCAATCCGTGAGCCTTGCAAGGTGCTTCATCCTGAGGATAAGGCTGTGTAATGCTCATAGCGGCCTGCAAAGCGCATCCCCCCCAGCCACACCCAAACTCACTCACCGGCTCGCAAAGCCGCCTGGGAACTCATCAAAAAGATCCCGTTCCTCCTCCATTGTGACGTGCAGCAGGGACGCCCACAGGACGAAGGCCACTACAACCAGCATCACCGGGTTGCACAAGGCCAGCTGGGTCCCTGGCTGGCTACCAAGCTTCGTTTACGTCTGAACCTTGCGGCACTTCCAAGAACAGGCCTACTCCCCAAAGCAATGCTCCAAGGTAAGCTGGATGGCGCTCCCAAGCATAGGGCCCTTCTTGTACCACTCTGCGATTCGGAATTTCCAAGCCTGGATTGCACACGTGGCAATTGTCCGGCTAGATTGTCCTATAGCCTCCGGATTGTGCCAAGGAGCCAACCAACTCATCTTCTTCCATCTCGCGGGTTGAAGCCCAGAAGTTTCGATCTGCCACACGAGCTGACCATATGACCAGAGCCTGGCCGACCGCCATGCAGACCATGCCTCAGATGCTTTTGGCAGGCCGCAAACACCGAGCATAAAAGGCGCGCCAGCTGGACGTGCATGCAAGGAGCCCAGGAGAACGATGGGACTCCAAAGTTTGAAGTCCGGAAGGTAACTCCACTCGCCGAAAAACTCCAGGCAGCTCAGCAGAACCGCCGCATCATAAGCTGGGAAAACTGGGAAGAAGAAGGAGAGAGTCGAGATGTAGTCCGGCGGCAGCGTCACACATTCTTTGAGGTACCCTTGCAGGTAGAGAATGCATGCCTCGCAGGGAGAACCTCAAACCTGTTGCGCTACAAGATTCGGGCAGCAGTCAAAATTACAAGCCAACTGGGCTCCGCACAAACACCACCACGAGGGTCCACGGCCCCAAAGAGTCGTCGCCATCCAAAGCAAAAGCCCAAGCGCCGCACTCAACAAAAGCGTGACCAGCATGGAAGGCCAAAGCAGCCTCGATCGTGCATCCAGCTGCAAGCTGATTGACTACATTCCCTTGAAGCCTTGGCTGGGCTGCGTTAGCCAGGTTGCACACATGACCAGCAGGCCAAAGCTGCCGCCATAGTCGCGCAGCAGCGTGATGCACAAAAGGTGGCAAGCCATGAAGGACCACACAAAGTAGTATGCCTGAGATGGCCCTTGTTCCGGAGTCTGAGGCAAAGCAAAAGGGACTGAGCAAGGCATCTGCTTTCAAACTTGAAACTCATGGCGAGAAACGGAGCAAGACGCTCTCAAAGAAGTTGCAATGCCTTGGCTGCATGATGCTGTATGCAACCACTAGCAAGGGTATGCTAGCAAATTTGTGTTCAGCAATGCAAAATGTCCGGTCTTAAATTTCACGGCCCTTGACCAAACAGGATGATACATTATAGCACCCGTGCGTAACCTGCCCCGGACTCGGTGGCCTCAGGAATCCCATATTTACATGCAATCTCGCAAATGCACACAAATTCAACAGTGTCGTCGCAAGTTCAGGAACTTTGACAAAGGATCTCGTTTGTCTATCCGATGTTCGGAACATGTTCGACTTGACATGAACGGTGCACGAAGCATCTGGCTGTGGGTCAAAATAGGTACCCAAAATAGAACCCTGGTAAAAGGAAACATGGACTAAACCTGCGGTCCCCCAGTGGTTCAATTTTGACCCACAGCCATCTGATGTACCTCATGTTTGGTGACTGGATAGGTGGTGCAGCCTCGCGGCCACACAAGGCACCAAGCGCGATGGCTGCAACGCCGCGTGATGCCTGACAGCTTCATGGCATCATGCCCAGCTGTCTTTCCCAAAACTGAATGACATAGAATGCCCTCTAAAAAAAGAACATCCACAGGGCGGGGCCTTGGTCTTGTCAGGGTACTCCAGCTCATCGAAGAACTTCAGCGGACCGGTGGGCCTATGCATGTCAAGAGATTTGCGGTTGGCCGGCACTAGCCGTCAAGCCCGCCCGAGGGCTGCTCAGCAACGTGGCCACATGGGCCCAGGTGTTTCTCAAGATGACCCCTCCTGGTAGGTGGTGTCCTTTTGGTTCCTCTCAAGCCTATCCAAAAAGGGATCCCGTCCAAAAAGGGGTCCCCTATGTTCAGAGACCCTTCTGGACCCTTCTGACGCTCCAAAAACAGAAAGCAGTCCACAGCATCCACCCCCACCTGGGTGCGGGTGGCAGTTTTCGCGGCTCAGGCAGCAAAGGCGGCGGCGTGTAGCGCGGCTGCTGCAGCCGCGCCTGCCACTGCTGGAGCCTGCGGATGAAGATCTGCGAGCAAAACGGCATCCCAGCTTTGCCAGTGCCAAGTTGCTGCTGCATGCGCTGGCTTTGCTGTGCAGAATGCATCCTGAGCGGCAACAGAAAGAGTCAAGCCATGGTGCGCAACTGGTGCAGAGGCAAAACAACAACAAAAAGCAGGAAGCCATGGTTTAGCAGGGAAACACGTGACTTTACAAAGCATCATGCCTTTCAAGGCATGGCTCTGCTGCATCATCAACTCTCTACGGCGCAAATGTTCCATGAAGGGCGTGGTAGCGCTCGCCTGGATCTCCTAGGCAGCGAGCAGTGCACAACTTCCGCGCGCTCCGAATCAACGGGTCCTCCAGGTGGAAGCCCTCGCTGGCCGCCAGCTTTCTCAGTGCCGCGCTGCTCGGGCAGAACTGCAGCCCTTGCCTGAAATCAACGAAGCGCCCTCACACACTGGCCCGCACAATCCATGTGGATGAGTCCTGATAAGGCTTTGGGGTGCTACAGGCAACGTTGCACTGCAGTGTTGCAGCTTCACTTGAGCTGGACGCATTTTCCATCTCCTATGATGTTCTGGGGTTTGCCTGCCATGTTTCTTACCTCTTTGCATCGCGGTTCATATTGCGGTATCCTGCCCCCTCAATGTGGGCGAGGCGGCCTGAGCACTGCTTGAGCTGCTTCATGGCAGCCCATTTCCTGCCCGGTGCCAACACGTGCCAACGAGTCCATGCCATGCGCACGGCTGCAACTCGCGCCTTGAACTCTTGAAAGCTGTGCACAAACGGCGCACCCCGATCATCAGGCTCCTGAGGCAACGCAAAGGGAGCAAAAAGATTGCAAGAAGCCATGGACGCAAGCGGTCCTTGACATTGTCCTCGGCCTGATTGCCCTCTGGACTGGAAGAGGCTTCAGGCCGTGCTTCGGACTTTCTTTCAGTGTCGTTTGTATCTTGAGCTGTCTTGGAAAGCGCTTCCAACTCAGTTTTGGCATCAGCTGCTTGAGCAGGGGCTTCTTCAGTCGATGCTGGTCTCTCAACAGGCTCAACCTCTGCTTCCGTTGCTTCCGCTGGTTCTGCTTCAGCACTTGCTGCTTCCGCAGGTTCTGCTTCGATACTTGATGCTTCCGCAAGTTCTGCTTCAGCAGCTGTGGAGCTTGGTACTTTCACAAGTTCTGCTTCAGCATTCGCTGCTTCCGCAGGTTCTGCTTCGACACTTGATACTTCCGCAAGTTCTGCTTCAGCAGCTGCAGAGCTTGGTACTTTCACAAGTTCTGCTTCGGCATTCGCTGCTTCCGCAGGTTCTGCTCCGACACTTGATACTTCCGCAAGTTCTGCTTCAGCAGCTGCAGAGCTTGGTACTTTCACAAGTTCTGCTTCAGCACCTGCTGCTTCCGCAGGTTCTGCTTCGACACTTGATACTTCCGCAAGTTCTGCTTCAGCAGCTGCAGAGCTTGGTACTTTCACAAGTTCTGCTTCAGCACTCGCTGCTTCCGCAGGTTCTGCTTCGACACTTGATACTTCCACAAGTTCTGCTTCAGCACCTGCTGCTTCCACAGATTCTGCTTCGGCACTTGATACTTCCACAAGTTCTGCTTCAGCACTTGCTGCTTCCGCAGGTTCTGCATCTGCATGTGTGGCTACTTCAGCAGAAACTACTTCAACAGCTGTTTCTTCTTCAGCTGGTAATCGTTGAGGTTGCTCCTCTGCAAGCGAGTGGGGCGCTGCTTGGGCACTTTCCGCTGACACCGGTGCTCCCTGCGGATCTGGCTCCACTCTGGGGGCTATGGCGTGCTCAGACTCTGCCTCGACCATCGCCAGGCTCTCAGGGGACGCGCATGGCAGCTGTAAGAACCGGGAAATGGCTGCGCCAGGTCGGAGGCGAAGCATTAAATCCATGGGGAAGAAACGCGGCACGACAACACGCTTGGTGCATCGCTTCCTTATGTTCGTGAATGGAGCACATGCTTTTCCAGATGCGGCAGCGTGATTTTGTCAGGGCTTGCTCCTGCGCAACAGAGCTATGTACATTGGCCCATACGGCGTCCGATCCGGAAGAATGAGCACCTGGCATTCGCAGTCAGATGTGCACACAGCATTCGCAGAAATGTACACACACACATAAGCACGTGCAAACACCCGGCCAGCACATCCCTGCAGGAACACTCAGACAGTGGTTGCTTTTGCGTATGAGTCATACACATACACACAAACAACAACTTCAACTTGTTTGTCTGAGGTATGCACGCCGAAGGCCGTGTCGTCAGCGCCTTCCATTAGAGATAGATGTTTCTCCGCGATCTTCTCTGGAGCGAAGCCCTCTCCAAACTTCTTGAGGAATTTGCCCACGACACCTTGGGCCAATCAGGGTTTGAGCACCTGAAATCTGTATCGGACTGCTTTCAGTCTCAGGCATAGACCAAGCTTCAGTCTCAAGTAACGCACAGTACGTCATTTGGCTCCCGTAGGGACTCGACATTTCCTGTTTAAATATATCTATATATCTATATATGTGTGTGTGTGCAACCCCCCCCCCCCCCGCCCGGATGGATCTACCTCCTTTTTGCTGGTTGAAGGCTATTTTGGAGATGGAATGCAGCTGTTTTATTTGGAATGCCAGATGCAACTTGACCAGTATCAGCTCACCCTGAGCAAGGAAATCCACTTCAAAATTCTCATTTGGAAGAACAACTCCAATACTCCAATCATTACACACCTTTAACAAAAGAACACACACACACTATGTGCATTCTCTTTAAAGCTAGACATTCTAATTAAACTATGCACCTATTAAATTCAATTGAACCTATGCCAACAAATCAATCCGTTAGAACATCTAGGTTCAAATCATGATTTGACTACACATCTAGTTCGACAAGGAAATCTTATTAAAATCATCTTTAAACTAGAAACGCTACTAGGGTGTGTTCCTTTTTAAGTTACATGTCAATGCGAATGAGAAATGAACAAACACAATCCTAGAAACAGATCCCCTTTTAAACGGTATCGTTCAAATCTATTTTGAGACAAGACTTCTAATTGATTGTTTATGTTTAATCCTTATCGAATACTTTGAATTCCAAGCAGCAAAACACTAAAAATGCACAAAGAACGTGCTTTGTTTTGAACAAACACACATGTTTCCAGGAAAGGTCAAAATACAAAGTGAAATTATGGAGCCACTAGCCCAGAAGTAAAAGCGTTAAGTTCTGGAGCGAATGGTACAGCACCAATAATAAAAAGGGCATGTGGGGCCAATGACCCAAGTGCAAAGAAAGTACACTTCTAGAGCCAGAGACTCAAAAGTAAAACCGTAAAGAAGTAAAAGTGAATGTCTGGAGTCAATGACCCCAAAAAAGAAAAAGAAAAAACATGCAAAAAAGTAAAAGCAAACAAGGAAAAAAAGAAACTAAATCAGCCCATGGTCCTGAAGTAAACTGTGTTGACCATGGATTGATTTATGTTACTTATTTGTATTTGTTTATAACTGTTTTATTTATTATAATAATTAAAATGGTTTACTTGTTTGCTTGCTTTACTTTTTTGACTGTTTACTTTTTGGTACTGTTTTTACTTTTTACTTTTGGGTCATTGGCTCCAGAACTTTACTTTTTACATCTGACTTTTTTACTTGTTTAATGTTGGGTCACTGGCTCTAAAAGTTTACTTCTTTGCGTTTTCACTTTTGGGCCAATGGCTCCAACATAGTCTTGTGGTAACGCTCAGCGAACGTTTTCCATGGTTCCGCCACGCTGCGAGCGGAAGTAAAGAGTCTAATTGACTCAAGGGCGCCGCTAAGCCAATGGCCGCGAAAGGCAAATGCATTGGGGACCCAAAGAAGAAACACCGCAAAACTCACACTGAAGTGTTTTTCTTTTGCCTTTCGTGGGGCTTCGTGTCAACCAACGTTATGGTGGGCTGTCTTAGCCATTCCCGAAAGCTGGCTTGTAGAACGGCGTCTACTTTAGTGAGCCCATCAGCCCACATCAAGCCTGTCGGCACCCAACGAACTTGTTGTTCGCTTGTGTGGTCTTGAATTGACCGCACGGCAATCAGAGTCCGTTTCTCAGAAAGGCTCGGATTCCCAGCTATCACTGCATCATACAGCGACTTGCAATCTGTCGCTTGAAACTGCCTCAGGCGAGCTCCAGGTTGCTGGCCATCGAACAGCACCTCGCTCAGGAAGTAGCGTAGACCATCCTGTCCACGCACCGGTCCATGCTGTTCGCCTCCGATGCGAGCGTCGACCGCGTGACTTGCGGTGACCGCGCGCTTTGCCAATCCAGAACGGAAGCCATCGTGGTCCGTTCCAAGCAGTCCGGGGTGGTGATGACCACCACCACTCCCATTTGGGACTTGTGTCCCTCCGCGTTGGCCCAGCTGGAATCCCCGAAGCCCACGCTCGGTCGTAGCTCGGTTCAGCGGGATGCCTTGGAAGGTGAGGCCATCCGTCATGGTCTCCTTGGCCACCTTGATGCCCTCCAGAACGTCCCGAAGGTCGGTCGGCTTGGTGTCACTGCCTTTGTTGCTCAGGCTGGTGAGGGCACAAAGGTCTGGTCGGGATTGTCCTCCAAGCCACTGCAGGCTGCCCGACACGCTCTTGAACTCGGCGCGTTCCTCGGCGTTGAGGCTCTCGGCCGTCAGGCGTCCTCTCTTGATGCTGCCGCATTCCATCTCCTTGATGAACTCCGTCTGGGTCACCTTAATGACGTCCTTGCCGTTGACGGTGTCCAAGGAGATCTGCTTTCCTCTAAAGGTGAGAGGTTTGCCCTTCTCCAAGTAGGCCTTGTTGCCCCAAGTGAACATGCCCAGGAGCTCGTCCATGTTGTAGTCCTTGCGGAAAGCGACCAAAAAGTCGTCCACGTGCACTATCAGTATGACTTGTAGATAGCCACGTGAGCACCGCTTGTAGAAGCACATGTGATCCAACCGGTGCGTCAAGAACTGCGCCACAATGAGGGTTCGCACCACATGCTTGATCCATGTCTTTGGTGCCGAAGCAAATCCATAAAAAAATCCTTCGATGGAGTACAGCCGGTGAGGAAATGACTTTGCCCTCCTCTGCAGCTCATCACGGGGTGGTCTCAAAAACAGCGGAAGCTCCAGTGCATCAGGTTCGCCCTGCAGAAAGGCCGTAGCCACATCTCCTCCCCATAGGCCCCACTCCATGACCTGGATCACTGTCAGCTCCGCAAACTTGGTGGGAGTCGGAGATGATCGGTCGAGCTGGGAGAGGTCGGGGTCCAGGCAGCCAAGGACTACAGTCCGGCATTTCGCTGCCACACTTGGTCCGGCCCCGCGGTTTTTATCCCTGTACGCGTTGCGCGAGGGGATCACCCGGCGCCTCAGCGTTGGACACTTCAGCACCTCGTCCGCCTCCTTGTCATCCAGGGGCGTGATGGTGCCCCAGCTCCGCCATGACTCGTACTCTTTGCGGTTGGCCTTCACGTAGAGGTCGATCGTGGCGGCGTCTCCTCTCATGATGGTTCTCCAGGGTATCTCCCTGTCCAAGGCCTTCCGCTCTTTCCGTGTCATCTTGGCCACCGTAGGTTCCTGGTTGCCGTCGTCGGAGCTGTCGGACGTCTCGATGTCCTTTTTCACGGTCGCGGCCAAAGCTCTGAACCAGCTCGATGGGGGGCCAACCTTGTACCGTCCCATCGTTCAGGTGGAAGTTCACCACCGGTGAAGGTAGTCTCATCTGAAGTGGTGATGAGCGTGGTCCATGGCCGGTTGTGCTTGGTCATGCGCTGGAGTAGCTGGTGCTTGCTGCAGCAGTGGCGTCGTGTTCCCACTTGAGATTGTCTGTGGGGTGCCGTTTGACATGCCGTCGGTGTCGTCACTTGCATGTCTCCGGCATCTGGGATGCTTGAGTGCCCGTTGGCTGTGGGAATGCTGCCCTCTGGTTGTGGCAGTGCGCCCATCTGCTGCTGCTCGAGAGGCCTGTCGGCCAGGGAGTGTTGCTGCGATGGCTGTGGTGATCTTGACCGCCGCCTGATGGCTGATGATGTTGCTCCCTGTGGCAAGTGATAATGCCTCTCTGTGTGGTGCTGGTGGAGCGTCGGTGAACACACCTGTTGTTGCTGAATGACGTTCGTCGTCTCTTCAACTTGCTGCATTGCAACTTGTGGTAGTTGTGGTGGTGGTTCAGCTGCTGATGCTAATGCTGGTGGTGCTTGAGGTACCTGAAGTGCTTGTGGTGCGTGAGGTAGTTCAACTGGAGGTGGAGCCAAGAAAGGTTGCGTAGGCTCTTCAATCCCCATCGCATCGCATCGATCTCTGGGTCGAGATTCTCATCCTCTCCAGGTCCGGGTCCGCGCTCGTCGGTCCAAACCCCTTCTCTCAAGCGTTTGGCCCCGTCCTTGAGCGCCCTGATATCTTCGGGGCCCGGTGCCCAATCCTCCAAACCGTAGGCGGGCCTCAATTGTTCGTGCGTGACCTCCCGTTGGAGTGCACCCAAGCGCTCTTGCCGTCGCTATCGTGGTGCACCAGGCGTGCCAAGACATAGCCTCCACGCTTCTTCCCGGCCACCTTCTTGGTCCAGCGCCGGTAGGCCGCCATAGCTCCGGGTAAGATGGCCTTGGCGTCCGACACGTTCGGCGCTGTCTTCCTCAGGAGCGCCCTCCTTATCGTTGATGAAGCCTTCGCGTCCGCAACTGCCCGTAGAGCTTGACTTCTGAGCTTTTCTGCCAGAAGGTGGCCGTTGTGGACGATGAGGCTCCGATCGTCATTCAAGATGTCCCGGGGAAGCGTGGCAGCTTCCCAAAGGCAGCTTGGTAAGGTGATCGCCCCTTTGTCGAGACCGAGGCGTTGAGCGTCTGTGTAGCCGCCGTGATCACCCAATCCAAGGCTTCGCCGCTGGTGACCGCATTCTCGTCCACCAGCCTCTCCACCACAGTGCGCAAAAGCGCATTCCTCCTCTCGATGGCGCCAATCCGCCAGTGTGCCTCCGCCGGGATCGTTTTGACGTGGACCCCGGCAGACTCCAGCTGCTCAGTGAACTCCTTCTGGAACGCTCCGTCCGGGTCCACCTCGATCTGCAAGGGGTAGCCGAAAGGTCCCAGCCAGATCTGCCTCAGCACGGTTGGGCGCCCGGGAAAGAAGCCGCCCAGCCTGCTGCAAGTTCGTCGCCATGCAGACGACCCCCAACACCGCGTGATTGGTGCCCGAAAGGTCGCGGATGTAAACCAAATCTGCTTGAAGTCGCTCAGCAAACTGCCCCTGGAAGGTTGGAAGAGCTGCTGGTCGTGGTTGCAGGTGCTTTGCCGTTCTCTCACAGCTCCCGCATTTGATGTGTTCCAAGGCCGTGACCACCGGCAGGTTCAGCGCTCCATGGGCAGCAAGCAACCGTTTGAGTTCCTGCTTGCTCGGGTGCCCAGCGTTGACATGAAGCCTGGCCACTGACGCCCTCACCTCCTTGCTGACGTTCAAAGGGATCCCGGGGAAGGTGATGTCCGTCCTAAGTCCCACCACCGGTAGAAGAGGATCTTCTGGTGCTGGTTGTCCTTGAGGAGGAGCATCTTCCTCGGTGAGCCCGTAGAAGAAGATTGCGGCCGAGATGGGGTTCTCAAAGCGGGCCTTAGGAAACTGCACTTGTCGCACGTCCTCCACCTCTATCATCATTTTGCCATCCGAGAGGAGGAGGACCGCCCCGCGATGAGAGTAGTTGATGTCTCTCGGCAGCCGACTCGCCATAGGAGTCACCGCGACCTGCACCCTTGTAAGCTCCCAGGGTATGAGGCGCGAGATCTTCTTGAAGAGCTCCGTGCCCTGCTCCAAGTTCATAGCCTTGGTCGTACTTTTCATAAAGATCTTCCTCACCTCCTCCAGGATCTGACCCCATGCCGTGAAGTCCTCCACCGGTTCTGCGACCATCACCTCGTGGGTGTCGAAGCGAGTAGGTGCTCTCCTCCGTGCCTCGGCCTGGAGCCCCTTTATAATTGCGTCGACTAACTTGTCCGGGTAGACCTGCGAAAAGGTGACGTTCTTGCCCTCGAGGGGTCGGCATTCCTGCCGTTCGGCTTGGTTGAGTCGCTTGTTCACCCGGTCGGCGATGTCCTGGCTATTGGTGAGGAATCGGTAGGTCTTGATGATGTCATAGCCATCAAGATCCTTCCCGCCGAATGCCCCCGCGTCGCAGTCGACGAGGATCATATTCTCCATGCTGATGAGCTCCTTCACGGCCTTCTCTTCCCAAAACCTGCTGCGCTTCGGGTTCTCCAGCAGGATGAGGCCACCCATGGTCACGTGCTTGGCCAATGTCTTACAAAACCATCTCAGCAAAGGCCTTTCCGCGTCCCGGAGCATCATGAGTTCTTCCATCCTGTGGGCGTAGTTCCAGTTCTCGTCCATGACGCTCCAGTGGGTGCATCTGTACCCTGCCAAGACCAGCAACGGTCTGAGATTGTAGACCGCGTGCTCGAAGAGCTTCTTGCCCTCGGACGGACGTGTTCAAGTCAGTCCCGAGGTCTCGCTCAAAGGGTTGTAGTGCGTGGAGTCCATATCGCTGTGCTGTCTGCGTAGCCTTCGCAGTACCCGCAAAGGCTTCGCAAAGGTCGAAACCGAACTTCCGGTCCGCTGCGGTCGGCAGGCTGTTCAGAATCATGACCTCCTTCTCGAGGATGTTCACCGACTTCATCGCACTTCCTCCAAGACTCTTGAGTCGACCGGTTGGAAGTCGTCCAGATACTGGAACGTGCTGTGGCTCATCTGGTCGTCGAAGTCCGGCATCTCCTCCGGGTCGTTCAGTCCATGGCCTGCCGCCGAGGATGTCATAGATGGCGCTCGTGACCGACGAGGAGCTCGGAACATGTGGGGTTCCCCCAGGTAGTCCGATGCCGTAGGCCTCGGTCGTGTCGCTGTAGGCATTGGCCGCGTGCCCTGCTGGTCCACCATGACTCCCTCCGGAATCGGCACACGGTACCCATCGATCTGACCCAGCAGAGGTGGTATGGCCATACTGCCCATGCTGCCATCCAGTGTAGTCAAGGGCGATGGCGGTTGTCGCTGCGAGCTGGAGCACAAACCATCCAATATCCATCCTTGAGTATTGTTTCGCGTTCCCCATCGCCAGCGAAGGCTGCACGGGTGGTGGCATGTCTGCTGCCTTGTCTCCATTTCCTTGTAGAGCTTGTTTTTGGCCTCCCTCTTTCTGGCGTTGACCAGGCCACCATCGCCCTCGAGAACCACCTGGTTGTAGATCTCGTACTCCATGATGCCCAGTCTCGCCACCACCCGTAAAGTCCGCCAGCACGTCCTTGCGAGGCGTAGGATGTGCCTGACCACTGCTGACCATCGTCTGATCATGATGTCCTCCCGATTCATGGGTCGCCGCGGGAGAGGAGGACGAGATGGCCGGTTTCGTCGGGTCACCTAGCACATTCCTCATGGCTGCGGCGTTGATCAACAGATTCACCTCCGGATCATCCATGCCATGATCTTCAAGTTCTTGCCAAACATGACTCTTGTTGGGCTCTGGGGGAAACTCCACAATGCTGATAGCCAGGTGTAGTTTGGCAGTGCGGTTCAAGTGAGTCAAGTGGGCCTTTTGGTTGGGGAAGTCCAGCACACACCCAAGTTTTTCTGCAAGGTGGTAAGGCTACCGAGGAAGGGGATGCTGGCCTTCACGATGTTGGTGCCCAAAAGGAAACACTCTTCCCCTACAGCTGCTGGAAAGGTCATCTGGCGGGTGGAGATCTTTGGTTTGCCGGCACCGAACTGAAAAGTCTCATGACAGGTGCTCATCATGGGTTTCAAACCAAACTCCGCCAGCACATCCACTTAACTGTCACACCATGCCTCGCCACAGCATGACCTCTGACAAGCTGTGTCAATCACCATGTAGCCTGCTGCCTCTGTGGTTGTCATGTTCTGACACATGCACATGGCGAAGCATCATCACGAAGTGTGACTTTTTCTTACACCCATTCTCATCTGAACACTCTACGGTCTTGTCGTAGGCGGTCGAATGGCGGGTCACAACAGCCTTGCGGTTGCCCTTGTCGCTACGGTTCTTGCCGGTGCCACCGTCCTTGGAACTGCGTGCTTTGCCACCCTTGCCAGGCGCCCCCGCACTGATCTCACACTCACTGTCCCCGGCCCAATGGCCGGTTTTCCCGCAGGCTGCGCAACTGCTGGTGGCTTTCCTCTGCTGCACCGACTGGGTCTTGCCATTGCTGAAGCCTCGATCTTGCGTGACTTTGGCGAGCTTCTTTGCAGTCACTGTCAAGACCTCCGCCAGCTGACCAAGTTCGTCACCTTCTTGGTCTTCATCTTCTCCATACTCATCTTGATCTTCTTGATCGCCATCATCCTCGTGGTTGCCCTCGTTGGTGTCCTCGGGGATGGTCTCCAGGCCGTCCACCGCGTCCTCGAACTCCTCTTCGGCTGACACTGCAAGGACCCGTCTCGGGTAACTGCCGTCGCCCTTGCTGTTGCCCTTGCGGTAGCCGTTGTTCTTGCCACCTGGTGCCGCGGGCGTCCTGTGAGTCCAAGGCTTCACGGTTTTGTCCCTTCAAGTTGTTGTGGTTGAGGTTCTCCCGGCCGAAGACTGGTGGCGAGGGCTTGTACTCCAGGAACTGAAGTGTCAGCGCTGAACGCACCGCCTCGTAGTTAAGCTGCTGTCCAGTGCCCACCAACACCATCCGTTGCTGGTCCAGGCTGAGCTTGGCACGGTCCAGCAATCGTGAACCCCGAGACTCGGAGTCGTAGGACAGTGCCATGTCCACTCTGATCGCCTTCAGCGAGACCTCCACGCGGCGGTACCTGTTGACGAAGGATCGCATTGACTCCTGGGGCAACCGCGCAATCGTCTCAAACTCATGCAGGTAGTGGCGCTTCACGTACACCGACTTCTGCTGAAAGGCACTCCTCAGCTCGTCCAGGATGTACTTCACGCCCTCCTTGTGGTAGATGCAGTTCACATCTACATGTTCAAGTTCCATTCCGCTTCTCCCTGCAGGCTCACGTACAACTGCAAGCCAGCCTCCGCGGCCGTCATATAATTGTTGACTTGGAGCGCCCAGACGTTGACCTTGCGTTCAAACCGGTCAAAGGCGCGTATGTCGCCGCTCTGGTACTTCCATTGTGGTGGTGTAGGAGGCGTGCCGCCGCGAAACCGTACACCGCGCTGTGGACCTTTCAACGAAGTCCACGACTCATCGTCACCATCCTTCTTGGCCATCTTGATGGCCGCGGTGAGGGTATCCACCGAAAAACCAGCTGCCGGTTCCTGCGTAGGAGTTGTTCGTGCTGGTAGTTCTTCATGATCAAGTGCGTCGTCCGGTATGATGAAGGGATCATCGGTCGGAGCTTCGCTTTCACCAGGCTCGTAGCTGTCGCCGTCTCCAGGTCCATCTGGTGGTCCACCTCCGGTAGCCGCTCTCTTCCGTCTCCTCTGCCTCCTCGATGATCCGGATGAAGCGGTTTGACCGTCTGGTTGAGCGGCACCAGCGGGGATGTACATCCAGGTGCCGCGGTCGAACTGCCGCTTCGTCGGGCGATGCGCATCGTAGAACTCTGCTCCACCACACGATGAACATGTCCAGCTCCTGTTGTCGCCATCCCAGTAGTGCTCCATGGAGTGACACTCCAAGCACCGCCAGTCTTCTTCTTCAGCATCTTGATGGTCGACCGCAGGTCCACCGTCTGGTTGTACATGAGGTTGTGGTTCCGGCTGCGGTCGTGCAGATGCTTTCGACCAAGGTGAAGGTGTAGGTCCTGCTTTCGTGCCGCCTGCATCGGCCGATGAGCCTGGCCGTTTCGGTACTGCTTGTCGAGGTGGTTGTGGATCAGGTTCACGTGATGGGCTCCGTGAGGTAGGCAGATGATCCTCGTCAACCACCACCTGGACTTCATCTGGTCCAAGCCTCGGGTGGATTGGTCGTGCTGGTACTCCAAGAGGAACTCCACCTGGCCATAGTGCATGAATCGGATCCGACCCCATCGGCATACATGGTCCTGGCCAGCCCATAGGAACTTGCCAAAGAGGAGCACCCGGAAGTCCAGGATGTACACCACCGTGAACCTGCCCATGAGGCACTCCAGGGAGATGTGATAGTCCCGGGTGGTCAAAGCCCTTGAGGCTGTCCAGGTCGTAGCGGTGGCATCTGCCCTTCGTGTACACGAGCGGCTCCAGGGCCTCTTGCTCCGTTAGGATGCTCACGCTGAAGAGCAGCACCACCTTGTAGGTCGTATTCACGGGGATCATGCCGAAGAGCGTCTTCCGGTCCTCGTGCGCCTGTATGGTGATCTCGCCGGTGGGCACCATCAGGGCCTTGAGCCCCTTCGTGGTGACCGTGCCGAAGAGCATCATCATCAGGTAGTAGCTCATCGTCGTACTGTGACGTGTCGGAGCCTCTGCTTGGTGATTGGGCTCTCTCTTCTTCTCCAGGCCGGTGGGCGTCACTTCCGCCAAGCTCATCAGCTCCGGCTCCAGCACCGCCTCCGTCGGCGTGTCCCTGCGTGGTGGGCTGAGGGGCATCACCGCCAATGACGAGGTTCAGTCCTCAAGTCCGGCGTCCCGCCGCTCTCCTCTGCCGGCACCACGTCCTGCCAGGAAGGCATCGCTGATGCCGATGTTGGGCTCCCGAATCGCTGTGAGGAGCTCCGCTACCAACTTGTGGTAACGCTCAGCGAACGTTTTCCATGGTTCCGCCACGCTGCGAGCGGAAGTAAAGAGTCTAATTGACTCAAGGGCGCCGCTAAGCCAATGGCCGCGAAAGGCAAATGCATTGGGGACCCAAAGAAGAAACACCGCAAAACTCACACATAGCTGTTGTTTTGCATCTTCTGACAAAGCCTCAGCTTAGGAATAGGACCGAGGTAGATCCAACCCGACTGGCTTTGGAAATGCGCCTTTTTTTGGTGCTTTCCCCAAAGCCCCAAAACAGGCACAAAACACTGCAAATACCAGTGAATTCTCAAGAAAGGTAGATCCATGGGGGGGGGTACCATATGTATGTGTATATATATATATATATATATATATATATTCATTTCTATGAAAAAAAAAGAACTTCAAACACCAAGGTCGCAACAGTTTGAGGTTCAGGCCAGCTCAGAACTCAACTCGTAACTTGGGGCAGGATGCCATCGTTCTCGGCCTCCGCAAGGGCGCAGGTGGCGTACAGCACCACCCCCCCGACCTTCACCAGCGACGCGGCGCTCCGCAGCAGCTCCTCCGGAGGCGCCCGAGCTGAGTTTGGGTGAGCCGACCTGTGGGTTCGGCCAACACAACGCTTTTGGTTTTGGGCCGGGGGGGGAACCCTTTTAGGTTGCCCAAAAAAGGAGCTAATTAGCCCATGAATTCGTGGCTGAAAGTTGGGGGGGTTCATTTCATTTGACCGAGTTCACTGAACAGCCCCCGGGATCCGTGGGTTTCATTTGGTGCGAACCCCTCCAGCTGCCGCTGGGCGTTGGCTTTCACGGCACCGGCAGACCAATGCGGCAAGCCGCCCTGGTGCACCAGGTGCCGATCCTCGGTATTTTGCCGATACCGATGGACCAAAAAATCCGCCAAAATCAGCGGTTCCCTTTAGCTTCCCTCAAAGAGGGACACCCCCAACTCGCACCAGGTTTTTGAGATGTGGTCATCCATCCCAATTGGTGCGAGGTGGATTTTGCCTGGCAGGATTGTCCGATGTCACACCCAAAGAACGTGTCTCAACTGAAGCAAGCCGAGAGTCAGAAGTGCACGGAGCGTCTACCAGCACGTAGTCGAATGGCGCAAGCCGTTGCAAGGGAACTGGGACAGATCCAGCCGCATCCGCATTTGTAATGCTCACATGCCCCTTCTCACCTGCCGCATGTGCCATTTAGTGTGCGCCATTTGTCTCAAGCAGCATTTGCTGACCATCCCGGTCACTTGCTAGCTAGTTTCCAAAGGTACGTTCGCAACGTGGCCTGCAGCCAGAAAATCTGGTGGCAAAAAAGAAGACATCACTTTCTGCAGTCGTTGCAATCGTGGGCGTGACATCTCATTGCACACCAAATGTCCAGATACATCGCCTGGGCAACACGAAAGCAGCGACATGCGCACGCAGCATGCAGGCAAGTCCAAATGTGCATTTGATGCTGCCGTGCCGCATGTGCCCAGAAGCAGCGATGCAAGCATCAGTGATTTTCCCCCGGGGGCAGCACAAAGATCAAGAACACTTGCCCCGGGCGCCACGTCCATGACCGCTGCGGCAATGGCAGATGCCCCATCCAGAAAGTAGCCTTGGGCACATAGGCAAAGCAATGCATCGCGTGCAGCGCAAATGTTCGAGTGAGACTGGCGAGCCAAGTCCGCCAAGCCGCAAGGCAACCATTCTGAAGTGCTGGCCTGCGCGAATCGATCGCCCTCCTGTATGGCGGTTGAGCCAAGAACAAGCAGCTAAGGACATGAAACGCTTCCTCATCACCATCGCCGCAGGCCGTCTCATCTGCAGCTACGAACACTAGCGGAATACGCTCATGTGGCTGTAGGCCGCGCAATCTGAAGATCTCCTGACAGTCTGCCTGTTGAATGACACAAGCCTGAATCAAACCCTAGTCAGGCCTCTCTGCTTGGAGCTGGCATGAACGGGTTCAACAACACGACATGCTGCACCGGTCGCCGCAATGCAGAACGCAGCTGTACCCAGCGCTCCTGCTAACATGCAAGTTTGCATACTCTGCATGCCTGATTTTTGTGCATGCCTCAACATGACGACATGTCGTGGTGCAAGCAATGAGGGCGTGGCCTTGCCAAAGGTTTTCACATGGGTGGCTTGCCACCCAGACTCGCCACGCACTGCCATGGCCAGCACATCACACAATGATGCCACTCAAAACAATGCCAAAGTGTCTGAAAGTGAGGCTCAACTCATGGCCGCTAAGTGCTGCATGCTTCTGGTAAATCAGAGTTTGTCCACATTGCCTTCAAGCCAAGGATGCATCGAATACAGTACTGCAACAAACGCAGAAAACATGCTTGAGAAAAAATACCAAGTGACGAGGCTGTGTGGATCCGTTGTCTAATTCAGTTCTCCAGCGGTCCGCCGCGGCCCCGCGCAACGGAGACGCTGCGCAACCAAGCACAGGAGTTGGCGCGTATCAGAACATGTCCAGGATGAGAGGTTGGAGGAGCGTTCCAGGTCAAATGACAGCGATACGTATTTGCGGGCATTTGGTTCGAAGGGGCCAGCAAGGGCGCGGCGTCCAGTGTCCGATCACGGGCGGATTACAGTCACTGTTCACGCCAAAGGCCGACTCACGCTCGGCGCGGAGAACAAAGGAGCCCACGCACGTGCAGCGCCCCTTGCGGATGCGTGGCGTGCTAGCTGCTGCTTGCACCAGGCGTTGGGTGTCCTTGCTTCCCGCGGCTACCCAGCACGCGCTCGCAGCCAGCTTGTTGTGCCTTCCCTGCAAGCCTGGAACGTCCATGGCGAGGCACCTTGATGCAGCGGGTGGAGAAAAATAATATATACTTCTGCCGGTGGCTGGTTTCTTGTCTTCTTTTGTGTGTCGCCACCCACAGCTTCCCTTGGCTTTGCTGTCGTGCTCGCATCTTTTGGGAGCTTCAGACCGTTGATGGTACCGTTGCCACCCTGTTTGGTGCTCCTCACTGCGAATGCCCCGTCCTGGGAGGATTTGTGCCATTCGTTCAGCCCACCGTCAGTTGTCCGGCCTGGGTTGCTTAAGTGAGCTCGGGGTGGAAAAAGGCGGGCAGCAACAACAAGTCAGGGTCTTCTGCCAAGCGGCAGCGGCTCCAGGGTGAAACGGAGGAGAAAACACGGGCAGCTGCTTTTCGGAGGCCGGCGTCCCCACGCTAAGGTCGCGGACAAGGGTGTGGGTGCACACCAAGCGGCCCCCCTCGCGCTCGCAACACACCAGCCTTGGGGCACGCTGCCCGGTGGTCTCCCAACACATCATGCTTCCGCCCGCAGGCGCAACGTGCGGGCAGCAAAGGCAGTGGAAGGCGAAGCCGCCTCAACAACATAACACGGAACTGCGCCGGCTCTATGAGGAGCCCGAGGACCTGGGCGGAGCACGGGCCAGACTGGGACAACAGCATAGCTACCGAGGCGGGGTCAAGCCCCTCACAATGATTGCTGGCTTGGCAAACCTCAAGGGTGGCTGCCGCTGCTTGCTGCCACCCACGCAATCGGTTAGGCTCATGGTCCTCGACCTCCCGCAGCGCCTGCGCGTCATGGCCAACAAGCATGTGTCAGGAAGGAGTCCCGAACCCCTTCCCGTTCAGGTCTGCAGCCGCATCGTGCACAGCGGCGACCACTCGACAACTGCTGCGGTTTCCAGTTGGCGGACAATCGTCTGCGCCAAGGCGCGACGCGCATGGCAACGCCCTTGCTTGACCTTGCAGCCCAGCTCCACCCACGTGAGGAGGAACCTGGCTCGGTGTAACACGCCCGTATCCACCTCCATCGCGGCAGGACGCGGGCTTGGAGACCAAAGTGTGGCAGGAAGTGCCGAGCCTCCAGCCGGCAAGCAATCCGCCCACGAGGCCCAACAAGCGGATTGCACTGCTGGGCCTCCCTCAGCGCCGCAAAGCAAAAACACTAAGCATTGTCTCGTCATGCGCTTGTGCACAGGCAGTCGCCAGTGCCGGCGGCACCATTTCGAACAGCATAGTTAGACCGGGGCGAAGCACAGTACAGCAACAACAACCAAGCAACTTGCAAATCGGGAAGGGTCGGAAGGACTTGCAAGAAACGCAACTGTTTGGAGTGTAACAAATGCATCCGAGCCCATCGGGGCCCCCAACACTGTGACGCCCTGCTCATGCAAAGGCAATTGGGCATCTCCCCTCCAGGCCGCGCTGTCGGGGGCAAAAAACTGGCGGGCAAATTGAAGGCAAGGCGCGCCGAGCTATGCGGAGAACTGCTCCTTCAACACGGCGGTCGTAGACCCATGCCCAGCCGGCTGATTCCAACGCTGACATGCAGGGGACTCAGCCGCGCAAAGGCCAGCGGCTGGCGGCGGCTCGAGCAGGCTGGGGCACTGCGACGGCGCCGGCCACGCACGGCCCAAAGCAGTGGACCCAACGGCCTATCACGTGGGCGACCCATTGCTGTGGCAGCATCTGACCTTTGGGTCCCAGAGCATCACGCACATTCACGCACAACCCACACCCAGGCCTACTCGACGAGTCGAGCGAGCAGACCAGTCCGCGTACAGCGTCAACGACGCCTCCACAGCCGGGCCCTTCGGCGACACACCGGCTGCGAGCAATGGGCAATGGCAGCCGCATCCGGCGCCTCAGCACAACCTGCATGGAACCCGGCGTCAACGTGGGCATCAGCCGGGATGACCGGTGCGGCAGCGACCGCAACGGCGACAGCAACGACAGCCGCGAGCAACCACAGGCACAGTGGCAACGGCAGCAACACACAGGTCACAGGCCCACCACGTGTGCCCCTGCCTGAAGGATTGCGGAAAAAGCGCAACAAAAAGAAACCAAACAAACAACTCTTGGACGTCGCTGACGCGCTCCTCGCCATGATTCCGCACTGAGCTCGGTCACGGTTCCGTCATGATTCCGCCATGATTCAGCAGCGACTCAGGGCCACCCGTGGGCTCATTGCTGGGGCGCGGCCCGCAGGCGGGGCTCCGCCCGCGCTGGCCGCACTTTGGTCGACTGTCCGACGGGCCCGTTCAGCATCTGCGCTTTTATGACTGAACACAAGAACAATCCTCACATGCTGCCTTCATATCCGCTGCATTTGAGACACTTGTGCACTTGTCTCCCACTTTTGTAGTGGGGACATTTCTGCTACGTGCACTCACCTCCGGCTCGCTGTCGTTGGCCTCCTGAAACGTTGCCTTGCCGGTCCACAGCCACTGCACCAGGCTCAAGGCTCCTATGCCGGCCAAAATGGCTAGTGCCGGCCACATCCAGCGTCGCTCTCCGCTCCTTTGGGTTCAATCTCCTCCATCTTGGTTCCGCTGGCTCTGATCACGTTGGCAAAGGCCATCACCAAAGCCATGCGACACTCATCCTTCAAGCCGCTGAGAATCTTCTTAGCGCCCTTGTCGCTCAGCATCTTGTGCTCGATGTCGCGGAACTCGTCCTTCCCGAGCTCGCGGTTGTCGTCGTCGACCATGCCCGTCATGAACATCAGTCCTCTCATCCTGGCGCGTGCCAGCGCCTTGGTGCCAATGTCCGCGCTGTTGATACTCGTCGGAATGGCCGTCACCCTGATCACCTTCATGACTGCATCTAGGTGTCGGGTTCTGCCAATCCCAACTTGGCTGCACATTCCACGGGCCGCGCTGCTGTCTGACCTGCACACCAAGGATGGTGTGTGGCCTCTGATGAAGGACCACACGTGCCGAAGAAAAAGTCCTTCACTGCATCCAGAGACCATGGCCACGTACTCGCTCTCACCGCTTGACAGTGAGATGCTTTTCTGGCTTCTCACTCTGCTCTCCATGGGGTTGCCGTCGAGGAACACCTGGAAGCTCGTGATGCTCTTCCTTGAGTTCTGGTCCCCCGCGTAGTCGCTGTCAGTGACAACCTCCATGAGATGAACTTTCTTCACCTCGATCTTCTGCATTTCTCTCATGTCCAGCATGGACTTCCCACACCTGCTGCTCTTGATGAGCAGTCCGTAGAACTCCGTGCCGACCAGGTAGCTCGCCAATCCATGCCGTCTTCGTAGGCTTTGACATCCACGCAGCAAGAGCATTGATGGCAAACTGGCAATCAGGCCGCCCACCTCCAATGTAGAGCATCTTCCCCACGATCGACCTGAACTCTGACACCTCCGACTCCGGCAGCTCTGCACTGCCGTCTCTTTTCCCAAGGTCGCTCCTCGCGGGTGTCTTCTTGTAGTTGCCTATCTTGATGTCGGCCTTCTTCGCGATGTCCTCGATGTGCTTGGGATCTGGCCGGATAACAAAGCCCTCGTAGGTCCTGTCAATCTTCCTCTTGAGGTGCTCGAAACTTTCGCCAATGTCGAATGGGCCTTGCACACCTCGCACTTCCAGCCTCTGTCTCCTAACTCCCTTCTCTTCTCCTCAGCGCCAACCATCAAGAGGTCGTCCACGTGCAGGCTGATGTAGAGGTCCCTCTCGAACTTCATCAGAGTTGGCATCCTCCATGCCAAACTCTCGTGCTGCATCCCGGAAGTGGATGTACCATCTGTTGGCTGCTGTCCGCTGTCCTGGCAGACATCGGACCAACTTGTACCTCTTCCCCTTGTAGGTCACCGATGCCCTCTTTTATCTGGCTGGGGCACCATCAGAAACGCGCCCTTGACGTCGATGACCTCCACGCCGTAGTACTGTGGGCAACATGCTGCCAGGTGCAGCAGCATCCGGGGAATTGCCATCAGCGATGTGGGTCTCGCTCTCCTGAACCAGCCTCCTTTCTCCTCTCTTTTCTTCCACGTGATGACCATCTTGGTGGTGATGTCGCTGCTGTAGTCGTTCTCCTCATGTGGCTGCAGCTCCGTCAGGGCAGGCATCTCCTTCAGCCTCGCGGTTTCTTCTTCCTCCGCCTTCTCATCCATTCTCTGGATCTCCTCCTGATCAAACTGCATGACCTGCATCTCGTCATCCACCGTTTCCTCTGCTTCCTCTGGACCCTAATCATTCAAGTCCAGCTCACCGATGCGATCTCGTCCCGTGGGGCATCACCGTGCTTTCATCGAGATTGAACTCGTCGATGCCTCTTCTCTTTGTTGGCGATTCCTCCTCGCTGAGGTGATTTCCAGGTCTTCGCGCTCCATGAAATGCTGCCTCTTCTGATCTCCTCATGGCTTTCGCCCTTCTCGCACTCTCCTCTTCTTCTTCCTGTTTCCTTCCTCCTGGGTCGCTCATCGCTGCTGTTGGGGGCGGAGGCAATTGCCTCAACACGCGGGGCTCTGTCAGAGCGGTTGTTGCTTCTGCTGTTGCTGGCGCCCATGAGCTTGATGTCGCCATTGGGTCTTCTCCCTTGCCAGGCTCCTCGGCTTTCCTTTTCTCCGCAAACCTTGGAGTTGCCAGCCCAGTTTTCACAACTGGCGTTTGTCCTCCAAGCGCCACCGCCATGCCAGCCTCTCGCGCTTGACGCTCAGCAGATGCCTCCTTTGCCTTCTTCTCTTCTCTTCGCTCCTCAGTGTTGTCCAGCTCAGCCTTCTCGTCTTCCTCTGCCTCATCAGCTGCTGCTGCAATCCTCCTCCGCGGTCCTATCTTCTTCATGAGCACCCCGGAAGCCCGCTTCACAGTCCTTGACTCCACAGCACCACCCGGCGTGAGCACGATGTTGCAATCGACTTGCCAACCCAGATTCCTCTGCCAAACCTGGGCTCTCCCTTGAACGCTGTGAGGTGTCTGTACATCCGAACAGGCAAATCTTCCCTTGGTACTTCCTTCCTGACCACACTTCGTAGCTGGTCTTCCTTTCCTTCTCCAGCACGCGGTACCTGTTGATCAGCCACGAAGCATGCCTGAAGCTCCATGGATACACATGCGAATTGCCCAGGATGGTCCCCTGAGCTTGTTCCTCCGCATAGTACCTCAAACAGTTCGCCAGCCTTCTCACACTTTGGACAGTCCTCTCTGCTTGTCCATTTGACGCGTGCTGTTGCACTCCTGAAATGCGGATCTCGGTCTCCAAGCCCAAATTGGCTCTGCAGTGTTGCACAGCTCGAAGCAGCTGCTTTGTTGACCTTTCCCGTCGCTCTGATAGATCAGGGGGTCTCCTCCAGCAACCTGCATTCCGAACCGAACGAACTCCTCAACCATCAGCTTGAGGTTGGGGGCTCCCTTGCTCAACACCGGCAGTGCATGAACTGCCTTGGTGTGATGGTCGGCAATGTACAACACAGTGCCGTATTGCTCATCCGCATCTTTCACCTCCTCTGGGCTCTTCTCGTTGCCGTAGTCGTCCACGTAGGTGTAGCCAAAGTCAAAGCTGATCACCGTCTTGCTGCTCTCCACGTCTTTCTTGACGTCTTGCTTGTGGATTTTTTCCTTCGGTCTCGTGCTGAGGCATGCTTGGCACCAACCAGCAAAGGGGTGGTGCGTGAGGTTGTGCTCGTTCTACTGTTCCAGGCTTGGACTTTTGGGGATGCCCAGACACACAGATTTCCGCTCCTTCTCGCGGTGCAGCTTTCTCGCAATCTCTGTCTGCATCTTTGCCTCGAGGTCCACCCTAAAGTTGTCCAGCCTCATGAGCAACTTTGACTTGCTCCCTGATGTAGGCAGACCGTGTCGTTCACACCCTTCTCGCAATTCTTTCAGGGAGTTGTCGAGGCTGTATCTCACCGCGTCCATCTCCACCTCCCTTCTATGACCAGCATGCTTCTTCCTGGCCTTCGGCTGGTGGTTCTCTCATCATCTCCTCGTCCCCAACCCAGCTCATCTGATTGCAGCTCTTTGTGCGTGCGCCACCGGGACTTCTGAGTCCACCTCAACCCCCTTCATCTTCGCAGGCGCCACAACGGTGATGGTCCTCTGAGGATCTCCCGCAGGTCCAAACCGCCTGAACGCCATGTTCCCCAGCTGCGTGTAATCGCTCACGGTCTCCACCTGCATCCATTTGCCGTCCTTGGTCTTCATGAAGGTCATCTTTCCCTTCCAATCAAACGTACCTGACGGATCCAGCAGCTGTATAGCCACTGGGTCGCTGTATGCCGCCAGGCCATTTGGCAGAACATGCCATCCAGGGGTCTTCTCCAGCTCCTTGAAGCTCGCGCCCAGGAAGCCTTCCAACACACAGACCTCCACCGTGTTCCACTCGTCCTCTTGCTCGTTGTTCTCCGTCTCCACCGAGCATATCTCCGCCACGACCTGCTGGCTATTCTTCTTCATTTCCAGCGGGATCTCAACTCCTTGCTTGTGCCAAAGATTCAGGCCATCTCCGTTTCAACTCATCTCCCATCCACTGCGTAGAAGACGTCCAGCACATAGGATGGGGTGTTTTTGTTTTTTTTCCGCGCGCCTTTTTCCAAGCATCGCAAGTGAAACGCCGGCTGGAACAGACCAGCACCCGCGCCGAGTGCGAGGCAAGCAGCTCAGCCGCGCAAGGGCAGGCGGCTCGCGCCCGCATCCGCGGCGAGCCTGAGCACGTGTTCCAGCGGCGGCTCGGGCAGGCCGGGGCCCTGAGGCGCTGCCGGCCATGCGCGGCCCAAGGCTGTGGACCCAACGGCCTGCTGCACCGCAACGGAAAGCTGCCCACCAGCGCCGCTGCCACCCTTGGGCTGCTGGCCGGCGCACAGCAGGGGGGGGCCCGCAAGCTGCGATGGGGTGTTTCACCTTTCCCACGATGAACTTCTCCACAAAATTCACCGGGATGCCGTCCTGGCCCATCATGGCAAAGTTCACATTTCTGCTGGATGATGTTGCCCTGCGCGTCTTTCATGATGACCTGTCTTCCTCCACCATGGGCTTCTTCTCCAACTCCAGCAAACTCCTCAGGCAGCTCTGAAATGTCTGCGCCTGAATCAACCGTCATGAGCACCTTGGACCATCCGTGATCCATCTCTTCGCCTATCTCCATGTTCACCTGGTAGGTCTCGTCTTCCGTCTCGAAGTTGTCGTCCTGCAAGCCCATGGCCACCGCAGTGGCCTTTCCGATCTCCTCCACCACAGGCTCATGGGCATCGAAGAACGACTCGTCGTCCTCGTGCTCCACCATCAACACAGCGTAGCTCTCATCCTCAACCTCCTGGATCATTCCCAGCAAACTCATTTTCTCCAGCTGTGAGGTCGAACATCCTCGTCTCGTTCATGTCCGGGGGAGTGACCAACCGGATCATTCTGATGCTCGCTGAGCTTTGCGCTCCTCCTGTTCCACCTCCGGTAGTGCTCGCTGAAGATGGTGCAGCTGGGGCATAGATCCAATCTCCTTCGACCTGGTTGATGTTCCGCGGGGCCCAGCATTCTCTGGATCTGTGACCTGGCTTTCCACAGTTCCAGCACTGCTCTTTGGACTTGCCCTTGCCCTTGTCCTGCGCTTTGCTTTTGCCTTTGCTCTTGCCCTTCTCATCTTTGGACTTGCCCTTGACCTTGAAGTCGTTGTAGCTTTGTCCCTTCTTGGACTTGCCTTTGCCGTACTTGCCCTTGCCCTTGCCGTCCTTTCCTTTGCCCTTCTCGCCCTTCTGGTTGTAGTAGCCGCCGATGTAGTCCACGTCCATTGGGGTTGGACCCAAGCACGTTCTCCGTGCTCCATTTCGTGGTGACATCCTTCCCTTCAGCGACTCAAACGTCGTCTCCTCGCTCACCTGTTGCGTCCTCGCAACAACAGGATGCAAATTTCAAGTCCTCGGGGAACACCTGTGATGAGACCCTCTCATACTCCCTGACCAAGGCTTCGTAGGCCGGGAGCTACTTGTTCGAGGCGAAGGTGATCCTGGACAGTTGGGTCATCAAAGCCCATGCCCTCTGCCCCGTGCTTGGCTGCATGTCTCTCAGCAGCAGCCTCCATGCTTCGTAGCCGTTCTCTTCCGGCGTGTGCTTGATGAGCTTGAGCGCCCGGCCCCGTAGATACGAAGCCAGCACTCCAAAGAGCCTCAAGCTTTTCACCTTTCCCGCATCGCTCAGCTCGTTCCAGCCACCCGCGTTCGCCGCGCCTTCAATCTCCTCTCTTTCCACCGGCCTCCAAATTCAAATTGAGGCCCACCGATGTTTACCACCTCCTCAGCTCAGGCTGTCTCCAGAGCTTTCCGCGACCGTGCCCAGCAGCAGGAGGATCGGTAGCCAGGGCACTTTTGTTCTCCTTGTGGTCAAGGTCCCTGATCGGGCCGTCGTGGTTCTCCTTGGCTGGGCTGCCTACCGAAGGGTAGGACTTACGGCGGCTCCGCTACCATGTCGAGCGAATGGCAGCCTTTTTCCTATGGTAATTAGAGCCTCCGATTGCGGTATATGTAACAGACCACAAGCGCCGGAGCACCTACCCGGAGTTCCGGGGCGCGGCGCGGTGCCGCCTCGTTGTCATTGCCCTCGAGGTTGGGGGGCGCTGGGGGGACGAGACGGAAGCCTTCCTGCACCGCCTCGCGAGGGGCAAGGCCCTCGCCAGCCCCGAAGACCAGCGCGGAAAGGTTCCCGCCGCGTACGCGCGCCGGTGGGGGCAGTTGCTGGCTGTCGCGCGCCCTGCCAGCCTCAGCTCGCTTCCTCCCGACGCTGGCGACGCCGCTGCCGGGGCGCCGCCGCAGGGCGACGTCATCTGCGAGGCCCGCTGGGCGCCGGACTACGTGAGGGCCCTTGTCTCACCCCGGCTGGGTGGAAAAAGGCGTGTGAGAAAAAAATGAATAACATCTGGACGGTTTTATCCCGTCGTCAGGCCCTGTTTTACTTTTCGTTTCCAAGTTCGTGGGGCACTCCCCAGCGCAACGCCCAGCCCGCAGGCCTTGGGGACTGGCCGCACGACTGGCAATTCCATGCGTCGCGAATGTGACGCTTGCACTACCGCGACCGCGTGCTGTTGCCGGCGCTGCTGTCATTGCTGCTGAGGCGCGCGCGGCGGCTGGCTGGGCGCCAAACAGGACACCTGCAGGTAAACAAACCGTCGTTCCCCTGTTGCGTGTGGTGAGTCGTGGGCGACAAAGTGCCCAGCACACGAGGCCGTACTATTGAGCAAGGGGCGGAAACCCCAAAGCAGCCCGTTTCTCAGCGCGGTGCAAACAAACTGGAGTGTTTTTTCCGCACACGCCTTTTGCATCAGCACGAGTCGAGCCTCCCGAAACCCTGCTCAAGGGGGTCCCCCAGGCGCCAGGGGCACTCACGCTGCTTTTTTGAGGCCAGCGTAGGGGCGGGGGGGCGGCGCTTTCCGCAAGGAGGAGCGTCGCCGTCACAGTTGGATTGGCCAGGCGAGACAGCGCCGAGGAGGAGGGACTCCGCGAAGGCCTGGTGGCCGGCAAGCGCGAGCAAGGCGGACCAACGGACAACGAAAGCGGAGACGACGGAAGGCTGAAGGGACCGGCGTGGAGCGAGCTCGCTCACGAGCGAGGAAGCTGCGCGCTTCAGGGCAGCTCCGGGTAGGTGCGCTCCTTCCGGCGCCGGGCCTCGCGCAGGGCGGCCGCGTCAACGCGGCCAGCGTGTCTGCGGGGCTCGCCGGAACCTCAAGGCGCCGGTCATCGAGGCGGTTGACCGGGAGGTTCATGTCCGCAAGGCGTGAGTTGTACTCACGCGCCCGCCTCGCAGCCGCTCGCTCAAGAGGGCAACCGCAGCTCCGCAACAGCCCAGCCCGGGCGCACGCTGTGCGGTGGTCGCCAAGGGGGTCGAGGCGGCGACGGCACCGGCAAGCGCGATCGGAGATGGGAAGGGGGAGTCAGAGCCGCCGAGGGGAGACCGGAAATACAGTGAACAGCCGACCAGGAAACGGGCCCTGCTGCGACACAAGAAAGAAACTGGAAGCTGTCACGCTGGGTGTGCAGCTGTGCGGACAAGCTGTCCTCAACAACAGCGGTGGCCTGACGCTGCCACCCACGGGCGGGATCTCCAAGCAAGGCGAGGCCATCGGAGCCCTCAAGCAAAGGAGCAGGCTCGGCCCCGGCCAAAACTTCATGCCAAGTGGGGGACGCCAGGAGGGAGAGGACAAGCTGGCGACGGCCGCAGCAGCAGCCTGCAAGCACAAAGGCGGGGCTGACGCCAGCTTCGAGGTGGGGAAGGGCTACCTCGAGCAACGCAGGGAGCTAGCGTTGGAAAACGGGCAAACTATCAGCCCAGGAAGCCCAGTAAGCGGCGGGGGCTGAAGTAGCAGCAGAACGGCGCAAGGGAAGCTGCGCGACACGAGCGGGGAGAGCTGGCAAAGGGCCGCACTGCAACAAGTCCGACAAACACGCACGGAAATCCATCATTAGATATGAATTCCTGATGTGTCTGCGTAGGAGTGACCCGTCCAAACAACGACGCAACCATCGTTTCAGCAGTTGATGCCGCGTTCGTAGCGTCTGGGAACGACACCAACTAAAGATTACACAGAGCTGCCGGCGCGAAGGATTTGCTGAAGTCCGCACAGTTTGTCCTTTTCTCTTTGCAGCCCCCTCCTACACACAGTCTTGCCTTCCTTGAGGCCTCGCCGCGTCACCGCCGTAACTTTTTAGACGCTGAACAAGGCGGCGCAGGGCAAGGGCGGCCTCGAGGGTGGTTCACTTATGCCCACTCGCGAGGAGCTGGCGCATGCGTGCCGGTTGTCGATTTGACCTGCCCCAAGTCTCGTGGCGTGCAAGCACGCGTTGGGCCCCTCGAGCCTTGAGTGACCCCTGACCCCGCTCAGTTTGTTAGCTTGTCTAGGCCCGAGCCCACTCAGTGCCGGATGCAAGCAGAGGAAGAACTCTCGAGGATGGCACTGTGCGGAACCATCACGACGCGACGCGGGAAGACGTGGTGGGGGTTCAAATCACGAGGCCATCACGTCGCAAGCTGACGGCCGCCCCACATTCCGAGCGTTTGACCTGGCCACAAGCTCGCGCAAAAGCGCAGTAATCCACGTTGACGTCAGCAGCAGTGAGAAGAGCACATGAGCACATCTTGTATCCTTTTTCAAAGTGCACTCACCAAATAGGCAACACATGCTTTCAGACGGCATGATTTGCGAAGCTGGATGGCCTGCTAGAATCTAGCAGGCTGATCATAAGGACAACGTCAGCGACGATTTTGCGCGCGATGGCAAGGTTTGCAACAGCCAATGCGGGGTAACAATATTAACGCAAGACCATTTTGCGCTGCTCCTAATCTGTATGACCGCTCATTGGCAGCGCTCATCAAGGTCTATGGCGTCGACATTGGCAGGAAGGAACAGCTGGGGCGCAAGCTAAGCCGTCCTCCGGCACGTAGCCTCCAACGCCGGTTTGGAGCCCAACCCTGCGCCTTGCTGAGCAGGTTGCCTTGCTGTGCCTGCCCGCGCTTGCGCTTCATCGTGAGCCGAATTGCTTGCATCCATCCGCGCTTGAAGCTTGGGGGGTCATGGCGGCAATCGCGTTGTGCATGCTCAAGTGGCGACGGTAACTGCCTCACACTCGCCTCACACACTCACCTGGACGACCGCTTCAAAACTGGCCCGCAGACACCACAAGGCATGAAGCCGTTTCGTGTGACTCTCTGTCCCAACTACCACGGAGTTGGTGTTGGAGCCTTCGCTCTTTCGAGCGTCGCTTGAACTCACACATTCTGCATGCGCGATGCAAACCTAGCCGAGGAAGAAGCCACGGAACACAACAAGGACATGACGGCAGAAACATGCGGTCGCAGTATGCAAAGTCTCAAAATGGGCATACGATAAAATACGCAAAATGTCACTCTGACACGCTGAATGGAAGGCAACCAAGGCGAATTCACTATGTGGACACTTCTGTTGAAAGCCTTGCCCACAGAATGCCTCTTGGTAGTGCCACCGAGGAGGTCAACGTAACAATGCGCCGCAGGTTATGCCAAGATATGCGCCAGTTAGACTTCATCATCCGGAAGCTTGTGCACACACGAGTGCCACAGCTGCCGAGCTGAACACAGCCGAGGGACTTGGAAGAGCAGATACGAACACGCCGTTGCGACCGTGCGCCGACTATCATGCCTAAACTGGGCCTAAACCTCGAATGTCACCCGGAAAGCAACATGGGGCGCCAGCTCGTGAATGGCAAACATGGGCATCGGTGGCTCATACCCCGCATTGACATCATTGAGTTGCGGCTTTGGGCCTCGCTGTGTCCAGCCGCAGTACGCCTTTTGTTACTCGTGCCCCGTCAATCGCACTACATCTAGTATAACTCTGCGGAGCGCTTTGGCATGATCCAGCTGATGGCGAGCTTATTTGTGCCCACCTGCGTCACTTCTGTCGGCCTATCTGATATAAACTGTCAACTACCACGAGGTAAATGAGTTATGCTGTCATTGTTCTCAATTTAACCATTGATCCGATCACTTCAGTAGGCTCCTCCTAGTACGTCTTGCCTCATGCCAAGAGAAAGCTGATAAATCCACCGGAAAACGGCTGCCTCAAATCACGGGTGTGGCTTCCAGTGGCCAGCTTGCAGCCTGCGTTGCCGGCCTCAAAACTTGCGCTCGCTGAAAAACTCCTCCGCTGAGACGGGGGGAGTTTCCCCTTTGAGAGGTTTGATGTCCGCACTCTTGGCGGCCCACTGCTCCCAATCTACAAGCTGAGCACCCAGTGTGAGTGGGCCCCACGTACATCCTACAAAAAATGCGCCAGCGCCCGTCGAAGCGCGTTCGCCTTCGCCGTGGATGCAAAGCAGCGGCATCCGCTTGAGGCCTTTTGAACACTCACAAAGCAAGTAAGCAGCAGTTAAGAAAACAGGCCGTTTCTACTATCCTTTTGTTTCCAGGACAACAAATTTTAAGCACTCAAACCTTCAATTTCGCGACAACATCAGTTCAGATTCACACATCCGAGAACGTTTTACACCCAACTTCTTGCACAACACAGAATCATTAACAAAACGGTTTGCACATTGTTTGCGCTCAAACCACTACGTGAAAAACATTGGACGTACATTCCCAATGGCATGGCAAACGGTTCTTCAAGCAATGCAATGTCTCAAGTCTTCTGCAGAGGTGCAGCATACGAGGAACCCAAGTTGCACTTGTCGATAACACTGCACTGGTTTATTGTTGATAAATCCTTGGCGTAAACACCTATATGGTCTATTTGCGAAAATGAAGTCTTGGCGATTTGGAAGAACATCCTGCGCGGAGCTGGCGTTTTTAAAAGGAAACTGGAACAGAACATAGGGCAAAGATTTTCTCGCGATACGAATACAAGGCTCATACTTGCAATTGCAATAAGAAACCAACTCCCAGCATCTTGCTGCAAAAACGTACAAAACACATGGTTGGCGCAACATTCTACACTGCCTGCTTGCACAGGGAAAACTTACGCAGAACATTCCGCACAAAGATTTCCCGCGAGGATCAAACTTGCACAAACCATTACACGCAAAGTTTTCGTTCCAAAACACCAACTCCACAGAATGCAAACGGATGTGAAGGGCTGACTGCACAAAAGCTATTGAACGTTGCGTAGCATATGTTTCTTCTGTTTTGCAGTGAATTGCGATCGCAACAGCACTCTGCACTGCACAAGTTGCGTGCGTTGGATGCACAATGACTGTGCCTTGTCGTTGAATACAGAGCGCGCATTTTCTGCGTTGATGCGTGTGGGCCCGCACACTTTTTGGTTGTCGTTGTGCAGCCTTTGAATGCAGCATGCACCGGATGGTGAAACATGTGCGCTAAAGTGCTGCAAAGCAATTTGTTGATTGGGGATGTGCGCCGCGAAATTTATTGCGGGCGCCAGCACCACAAAGAAATGCAGAATGCAAACTCGCAACGCTGCTTTCAAAGCCGTAACTGTAAATCCCAAACTAGGTGAATGCACGCAAAACGCAGTTCCCGTTCTAAAGGTCAATGTGCAATCCGCCCATGAAACATTGTCGAAGCGCTGGCTTCGAATTTTGCAGCTGCCATGCAAAGGTCACGTATGAAGTACCGCATGCGCGCCTGAACTGTACCTTTGAGTTGCAAGAACTGGACGTTCTTACGCAAACCGCGCCAGCTAGTTCGAAAGCAGCTGCTCATGTTTTGGGTTCGACAGTAGTGCCCGAACATGTTTTTCCCCAAATGGTGTTTAACACTGCGGGTTTCGCGCGGTAAGAGTCACGGCCGATTTAGATCGAGGTTCGCGCTAGGTTCGCGCTAGGTTCGCGTGGCCCTGCGCGTTTTTTGAGAGCAAAGTGCGTTTTGGCAGGGCCGCCACGCGGTGACATCTTCTTGTCGGGTCAAGCTGCGACGCTTGGACACTCAGCGAGAGCTTCGCATGAAACGAACCTTTCTTCAAAACTGAGCTCTCGCTGTGGCGCCGCGCCGATCTTCGGATTTGTGTGTCGCCGCAGAATTCCATGGCCAGCGCCGCATTCTGTGGCGTTTTTCGTGGGGGGCGCAGTATGTTTTGCGCTGATGCTATAGGACGCGTGGCAGGCGCAGCATTTTCATGACGTGAACGAGGTCTGTGAATTTCGTGGCAGACGCAGCGTTTCATTCGTTCGCAAGCGCTGCGAGACGAAAGCGAACCCTTTGCGGAGATCGTGCGTGTCGAAGCGCTCTCGCTGCGGCGCCGTGCAAATTTGTCTTGAGCTTGGCGAACCCTCTGCAAAGATTGCACGCGTCGAAGCGCTCTTGCTGCGGCGCTGCGCGAATGTGGCTTGAGCTCAGCGAACCCTTTGCAGAGATTGCGGCGCCGTGCGAATTTGTCTTGCTCGCGGTGAACCCTGTGCGTAGACCCTGCGCGTCGAAGCGCGCTCGCTCGCTGTGGCGCCGTGCGACTTCGTCTTGCTCTCGGCGAACCCTCTGCGGAGACTGTGCGTGTCGAACCCTCTCGCTGCGGCGCCGTTCGATTCATTGTTTTCTTTGCTTGCGAATCGGTGTTTGGAAGTTGTCTTGCGGTTCGTGCGTCAGCTTTCACGATCGCGCGTTGTCTCGGGCTCCACCTTCTTGGTCCGCGGCAGGTCCGGCTTCAAAATCGAAATTGTTCATTACCAAAGTAGCAAGCGGTGCTCCCTTCTAGCCTTTGGTTGGTGGAGGCTCTGCCACGCTTTTGTGAGAATCTGGTTTGATGACGCCAGAGGATGATGCTGCGCTGATTCTATTTTAGATTTACTGGGGCGATTTGGCGTCTATCGTGTCTGCGTTGTCTCCATGACAGATGAAACCTCCATTTCAATATTTAGGAGTTAGAATCTTGATCACTGCCTCAATCCGTAAGGGAACATGCATCAAGAGACAAAAGAGAACGACCGACAAAGGGTGCGCTCGCTCTTCATAAGGCGTTGCTTGGAAGTTAAGGCTCGGGAGTGCAGGCGGAAAGACAGCGCGTGTCCTTTCCCCGTGTCTGCACCCCCCTGCGGAGCCTTCTCAAATGCCCCCGCGGTCAACAGAGCGTGTTCGACACAGCGCCAGGTGTATTACCTCTGAGGCGTTAAGCAATCGAAGGCATTGGTTGCTGTAGGATGCTCTGCGGGCAACCTACTGGTGTGCGTGCGACACACAATGCAAGGCTGAGGCAGTGACTGCGGCGGCATGTGATCGCGGTGGCGGCACACACTGCAAGGCTGGGGCCTGCTGAGGCAGTGACTGCATGCGGCGGCACGACAACAGCTGATCCCAAAATTTCTGGCCCACGTCCAAGCCGACGCGCCAGAGCCTCCTTTATCAATCCAGGAGTCCGAGGAGGCAGCGCTCATTGCTTTTGGGGCAGTCGGCGTGCCGCCAGCCAGCCTGCCTCCCGACCAGGGCTGTCACTCTTGCACGCATTGGCCTCCGCGTCAGAGGACCCAGACATCAGACTCCTTCCATTGCTTGCAGAAGGGGTCCCCACAGGTGCTCTCAGAATTGCCGCGGAGCATGCAGTGGCCGCCCAAAGAAAACGCAGATTTGCCTCACGAGCTCACAGACCGCGTAGGCGGAGCCCGATACAGTGTCCGCCCCGTTAGAAAAAGACATTTCAAACGGGTGGGTGGTCCGCACGGACATGTCCGTCGAGCAAGCCCGACAGCATTGGCGCAAGGGCATTGCAGTGGGTAAACTCAACGTCGTGCATGCAGAAGGAAAAGAGCCACACCTGGTGCTGGACAGCACCGTGTGCGGGGTGAACCCCAAATGCAATACCCCGGAGCGCGTCAGTTTGCCAATGGCATCCGATGTTCGCCTCGCATTCATGCCGGGAGACACGCGTGCCTCCTTCATAGGCGCTAGCTTTGACTTTAAGGCTGCGCGCAAGCAAATTCAGGTGCGCCCGAGCGAACGGCTTGTTACTCTTCCGTTTTGCAGACACTCTGTACCATTACCGAGTGTGCCATTTCGGAGCCCGCTTCTCCGCACACTGGTGGCAACGCATTCTTACTCAGGCTGCTACACGGGGTGTTATCGCCCAGACGCGCGCCAACAACTTGCTCTAATAGTCATTTTCTTTGCAGCCATCAGTGCGCCAATTTCCTGGAAAAAAGTGCAATTCCAGAACTGCTGACTTGGTGCGGACGCAAAGGCCATATTGGCCTCGCCCGTGCACGGCGTTTTCATGCCACTGGGTTCCAGGGTATTAAAACCCCCGCGCGCAGCCCGTCGGACTTGCCTAGTGTAGTGCCTTGCTTTGAAACCTTGGCCCAGCTTGCACTCATGCGCGTCGCTTGGGCTACCGAAGGCCAAGCAGTGCACGGCCTCTGCATGCCGTCCGGTACGGATAACACTGCATCCGAGGCCGGAGTGAACAAACTGTTCACTACGGCGTGGCCTCTGCAAATTTTTGTGCAACTCGTCGCAGCGTGGGCTTACAAGCGCAAATGGTCAGTGCTAGCCTCGCGCATCCCAGGCGAGCGCAACGTGTGGGCTGATCAGCTTAGCCGCGGCTTTCCCCGTGTCTGCACCCTGTGCGGAGCCTTCTCAAGTGCCCCCACTTCAGGGTTCCAAGCAAACGGCCTAAACTATTGCCCCCTCTTCAGAGCGTTTGCGATGCACTCCTATGCTCCGGCCGCCACGGTGCGTCGGGCGGACGCAGCGACAGGTTTTCATTTTCCCTTATGTTTTAATCTTGATTGAATCTTCGGACGCGTGGCCGTTTTCCTGCTTCAAGCCACCTAAGGGTCATGCTTTAGGGTATAACCCTCTTTTTGGCGCCCTCCCGCCCACCCTGTCACAGCGCCAGCGCACGGCGGTGCCTTAGGTCCCTGGCCCGTTGCAACCACGCCTGCGCCACCCGTGTGAGTGGATGGGTGGTGTGAGGCACTGAGTGGTCTGCTGTGGAGCGCATGCCTGCCCGTCACAAACTTTGAGTCTGGTGGCGCGCAGTGTCGCAATGGAAGGTTTGCGAAGTTCCCGTATTATCGGGTCACGTCTGACTTTGAACGCACAATGCTTGACCACGTTTGCGGCTAGGCTCGTGGGGCATTCTGCCGTTAAGGTGCTCAGGAATTGACCTGAGCTGTTGCGCACTCCCGCAACGCTAGCGTGCCTAGATTGCAGTGGGCTGCGACACGCTGGATGCATGGGTTGTTACACGCGAAGCACCACGATTTTGCGAAAGGCATGTTGCGCTGGCATGCGTCCACCCACGCCAAATGCGCTTGAAAAGTTTTGAGGCGCTGAAAATATTCTGGTTCGAGCCATGCCATGCTGGAAGGCGGTTGTTCAAACACTGCCACGCCGCCTTGAGTGGCTACAGCTTTGAAAAGTTCGCGGCTTCTCCTATGGATTTCCCGGCTTTGTGCTACGCGTGATTTCCTCGGGGGACAGGTGTAGACACCTGTTTGCCAGCCTGCTGGCTCGGCCAGCTCGTGTTCCAATGCCGCTGCAGAGGCTGGGCCAGTTTGCTTGCGGGCGGATGCGTGAAGCGGCAAGGGTGGACCCTGCTGAATGTTGCCGGCAGCGGGAGCACTGTCCGGAGGAGCAGCCGGGACAGCGTCCGGACTGTGTGATGTGCGATTGGGGGGATGCTGGGAGGCAGCTATGTGTCTGCTGCCAGCCTTTAACGGCGCAACAATCTGTGTTGAAATCTGCAGCAGATTCGTTTGCCTTGGTGCGTTGCTGCCCAATTGTCACGGTGATTTCCATTTCCCTTTCCTTCCCCTTTTTACGGGGCGGCTCGGCTTTGTGCGGCTTAGGAGCTGCGCGTTTGGCTGGTCGCGTTGGGTTATGCTGTCGCTTGGTGAGCGGAGGTGCTGCAGGCTGTCGGCTGGTTTGCGGGCGCAGCATGAGCAGCAAGTGTATTTCCATGCGGCCACGCATGAGCTCATGGAACGCATCGCCCATGGACCGTTTGCGCTGCAATAGGTCGATGATGGTGTCCCAGATTTGTCGATCTGCATGCAGGAGCTCCGATGTTGCGACTGTGCGGAGTGAAAGAGCTGGGCCTGGCTGAGTCAGGCACATGTTGGCGATTTGCTGGTCAAGTGCTTTGGCGTTGAGCAGGTGCGCTGCTTGACAAAGTGACAGTTCCGTGGCATCCACGTGGTAGCCCAACAGCTTCCGCAGGGGAGGAGAGACTCCCGCTTTGGCCACGTGGCCTTGAGGGACCGACTGGTGGGCACGGGCTCTCCCTGCTTGGCAACCTTAGCGAGGAGGGCGTTAAAATTATGTATTGAAAGGCCGCGGCGTGTCACCCTGGGCGCCCACTGAACGAATCAGTGGCGGGGTGAGAGCTCCTTTGACTGGAAGGCCAAGGCGTTCTCTAGCAGATACCCATTTCTGGAACCACGGGCGTCCACTCAACAAAAAAATGGGCAAGGTGAGCGGCAAGACAAGGCGGCTCTTGCCCCCGCTCTTGGAGGTCTTATACTCACTAGTGTTGAGCTGGTAAAAGGTGTTACCGACGTAGGTGACCCCCCCGATCCATCCAGCTCGAGGTCGGAAGACCGCTGCAAATACATCCAGAGAGACCTGGAGTAGAGGGCAAGAAGAATGCCCCCAAAAATGTTCAACAAGGATGCGTGCAACAAGAATGCCCCCAACAATGTTCACCAAGGCTGCGTCGTCAGAGTCCGTGAGCCATTCTAACCTTTTGACCTGTCTGACCATTCTGCCGAAGCGGCGGGGCGGCCTGCATGGAATGTGTAGCAGAGCCCTTCAAAAGGCACCTAAAAAAGAAGTCGGCATCAGCAGCGCACTGAAACATTTCAACAAAGTACCTCACGGACTGATATCCCGAATGGAGGGTGAAGAATCTTTGAGTGCCTGCATCCATTTCCATCTAGCTGAGACTGTCAGCGGAACCCATTTCAGCCTGTGGTCACCGCACCAAGCAAAGTAGCGCTCAAGGTAGCTGAGGCGCGCCTTCAAAGTAGACTTGCTGCGGCCGGAAACCACATCAAAAACAAGCTGCCATCCCATCCACGGGTCCTCATCAGCTAAAGCTAAAATGGGACAGGAGTCGCCTGCAGCTTTCAAGAGGATGAGAAGCCGGCTCACCAGCGAGAGCCGCAGGGTGCTTTGCCGTAAGGAGGCTACGGCAGGTTTGCAAACGCGCTGGAACAAAGGGAGCCCTTCAAGAAGGTCGAGCTTACGCTTTCCAGTAGCTCTGCAACACTGGGCCCCAAGGTGCCAGCATGAGAAGGTGGCTGAAGCGACTGAATCGATGGCACAGCTTGTAACTCAATGGCACGTTGAGCAAAAATCGGAGCAAAGGCCGGAGCCTCCCAAGGAAAGGCAAGGTCCATGTGGCAGTGACCACTGACTAAAATTGGGAGACTGAGCCAAAGGGAAGGTCAAAGTGCTGCTGCATGGATAGGCTGGTTCGAAACTGAGGCTGGGACAAAACTGGCATGGAAAGGCAAAGAGGGCGTGGCAGAGTGCAGACTGACAAACGCACATGGCTGAAGCTTGAAAAGACCAACTCGGGTTCTAAAGGGAGGGGCATGGAGACCTAAGCGTGCAAAATCACTGCACTGCAACGCCAAGGTTGCAGGACCAAAGGTGCACTTCCAAAGCGGCATCCGTTTGGATTGGAAACCCAGCTCAAACGACTGAGGCTACCACGGCGGTCTCCTCCACCTGGCCGAGCGCACAAGGGAACAATGTACAAACAGGCCGGTGGCAACACGCAACGTCATGCAAGCGGCATGCAAATCAAACATGAAAGCAACATGCACTGAAAAGAAAGAAAAATCTGAAAGGAAATTTGCGGGGGCTGCACACTTTGGACTCCAGCGGAGTGAGCACAAGGCGCGATCAACGCCTGTGAGGGGCGTGTGTACGCTGTGAGGAACGTGCTTTGGGGCGGACTTGGCAGCTCTGGAGGCAGAGGTGGAAGGCGGCGCGGCTGGCCTCAAGGAGCTGGTAGTGGTAGACGCCGGCGCGATGGGCCTGGAAGGGAAAGAGCGCGGTGATGGGCCGCCCTGGCCAAGGAGAGGCTGCGAGGTCGATGCCGAGGCGCCAGGATGAGCTCACAAACGGGGCCTCGGGCGGAACGGGTCCTACCACTGCGGTTGGTTTCGGACCACGAAGCTGGGGCAGGCCCACTGACAAAGGAGTAGCTGCCTGGCCTGCTTGGGAAAGACGCGATGACGGCGGATTTGCATCCCCTTCATCGGAAGCGCCCACCACGCTGAAGGCGGGGAGCGAAGGGGGATGGATCTCCTCTTCATCGCTGGACTGATAGCACGCCAAACAAGTGAGGCCAACAGAAGATTGATCGGCCGGGCTCCTCGCTCGAAACGTGCTGAGCCAGGGGGCCTGACATGACGAATGCGGAAGCAGAAACGGGGTACCTGAACAGTGAGCCGAAAGCGGATCAAAGGCAGGAGCATCAAGCTGAACGAATGGCGGGGCAAGTCTGAGAGACAGCAACTGGGAACCGGACGATGGACCTGGCGGCAGCGAAAGCTGAGAAGCGGAAGCAACCTGAGGGCGAGGCACAGGTACCTAAGCCCAGAGAACCTGACAGGAAGTAGGCAAAGACAGAGGGAAAAGGCAAAGGGAGGTTCCAAAGCGAGACTGTCAGGCAACGTGCACAACACAGCCACGGGACTGCGCACCACACTCCAAGGCCCGGACGGAAGAGGAACTCGATGACCTGGCGGCAGGCGATGCAACACGGAAAAAGGGAGGAAGCCAACCCTCAAGAGAAAGGGGGACGGTGAAAGCCAAGTCACACCGAGGGCCTAACGAACATGCACACTGAGGGCCTAACGAACATGCACCTGAGCAACGCGCGAGAGCCGAAAAGAAAAGGCAACGGAAAAACGACTCCCAGCAACAACGCGCAAAACGGCAAGGGAAGGAAAGGAAACCTGGAGAAAGAGCAAGCTTACTGGGACGAGTGGGACGAGGCGGCGCTGCGGCGCATCATCCAGCAGCAGCGCAAGATCACCGAGGCGTCCAAGAAGTTGGAGATGAAGAAGCTGTACCAGGTCCTGATAATCTGTGACGACATGGCCCAAACCCAACGGCGCCCTTGACACGCTCTTCATCCGAGGCCGTCACATGCAGATCAGCACCTGGGTGAGCTCCCAGACGCTGAGGCTCATCAGCGCAGCCGTGCGGGTGAACATGCTGCTGGAGGCTGCGCAACCAGCACGAGCTGGACGCCGTTGTCGAGGAGCTGAGCTGTACCGGTTATACGAGCAGGCGACCCGGGAACCCTACAGCTTCCTGTTCGTGTACTACCTGAAGCCGAAGAACGAAATGTTCTACAAGCGCTTCGAAGAGCGTTTCGCGCTTGAAGAAGACGCCGATGGGAGCGGCGCTCAGCTTCCTGGGCCAGAAGCTGTTCGCCAGCTCCACGCTGATCAACACGAGGTGTGAGAACATCTCCTGCTACACTTCCGTCGCAGCCGTCCAGTCGCCCGTCGTTCGCACGGGTGGCTTCCTAAAGAAAAGGATGACGACCATCTACGTCGACAGCCGCAAGAGGGTGGCCGGACAGCGACTTCGAGGTCGACCTAGGAGAGTCCCTGCACCTGCAGAGCGACGCCCGGCTGGCCGTCTACAAGATCCTGACCGCGGCCGGTACCTCTACTGGGTCGACGCCGCGCTCGGCACGCTGAACTGTGCCTACACGGGCGCCCGGCTGGCCGCCTGGATCAGCTCCAACTTCGCCACCGCCACCTACAGCAAGACCACGAACAGCCTGAGCGTCGCCTACGACGGCAACCGGAACGACCTGGAGCTGCGCCAGCAACTCCCCGACGCGGCGGACTACCCCGCCGCGCCGCCCGCCTCTCCGACCAAGCCCTTCAGCGTGGACCACGCTGGGCCCGAGCTTCGTCTCCGGCAGGCAGCAGGTCTTCTCCGGACGATGGCGCCTACCTGCGCTGCGCCCAGCAGGTCTTCTCCGGACCGCAAGGCCACCTTGTTCGTCACGGCTGGCCTGGAGGTACGCAGCAGTCCAGCGTCCCGAACAGCGTGGCGGAGCACAACGTCACCGTGGCGCGCGCCTTCACGAAACTGATGGGCGTGTTCGCGACCTTCTCGGACAACAACGCGGGCTCGAAGATCCACTTGCTGGCCAACCCGGGGCAGGACGTGGCGCCCATCGGTGCAGCGAGGCAAGAGGACAGCCTCCTGGAGTCGCAGATGCAGCTGGGCGGCCTGCAGTACCCTCACAACCCCGTGAAAGGAGCCTCGGAGCACTTCCACTTCCTCTCGGTCCTTGCGGGTACGTACGACGACACGGTGCGCAACATCGACATCGGCCGTGCGGGCTACCTGCGCCACAGCTTCATCGCCGGCTTCCCGACCGAGCGCGTGCCCAAGATGCCATTGAGTGGTGTCAGCACCCGCCCGGGCGACGGTGACGATCTCCGGCGCCTAGTTGTTGCGCCAAAAAACTAGCAAAATGTCCAAAAAAATCCCGCTGCCACTCGCGTCGTTTTTGACGACAAGTGGCAGCGCCCAAAAAATGACAAAAAAAGGCCCGCTGCCCCTCTTTGCCCTTTTTGGCGTTGAGTGGCACCGCCAAACAAACATGCAAAATCACGGAAAAGATGGACTTGTTCCAGGCTCCTAGGTTTAGAGGAAGCCTGAACGGAGAAGAAGCCTCAAAATCACGGAAAATGGACTTGTTCAGGCTCCCTGGCAGGGAAGCCAGAACTCTAATCCGGAATGCTCAGCCGCTCCGCAAGCTCTGCCGTGGCCGCACGTGCGATCTCGTCGCACAGCGCAGCAGGAACGCTGTAGAGCAGCTCGCGCGACTGCCGGCTGACCCTCTCGCACTGCCCATCAGCCGAGGCCCTCGCTGCGCAGCCGGAGGCGCCTGCCGTCTCGCCACGCCTTGCAGCGGCTGCCGGGCTTGCACAGCCCTCGACTCGGCCTCCAGCGTTCCTGTACGGAGTTCCGTACTTGCAGTAGGTCACGTCCACCTAGGGCAGGCGCTCCATGAACGGGCGGGTCTTCAGCAGCCCGGTGGCCGTGTTCCACATGAGGGGGTCGAAGTGCGCAATGATCTCGAGGGCGCGGAGCACCAGCGCGTCACGCTCCTTGAGTCGTCGAGGGCGCGTCGTCAGCGCACAGCTGTATTCCGTGCAGACCGGGCTGGCCCAGACCATGTCGAAGTGCCCCGACGGAAACGTCGTGTAGTCCCAGCTCCGGATGTCGCACAGGATCGTGGGCTCAAATTTCGACACGATGTCCAGTGAGACGACTTCCCAGCCAGCCGCCCTGCCCACCGACTTCGTGCCGCAGAAAAGCTCCAGGAGTCTCGCCATTTTTAAGAGCAAGATCACCGCGAGTGCGACGACCAGGAAGACTTGCGCGTTCATCGGCCAGGACTTTTTTCTCTGCGGGATAAAAAGCCGAACTTCGCAACCATGAAGCTTGCACTCGGGCTGGACGTTCAGACCAATGCCAAGGGCGGGAAACTCGTCCATCGAGGACTCCCATCAGGGCGCGCTGGTGCGCAAGGTCAACGTGGAGGTGCTATGGGAGCCCGGCAACTTCCAGGACGACGGACGGAGGAGGTGGAGCAGGGCGTCATCGACAACAAGCTCGAAAAGCGGATCCCCAGCCAATCCCTCCTGAAAGGGGGCCGTGATGAAGGTTGTCTTGGGGATCCGCTTTTCAAGCTGGAATCCGGCATTCCAGCTCGAAAAGCGGATCCCCAGCCAATCCCTCCTGACGTGATGAAGGTTGTCTTGAGGATCCGCTTTTTGAGCTGGCATTCCAGCTCGAAAAGCGGATCCCTCCTGAAAGGGGGCCGTGATGAAGGTGATCATCTTCCAGAAGCCCTTTCCGGGCGCCGCCCGCACCGAGCTTGAGAGCCAGCTCCAGCGCGCCGTCAAGGTGAGCGCCAAGGGCAAGCACGTCAAGCGCAACATCGACTTGGAGCGCTGCCTCTTCTGGGACTCGGCCGGCAACCGCGCGCCGCGCCCGCGGAGTTGTCGCGTCGCAAGGGCGTGCGCTCGTGGAGGCCCGGCACGTGTGGCTGATGGGCAGGCAGTGGGGCGTGCCAGGCAGACGCGGTTCAGCTGGCGTACGTGGCTCGGCCGGGTGGCACACATGCCGTTGCAGCCTCACTCCGTCCGGCTCCACTTCCGCCACGGCCACGAAGACGCCCTTAAATATCTTTCCGCCGGCCCCGATGAGGCGCAGCCCCGGCCACACCCTCATGCTCTGCGGGCTGTTTTGGGGTGTTATAGATTTATCACACCCATTTTTGGTCGCTACCGATTTGTAACACCCCCTGTCTAGAGCTTCAAGGTTTGCGGCGCCAGGGCCCGGTTGCTGATAACCAGCGTGGTGTCCGGCCACCCGGGCTTCGAGGAGAGCTCCTTCAGCCTTGCCTTGGCCTGCTTCAGCGTGGGGGCACCCCTCCTCGCCGACCTCCATCCTGGTCCGAGACGGATCATCTCCGAGACGGATCTTTTCGCCTCCAACCTGGTGAGCGCCTCTCCTCTAAAAATAAAGTTCCATCCAGGTCCGAGACGGATCTTCCGAGACGGATCTTTTCGCCTCCAGCCCGGCGCTATCCAGGTCCGAGACGGATCATCTCCGAGACGGATCTTTTCACCTCCAGCCCGGTGAGCGTGACACCTTGCAATGACTTTCATGATGGTGATACCTTGCAATCACTCCTTGCAATGACTCTCATAAGAACAACTCAAGTGAACCCAGCGGAAGAACCCTTCGCCATGCTTTCGGAAAAACCAACGAACTTACGGGGTTGTCAAAACACTCCGAACCTTGGCAAAAAACAATGAACTTACGGGTGGTCAAAAACACTCCGAGCCTTGGCAAACAAAACAATGAACTTACGGGGTTGTCAAAGTCCGAACCTTGGCAAAAAACAATGAACTTACGGGGTTGCCAAGAGCACTCCGAGAGCGCCGGCACGTTCGTCACAGTCGTGCCAGCTGAGCACGGTTGAGCACTGAGCAAGGCTGAGCGCGGCTGAGCACGGCTGAGCACGGCTGAGCACGGCTGAGCACGGCTGAGCACGGCTGAGCACGGCTGAGCACGGCTGACCAGCTGAGCGCAGCCGAGCAGCTGAGGACGGCTGAGCAGCTGAGCACTTGGATGGTCGGTTGGGCTTATAATTGCTTGCGCCAGTTGTCAAACTTGTGGGCCTACTTATAACCATGGTTGCGCTACTTACAAAATAGTATGCGTGCCGAACTTATATTCGAGTTACATAACCTCAACTATAAGTAACACGCGTCGGTGTCATAACACAAGTTACGGGGAACATATAAGTCGGCGATAAGTTCAACCGCTGGGGTTACTAAGTTCGACGGGTCGAACTTGCTAAGTTGGACAGTTCGACTTGCTAAGTCCAACGGTTGAACTTGCTAACTCCGACGGCTGAACTTATAAGACAAGTGTCCATGTATCTGCGCATGTCTACACGCATGCAACACGGGCAGAGCCCGAGTCCACCAACCACTCCGCCAGCTTTCTGCTAGGCGCGTTACCCTAGTTATATCCCACGACGTTCGGCGCTAGCCTGTTGCGCTGCGTTTTCTTTGCCACTCGTTGGTGGTTGTGTTTACTTGTTTCTTGGCTATATTCATTGATGGCTGTGTTTTTTTTTGCATGTGTTGGCTTTCGTCATGTTTTCTTGGCACGGTGCTGGAAATTAAGACGTTCAAGAAACGTCTCTGACCCTACACACGCATTCTGTTTGTCCGTCTGTCTTTGCAACCGACGCCTCACACCTATATACAAACCCACGCCACCGCTTGGGATATAATATGTATATATATATATATATATAGTTTTGTTAATTCTTCATCATGTTCAGCGTCGCATATCTCAGGCGCGCTTTCCTACACGCGCTGCCATCTGCTCTGCAGGCAGTTAGCCGCGAGCGTCCACCCCTGCATGCGCAGTGAAGGTCTGAGAACGCATAAGGCCTCAGAAGCGCTAGTAATCAGGCAACACACAGGATGGTAAGACAAAGGGCTTACACAGCAAGTGAAAATTGCAGAGATGAAAAGAACTGTATGCACTGACTTGCAACTGGGCGATGATGCTAGCAATGAGTCTCTGATCGAGAACAACGCTGCCGCCGCGCCACTGCCGCCAGACAAGCGTGTGTGATATAGAACTGTCTGCGCCCAAAAACCTATATAGGCGTTGAGATCATACCTTGCGCGCGCCACAGCTGCAGAGGCGCCAAGCTCGCAGCTGTCTCTGGCAGAGCATGCAGCGCTCGCCTGGTGAGACGAGAAAAGTGCGCCCTTACACAAGCCATGCTGCAAACTTTCAATTTCACGCTCGCCGCACACACTGTTCAAAGAAACCAGCCCGCTATAGTCGGCCGGATTGCGTTCGCGTTTCTAACACGGCCCGTCCGAATCGCGCTTGCGCTTCCACAAATTGCTCTGCGGCTCTAAAGGTTTCATATCTACCGCGCTCAGCGCTTTGAACTCCGCCTGCACGGTTGCTTGGTCCCAGTTCACCAGGGCCCTGCGAAGATCCCATAGCCTCGTGGAAATCTTAGGGCGGCGGGGTAGTGCCGACGACACTCTTCGAAAATTGGCGTGGTCAAGGTGCAAAGACTCGTGGTTTTTTGCGATTTCGTTTTGGCTCGCGCGACCCTCTGCGGGGATGGGCGTGGTCGAGGTGCAAAAACTCGAGGTTTTTTGAGATTTTGTTTTGGCTCGCGCGACCCTCTGCGGGGATCGGCGTGGTCCAGGTGCAAAAGCTCGAGGATTTTTGGGATTTTTGGCGGTGCTCGCGCGACCCTTTACGGGGAACGGGGATCGGCGTGGTCGAGGTGCCAAAAACTGGAGGTTTTTTACGATTTCTGCGGCGCTCGCGCGACCCTCTGCGGGGATCGGCATGGTCGAGGTGCAAAAACTCAGAGTTTTTTGCGACTTTTGTTGTTCGAGCTGGTCGTCGGGAGTTGTTTCGTGGTTCGCGCGCCTGCTCGGACCGGCGGGTCGCGTGTTCCATTCCTTCTTGGTCCGCGGGCGGGCTTCGCAAGCTTCACGCAGCAACTTTCACACAGCAACTTTCGCCACGCACCTTCGCAGATCAACTTACGCACACCATTTTCGCATAGCAACTTTCGCAGAGCAACTTGCGCAAACCAGTTTGTGCAGAGGACCTTGCCCAGAGCAACTTGCGCAGAGCAACTTACGCAGAGCAACTTGCGCAGAGCAACTTGCACAGAACAACTTGCGCGCAGCAACTTGTACAGAGACATTTGCGCAGAGTCAGTTGCACAAGAGTTTCTCGCAGAGCAACGTGCGCAAAGCAACTTGCGCAGAGCAACTTGCACAGAGCAACTTGCACAGAGCAGCTTGCGCAGAGCAATTTGCGCAGAGCATTTTTGACAGAGCAACTTGCGCAGAGCAACTTGCGCAGAGCAACTTGCAACTTGCGCAGAATTTGCGCAGAGAACCTTGTACAGAGACATTTCGCAAAGTCAGTTGCACAGAGCTTCTTGCACAGAGCAGCTTGCGCAAAACAACTTGCGCAGAGCAAGTTGGACAGAGCAGCGTGCGCAGTGCGCAGAGCAACTTGCAGGGAGCAGCTTGCGCGGAGCAACTTGCACGGAGCAACTTGCACAGAGCAACTTGCACAGAGCATCTTGCGCAGAGCAACTTGCGCAGAGCAACTTGCGCAGACAGTCCCTTGAAAGTCCTCTGGCCCATGAGAGTCCCTGAGGGTTGATGTCTCCAGGGAAAAATCCATGCGGGATGGTCTTTAGGGGTGGGTGGTGCAAGGTGGGTTATGTCGCGAGGGGCTGGGAAAGATGGGAAAGGTGACATTCGGAGAAGAAATGGAGAGACTTCATAGCGACCTCCAGAGGTGCCTTCAGCTGGCCCCTAGCTGCTTGGTGGCGGTCCTTTGCAAAAAAGGGTCCGGCCTCCATTCTAGGTGTGTCTTTAGGGGAATCCCCGAAATGGTTCCTTTTGGTTTCCCGCTCAAAAAAAGACCGACCCGGGGTTTTCTTTTCCCCGTTTAGGGTTTTCTTTTCCCTTGTGTTTAGGGCATGTTGTGAATCTACCTACGCGGTGGCCATTTTGCTCCTAGCCTTGACCCAAACTTGCTGTTTCATTTGAAACCTTGAAACGCCGCCATGGACACCTTGCTGTGCTTTGGAGTGTGCCTCGCCATTTACACAGCCCTCGTGTCCGGCATCACTTGCCTTGCAGTTTGGTGCTTGTTGCACCAGCACCGCAAAGCTTTGCTTTGGCAGTCGGGCTTTCAGCCACTGCCACGCCCTGGGCCTATTCACATTCTGCCCAAACGCAAGGTTTTTCACCATCGGCACTGCCACCACCTGGCACAGCGTGATTCCACTGCCTTCGCCTTTCAGCCCTGTGACAATTGTGTCAGGCTTTGGTGATACACTCGCAGCATGCAACCGCATGCCTGGTGACAGCCTTGCCTTCCTTGCAGCTTGCTAATGTAAAAAACTGTGACAATGCACTTGGAACTTGAACCCATGTGCACCTTGCATTAGTGCGCTTGATTTGCAACAAATGTATTTCACCCTCCGCGTCAGCATTCGTGAGCCTTTTCAAGTCTATTGCATTGTGTGCCTTGCTTTCAGCTACGGCCTTAGTCATTGATTCTTGAGTCCGCTCTTGAATCGCATCCCCCCGGGGTTGCTGCCTTGATACCAAGTGTCTTGGCAAATTAAGGCTCCTCCGGGACCTTCACAAGGCGCAATGCCTTGCTGTCAGGGCCCAGCCCTAGACAGAACCGCACTTCCCCTCTGGGTTGCTGCATGTACCGACACCGCGTGTCAGGTACAAGCCCTGTGATTCAGGCACATCACATGACCTCACTCATGCATTCTTGAGTCCGCTCTTGAATCGCATCCCTCCGGGGTTGCTGCCTTGTCACGGCGTGCCTCAGCAATTAAGGCTCCTCCGGGACCTCTACAAGCCCTGTGATTCAGGCAAATCAGTCATCGCTCTTGAAGCACATCCCGGGGTTGCAGCCTTGACACCGCGCGCCTTGGCAAGTAAGGCTCCTCCGGGACCTTCACAAGACCTGTGATTCAGGCACATCAGCCATGACCCATGCATTCTTGAGTCCGCTCTTGAATCGCATCCCTCGGGGTTGCAGCCATGACACCGAGCGCCTTGGCAATTAAGGCTCCTCCGGGACCTTCACAAGCCCTGTGATTCAGGCACATAACAGACGCCAGCCACACCACAATAGCCAGAAGCTATTTAGACCTTGAGGTCATGATGGACGAATTCTACACGGTCCTTCTCCGCATTCTTATGCCACGCCACTGCCGTATGCCTTGTTGCATTGACACTGATCGAAGGCATCCGTGCCTTGTCGTGCCTTGGGGAGATTGTACAGCACTGGTTGTCCTTCGCTTACTACGCCCTCGCGTGATGGGGCACTGCACATTGCAATAAAACAACGGCGTGTCAGCCGCACAGACATGATGCGCATGCTTGATAACCTTCAAGCTACCAACGTGGAGATGCCCCCGCCAGGTCAGTGCAGCACCGGTCAGAGCCCCAGCAACAACCTCGTTTTTGCATTTATCATAGTCTTGCATGGACACCACAGCCCTTTCGCTCAATACTTTGTGATGGCGCTATCGCCTACAGACGTTCAGCCCTGCCCTGAATTGATGGAGCAATGGATCAGCCTGATTGCATACTGGGCAGACACTTTCTTCGCTAGGCAACGTAAGATTGCCCTGCTGAATTACCTTCGCCTTTACTTGGACTTCATCGTCCTGCGTACTGGCCTTCACGAGGGTTCAGTACACTTTGCCCGCCTTTCAACACTGTGCACGTTTGTCATAGCCTGCGCAAACCAGAGCCAGGTCTTTACGGTGAACAGCCTGGCCAAGTTCGCCTCCGCATTTGATTGGAGCAAGCCTACGGCCTGCTTTCGTGAACGGGCCGCAGGTCGCCAATCAGCCAGAGGCCTTCTAGCAGCTGCCAGTGATAACTTCAGGAACTTCGCAATGAGCATTCTGAAACCGCCTTAGTCTCGCTTTTGCACGCCTGCACTGCTCCCAAAACAACCAGCCTTTTGAATGCAATGTTATCCAGCCTTGAAGACCTCGAATATCTCATTGAGCGCCTTCAGACTGCAGTGCCCGCGTTGCCAGCCTTGCAGACCCACGCTCACGTGTTCAGCATTAGTTAATGCCTACATTGACCTTCAGTGCCAGCCAGTCAACTCAGGAACTAAAATTCTGCCGCAGCCTTGGTCAAGCATGTGTGTCACACTCATGCCAAATCAACAGTTGCCCTGGATTGGCGCGCTTGACAGGCTCGTGCTGCGCGCTTCCAGCAGCCCTGTCATCACGTGCCCCAGACTTGCAGAATTGGTTGCGCACTAGTTTTGCAGCCATCGCAGTTTGTTCGCAGCCATTGTGCTACCACGCCACGCTCCCACTCTCTCGCCCTCGACATGCCGGACCAGGCCAGAAGCTGCCTTTCCCACTGACGAGTCCTGGCCGCCTGAAGGGACATCCACGCAGGAATCTCCAGAGCCCTGCACGGAAGAACCGCCTTTGGTGAACCCCTTCACTCCAAACCGCGCAGACAATTTGTGAAAATATCAGCCCTCCAGCAAGAGTGAAAAGCCTTGGGCCGACCAGCTTGCGCCCGAGCTGCCTTCTGACGCCCCGCCTGCAGACACGGCAACCGCACCAGAGATGCCGCGCGACGCCCTGCCAGCCAAGGCCTTTGCCTTCGGACCCGCAGTGGCCAGGAGACCGTCCCCAACAAGCTGCCCCCGCAGAGGCCTCCGCCTGTGCCCCAGCCCAAGGCAGCCTTGAGCCCGCCTTGTGACTGGCCCCCGAACCCATCATCAGGGTTCCACGAGCCCAGGCCCCACTTGCAGCATATGGGCCTTTCACCAGACACGCCTTTGCACGCGTGGGACGGCGGCTGGTGGATGAACTACTACGACTTGCCCTTCGGTAGCCCTCCTGCGTGTGCCACACGCATTAGCGAGGACCATCACTCCTTCAGCATCGATTCCTGCTGGAAACGCCTTCACAGCTGTGGCCAAAGCCCACCCAGCCGCAGGAAAACACACGCGCCATTGCCCAGCTGGAGCAATGCGCGCAACTCCCCGCTGGAGCCTGATTTCGACCGAAAACGAGCGAATCTGGAGGCTCAGGCACCACACTTGCCATCTGAGTTGGCCGTTTTGAGCGCTTTTTGCACCAAAAACGGAGCGGTGACAAAGACCGGTGACATCGGAAAAACGTTCAGCTTGATGCAGAATTTGGCTGTTTTGCAGGGTTTTGGGACCAAAAATCCCAAATTAATTGGTTACTATAAGCTGGTGTTCCTTACTACTACAACGCATGTTCAACTGGGCGTAAAGGAAGCCAGGCATGATGCAACGCGTGCACCCGGTGGCCCAAAATACACCTCAGAGACGACGGTGGGTGGGTGGAAGAAAATCCCCCAAATGGCGACGCGGCCGAAGATTCAAACATTTTAACAGAGTTAAGGCATGTTGCACTGCTTCTAGCTTGAACCCAAACAAGACCACCCAAAAGAACAATGCAAGTCCAAGGCGGCCGCAATTCTTTTTACCGGGATTGCTGAAAGTAGGGTGCGTTGACCCCCCGGAAACTACAAGGCAAGACAACGCGTGTCCTTGCAAATGCATGCAGTGCGTGCATGGCGCGGCATGCGTGCCCGCCTGACCAACAAACCGGTCTGTGGTCAGGAAAGGGCAAGCTGCGGCTCTGCCCAAACCTGCATGATCCGGAGACCACGTAGTCCGGAGAGCTGTTTGGAGCCCTAGTGGTCCGGTCCGGAGACCAAGCGTCCGGAGACCATGAACGGAAGTGCAGAGCATCTGCTGCTTCTCATTGCAGAGCCCCGTGCAAGGCAGACACAAGGGAAAAGAAAACCTAAACGTTAAGGCATGTTGCACTGCTCCTAGCTTGAACCCAAACAAGACCACCCAAAAAAACAATGCAAGTTCGAGGCGGCCGCAGTTCTTTGTACCGGGATTGGTGAAAGTAGCACTGCTTCCAGGGCACGGGTGCGCCTGGAGTGACTTCCCCTTCAGTGTTTTAGGCAACCCCGGTAGAAGCGAGCCACCCTTTAGAGTGGGGTTGCACCTGGCAGGGCGCTTGGTTGTGCGCATCCTGTCGCTCAGGCGCTCTTTTTTAGTTAAAGCGGCTTGATGTCAAGCTGCTGGCTGACGCAGCCAGGTATTCTGGTTGCCAGGGCGAGGTTGGCTGCGGGTCGCGATGCATGTTGGGATGCAATATGGCTCGGCTAAGCACTGCTGGCAAGGCCCGCAGGGCTGAAGCGCACGCGACTCTTAGGGCGATGATTGTCAGTGCCTGAAGGCATGCTGAACGAGTAGTGCCCACCACCAATATGGCTGTGGGGAGCTTGCAGCAGCGCCAACTGCGCCAGTGTCTCGAAGCATGCGATGTACCGCTGTCCAGGCTTGATAAGGCAAGGCCATACTGCCCGCACCTGCATGTTCCAGGTTTCGGCAAACCAAACCACTTGTGAGGAGGAAGTGATTGCCCAGCCCTATTCCTACCAAGTCGTCTTCGGCACGCGCATCCGCGGCTGCCAAGACTTGCAACGGGCGCGGCCGTGCCAAGGGCTGAACTGGCGAGCGCTGGAAGCACGAGCCAGCCATGTAAGGCATTGCTGGCTTGACTTGGAGAGGCCAGTATAAGGGTCATTGGGGTCTGCGATGCGTACCCACGTGGGTTTGCTTGTGGCCGGCGCACGCGGGATGTCCTGAGGGCAGTGTGTGGCGCGACCCGAAATTTCCAAACTTTTGGAGCCCGCTGCGATCCACACTTGTTTTGAGATCCTTGTTCAAGGATGCTCTGAAGGCTGACCACATTTGAGGTGGTTTTGAGTGCATTGAGCCTGGCGGGTTCTGGCATGGTTTCTCCATGTTGTAATTCCAGCAGAGCAACTCTCCCTGCACGTTGCGGCCTTTCAACCCTTTGCCTTGCAAGGGTGCCGGAAAACTGGGCTGGGGCTCGCCACGGCCTTTGGACTTGGTGGGGAACTTGCCACGCCCTTTGGGTGGACCTTTGGGAGGTCCTTGCCGATTGACGCGCTCAGGGACGGCGCGCGAAGGCCGAGGGAGCAGCTGCATCGCAACGGGCGGCGTGAGCATGAGCTCCTGGATGGCCTGGTCCACAGGGAAATCATCATCACTCGGCAAGGACGCACCCACCTTGTGGGATATGCCCATCCACAGCTCCTTGTCTGCTGCCGTGAGCTGCTCCAAAGCAACCGGTGTGAAACCTTGCGGGGGCTGTTGCGTAAGAGTATTGAGGAGGTACGCGCGCCACTTCTGCCAGGCGTCGAAGGTGGCGAGGCCGGCGATTTCAGCTGCTGCTGCACGTCTGGACATGGCTTGCTGAACTCGCAAGCCGTCCGATACGTTGGCATGGCGGGAGGCCTGACCTTCCTTCAAGGAAAGCTTGCCATCATGGTTTTGCATGACTTGGAGTTCCTTATTGTACGAGCAAGCCGACAGCTCCTGCTCGCGGCTGGTGCACTTGTGAAACGGCACCCAACGCACGGAGCGGGCCTCCAACATGGCGCTGAAAGCGTCAACCAAGTCATAGGACGGTTCTTGATGGCGTGTAAGGTCAATGCCAGGAAGCTTCTCTCGAAGCTTGGTGAGGCGCGACTCCCGTTCAACTGGCGGAAGTTTCCTCACCACATCGGATGCTGAGCTCGCACGGGCCACTTCCTCGTGCAGTGAAAAGCAAGCGCCGCAGCGCAATCTCCTGGCCGAGTGGCACCGAGAGACCACTAAGAGTCTCACTGGCCCATGCCCGCAGCGAGGTCTCATCTGTGGTGCCTGGGGTACCCGCCGCAAAGCCCAGCTGGGCCAATGAGGCGATGCCCTTGTCGCTAAGGGCCTGCAGAACGTCTCATGGCGACCTGTGAAATGACAACCATAAACTCGAGCCGACGGCTAGACAAGTGGGATCTGCACAAAAACAAGCACAAACTGAACATCAGGAAGGCTGCTCTAAGGTCGGAGCTCTCGGGCATGTGCCTATGCGGGCGCACATGTGTTCGTGCGTCGGCCGTCTCTTTTGCACAGCATCCGTGCAATATAGATTTAGAGTTGGATCGGCGAAACAAAGCACCGATCCTTTGTTCCTTCAGCACTCGTCGTGTTTGCCAGAGGCATGAAAGCACTGCTTGCACCTGGGAAAGGGTTGGTGAACCAAATGGCCAACACTCAAAAATCGGTCAGTATTAGCCCTTCCGCAGAGAAGGCGCTCTTCAGAGTCGCCGCCGGCTATGTGTATGGTTCGCAACTTCTGGCGCTGAACCAACAGAAATGGAGGTTGAACGGAAAAGAACGGCTGCTTGCAAGGCGGCAAGAGCCGCAGCCGGGCTTTCATCGGGGTCACCGAGGTCCTCCTCAGTGCCTTCAGGCACAACGTCCTCTGAAGACGACGAGTCGGAGTCGCTGGTCGGGTCTGCCGGTCCCAGCGCTGACTCTGCTGTCACTGTGGTAGTGCCCGCAGACACACCTTCAGAGCTTGGTCGAGGCAGAACTGCGGAAGCAGCGCCATCGCCTTCCTGTGTGCCGGGCTCATTGTCGGCCGTCGACACTTCCTCTGAGGTGGACTCTAAGATAGCGGCAGCCCTCTTGGGCGCAGTCACCACGGCAGCCCTGGACGCCGCCCTCCTCGGCAAGGCGGACGCCAGCGCGCTGGCCGCCCTGCTCTCCACGGGTTGGACACGCCGCTGGAGGTAGACACCAAGATAGCAAATGCCCTGCTGGGTCTCGCCACCGAGGCCTTTGTCGCAGCGCAGCTTGCTAGCCGGGACGCCAGCATCTCGGCGCTCCAGGGGGCCAAGGCCGACACGTCGCTGCTGGCCTCGTACGCCACGAACGCCGCGCTCTCAGCCAGCGAGACCACGCTCCAGAGCGCCCTCGACGCAATCCTTGCGGAGCTCGCCGCCCTGCAGCTTTCCGGCAGCGGCGGAGTTGTTAACGCGCCGGCCTGGGCGGGCTTCAGACTTGGAAGCTTGTTCGCGGAAGCAACGTCGTTCGCAACCTGCATCTGGGATAGTGCCCGAGGTCTGTCCCGCACCACCACCCCCCCCCCTCACCCTCTTGCAAAGGGGGGGGGGTCCACCACCCGCAGCACTTAAAGAAGAGGGGGAGGGGTCCACCACCACCCCCCCCCCGGCCCTCCCCCCCCCTGCACCCCCCCCCCACCTTGAGCAGCTGCGCAGCTAAATCTTGGCGCCACATGTGAGCAGGGGTGCAACTAAATCTTGCTACAAAAAATCTTCAAAAGTGGCGGGCAGCCCCCCTATGATGTTTCAAGGGTGAAGGTGTGATGATTCAAAGAGGGCGGGCGGATGTTCGAAGTGATGATTCGAGTAGAGGCGCAGTTAAAGCTTGTTGCAAAATGTACTAAGTAGCGGGGGGGTTGGGGGGGGCGGCAGCCCCCCCCATGATGCTCGAAGAAGAGCTTGTTGCCAAATGTCCTAAGTAGCGGGGGGGTTGGGGGGGCCGCCCCCCCCATGATGCTCGAAGAAGTGATGATTCAAATAGGCGTGCAATGCAACCTAGGTGGAACATCAAGGAGTGATGATTCAAAGAGGGCGGGCGGATGTTCGAAGTGATGATTCGAGTAAAAATCCTCAAAAGTGGCGGGCAGCCCCCCTATGATGTTTCAAGGGTGAAGGTGTGATGATTCAAAGAGGGCGGGCGGATGTTCGAAGTGATGATTCGAGTAGAGGCGCAGTTAGCTTGTTGCAAAATGTACTACGTAGCGGGGGGGTTGGGGGGGGGCGGGAGCCCCCCCCGAAGAAGAGCTTGTTGCCAAATGTCCTAAGTAGCGGGGGGGTTGGGGGGGCCGCCCCCCCCATGATGCTCGAAGAAGTGATGATTCAAATAGGCGCGCAATGCAACCTAGGTGGAACATCAAGGAGTGATGATTCAAAGAGGGCGGGCGGATGTTCGAAGGGATGATTCGAGTAGGGGCGCGTCTAAATCTGGGTGCCAAATGCGCCAAGTAGCGGGGAGCTGCGGTCAATCCCTGCAACAAATCTAAAAAAGCAGCCGGGGGGGATTCAAAGAGGGCTGGCGGATGTTCGAAGTGATGATTCGAGTAGAGGCGCAGTTAAAGCTTGTTGCCAAGTGTACTCAGTAGCGGCGGGGTTGGGGGGGGCGGCAGCCCCCCCCCATGATGCTCGAAGAAGAGCTTGTTGCCAAATGTACTAAGTAGCGGGGGGGTTGGGGGGGGCGGCAGGCCCCCCCAGGATGCTCGAAGAAGCGATGATTCAAATAGGCAATGCAAATTCTTTTTTTCAAGGGTGAAGGTGTGATGATTCAAAGAGGGCGGGCGGATGTTCGGAGAAATGATTCGAGCAGGGGCGCAGCTAAATCTTGTTGCCAAATGTACCAAGTAGCGGGGGGCTCGAAGAAGAGCTTGTTGCCAAAAAAAAAAAATTGTTTATTTAACAAAAAAACTGAAGTAGCTAGGCAGCAGCCTGTTTGGTGGTCCCCAGTATTCTTCTCGAAAAGTGGGACGGCAATGGAAATGGAGGGTGTGGCGGTGGTTGCGTGGAGTGGTTTGTGGGGGGTGGTGTGGTGGTGGTGATCATAAGTTGGGCGGGGGGGGGGGGGTGGTGGTTCTAGCGATGGAAAAGATGGTGGGGGGGGGGGGGTGGTTCTAGCAAAGGAAGATGGTGGGGGGGGGAAAAAATGGTAAAAGTAGGGGGCCTGGGGGGTGGTCTGTTGAGGGTTGCCTGTTCTGGTTTTTATGTTCATCTCAAATCTGTGTTCCCCCTTATTCGTTTTTAAAAGAGGGTTTTTAGGGAGCCTATTTATCGTTTTCGTTAAGGTAATCATTTGGGTAATTTCTCGCCTTGTTCATTGTTGGGCTAGGGGCAAACATCTTTTTCATTTGAAAGAGTTAGCCCTTTTAGTAGTTATCAAGTTCTGGGGTGTTGGGTGGGTCTTCTGGTTTGCCGTCGCTTTGCCATGTTCTCTTCATACTCGACTTCCTCAACTGATGTTCCGCCGGGTTGCCCAGAGAGTGCTTTGTCTGCCTGGTGAGAGAAACGACCTTTTTGAAAGCCTGACGCTTGAGCATTTCATGAACTCAGATTGAAAGACGACACTTGATGACTTTCCGTTGGTGTTGCTTGCTCAAACAGCGCCTTTGTTCACAATTCGCTCTCATTTCTCGCATTGACGATACCCTTTGAGTGATGGCATCTTCCAGTGCATCCGCATTGGAGTTCATGGTTCGGGTCTTCCATGAGACCTTTGAAGAAGTGCCAGAGGTGAAGGTTTCAGTTGAAGCCACCACCACCTTGGAAGATTTCATGAAGTTGCTTCGTGAGAATGCCACGATTGCCGACTTGACCTTTGAGAACCCCCGCTTGGCTGGTGTCTGTGACAATGGTTGGTTGCCTCGCATGAAGGAGGATATGACCGTTGCTGACTACATGGTGGATTACAACGACAGGTTCCACCAAGAAGGATTCCACTTTGCCTTGGTTGAGAAAGACCACCACCATGAGATGCTTGCAGACAATGAGGACGAGGTGGAGAGCATGATTGAGAGTGACAGCGACTTGACCGAGGGTTCCGACAAGCAGGATGAGGATGAGAAGAAGACTGACCGAGATGGTAGTGAAAGCGATGATGATGGTGGACACACCCCTCCGCCTTCGTCTGGTGCGATGCCCGCTTCAGGTGGCTACCCGTTGACTGGTGCCTCTGCTGGTTTCGAGACCTTGGAGGACAAGACGCTGGAGGAGTTGGAAGAGATGGAGGCTTCCATCAAGGTTCAGGGCACACTTCTGGTCAAGCGGTTGAAGGAGGTGAAGGACAAGATGAAGGAGGTTAGAACAGCGACCAAGGCTGAGCGGGATGCGGCGAAGCGGAAGGCGCAGAACAAGACCAAGACTGAGAATGACGCAAGGGACAGAGCCCAGAACATCACACTGAACATCCGCCCGTCATCGGAGATGATGCCCTTCACGGCGGCGGTCAAGAAGGGCGACCCTGTCAAAATGGTGAAGATGAGGTCGATGAGCCACGTCCACCCTGACATGGAGGGCGAGAAGAAGTTGATGAAGAAGGCGAAGTCATTTGTGTTCACTCACAACAACAAGACGATGGAGTATGACATCTCCACACACCGCACCACTTGCAGGAAGTATGGCTTGCTGGATGGTGATGTCATCACCCTTGCATCGGTTGGAGTTGGCGGAGCCCCTGTCCGAAAGACAATCTTCAAGCCGAAGGTGATGGGCACTGCCAGCTTCATCACGGACGGTGACAAGTCCTTGTTTGAACTCGCCTTCAACATGGGCAAGAGCGTGGCCATCCTGAAGAAGATGGACTTTGACACTTTCCTGAAGGATTGTGGTGAGAGTGAGTTGGAGGAGATGAAGAAGTTTTTCGAGAGCGACCGCTCCAAGATGGAGTTGAAATTGGTGAAGTCAGCGGAGTTCTTGAAGTCCTACAAGGACATGAACGCACTGGTGGTCAAGTTGGTCTACTCCATGGATTACCTGAAAGACTTGATGTGTGACAGCATCTTGGACAAGTGCGACAGCAAGTTGTCGAAGTGTAAGGATACTGTCATCCGCTCCATTGACATTGCCCTTGCCTTGAAGCGTGGCAAGGCTGACATGGAGACCTGATATCACAAGAAGAGGCGACATGTTTGTTTGTCTTGTTGCGTTTATCATAATGACGGTTTTGTCATTGGTTTGCCTTATGATGTTTGTATCATAATGATGGTTTTGTCATTGGTTGGACAGATGATGTTTGTGTCATATGATGAAACCATCATTCGGATTTCAAAGGGAAAATGAAAGAGAATGATGTTTTTATCATACCCAGATGATGTTTTTGTCATACCCCTATGATGGTTTTAACATGTGTTTCTGCACTGTTTAAACCTGCAGGTGAGCACCACTTGAACCTGCCTTGCGACCAGTATTTGCTGACGGCTTTGGGTCTTGACAGGGTGTAGGTAGATGGTGCTCCGAACGTGACATCTGGCACCAACATAGAAATCAGACATTTCATTTTGTGTTTCGGTTGACGGTGCAACTCCTTCATTTTGAAGGTGATGATACGTTCAAGAAACCAACCATCGGCATGGGTCTGATGAGAAAAGGTGCTCTCTCTGTTGCTTTGCAGTTGTGAATGTGTTTGTGTCACTGAGCCACTTGCACTTTCCGAGGGTTCAGAAAGCCCCCTGCCACTTTCCAAAGGGTTGGAAACACACCCCCAAACCAGCAAATCACCACCTAAATTAGGGTTTCCAAAGGGTTGGAAGGTCTCCCTGTCAAAAGCCCTTTCCCTCTTTCTTACTGGTCGGAAACCCCTGCTCCTTTCCTGCCCCTTTCCTTTGTCTACGCCTCGCATCTGCCACCCTCCTGAGGTTGGGAAGTCATCGTCCTCGTCACCTTCTTCGCTGTTGTCTTCTAGGTTCTGGGGTGGGAAGGGTTCTGAGGGTTTTGGGTATTTGTGTTTTAGTGATAAGGGGAGGGTTCAAACAATGATGTGAAGGGAGCTAGTTTACCGAACAGCCTTGCAGAGCCTGACATTTGGGGACTTGTTTCAACCAATGTTGCAGGGAGTGGCTTCACCTAGTTTACCTGTAGAGCCTGTCATGTGGTCACTGCATCCCACCCACCCAATTTTTCCCACCAACCACAACAACCCCAGTTAACCCGTCAACCCAAGCAGTCAAAACAACCTCATAAATCCCAACAGCCTTCCCAATAAAAACACATCGCGCGCGTCCTGTCTGTCAGAAGGGAGGAGCTTTATGCGGAGATGGTGAGGGAGGGATGGGAGGGAGGGAAGGGAGGGTCTAACAAACAAACGAATATATCACTTATCAAATTAGTAGGTATCTTATATAAATCTTCCTGTTTATGTTTAATGTATCCTTCACACCAATCCGATTTTTTGCCACTAGGTAGTCTCTGTGCTGTTTCTATATGTTTCCCATTCCTAACCTTACCACAATCCCCACAACATAATGGCCTAGGTTTCCAAGTTTCAATGTTTGACCACAACCTCGTTCTCTTCCGATAATTAAACCCGTATTTACAATAATCCACATCATAGTAGTTTAAACCTCTCATAAACGGTTGTTCTTTTAATAATCCTGTTTGAGGATTTTCTATTATCCAGTATTTCGGTTTGAAATAATCTATAATTTCAAGAGTTTTCAAAACAATACTATTAGCGTAATCTATCTTTCTAACCCCAGTGGTTTTAGCCCTGCTGTATTCGGTGCATGGAGGAGATGCCCAAATCACATCAAACTCACCCACATCAAACTCTTTATAACCCCAACTCAAAATATCAGTATTGATATTTGCATTTTTTAAATCAAGGGAAATGACACTAAAACCCAAATCCCGAGCAACCCGACCAACCGAGCCTGTCCCTGAGAATAATTCTAATAATTTCATATTATTAGAACTATGTAGATAATTATTTTATGGAGTAATGTCGCGAAGCTCATTAGGCTATTACTTTGTAATAGCGTAATGTCCATATGGTAATGAAGTGAAAGCATCAATATAAAACCTTTTATTTTCATAATTACTGAGAGATTCCTTTACTTGAGACATTGAATATATTTGATGCGACTTACTTCTGATGAAGTTATATGTGATTTCGTGCTTTTTGTTTTGAAACAATGCTTCGTGATAGTTCTGATACGACAGTTCTTTTTTCACTTTGTGTTTCACTACACCTTTTGATTTCTTATGTTCATCATCCTCACCGTGTAGTGTAAAAGCATATGACTTTGGTTTGAGAGCTATGAATTTGGTAATTATCTTTGAAGAGCATTCGTCCTTAAACATTCCTAAGACCTTTTTATTAGTTTTGTCATGACATGGATGCTCAACAGGATAGTCGCTAAAATCCATGTGTTGCTTTATATCATTGAAATCCTTATAGACATCATCAGTCATTGTTTGAATTACGTAACTGTCAGTATCAGTATAAACCAGTTTTATGTTTTCATTGTATTTTTTCTTAAGGACATCATAGTAAAACTGATACATATGTAATTTGCTTAAATCTAAAATGCTCATTCCCAGGAAAATCGGTTTATCCAGTTTCAGTTTCGCTTTAGTTTTTTCAACTCCCACCAGATTTTCATTTATAATAAATCGGTTTTTGAATGTTGGGTTATTCACGCATTTTTCATATCTTACCTCATTATCAACTAATTCAAAGTCCATATGATTTCGTTTGTCTTCCATAGTTTTTCCGTACACCGCGTTATTCATTAATTTGAATAAATCTTTCTCAAAATCGCTTTTGGCTTCTTTGCTTTTACCAGTGTTGAAATCAATCCACGGTTTCAACCATGCCCTCTGTTGAAACTTTATTATCCTATGGACTTTACCCATTTTCATTCCCATTTTCAAATAATACTGTAGAGTCTTGATATGAACCACATATTTTTCTTTATCCTTTAGATTTAATATTAACTTACTTGTTTTCTCGTCCTTGGGACTTTTACCATCATAATATATTTTGAAGACTTGCTTTTGATAATCGGAAAGCATATTCACATTTACATTCATTATTTCAGGCGCTAGTGGATAGTTAGAGTGGAAGTCGTGCAATGTTTCGGGATATTCCAAATCAACTTCCATAATATAACCGAACTCATCGTTTTCATTCCATTTTTCAACAATGGGAGTTTTCTTTGCCCACTTGATATTTTTTAGCGGTAACTTCTGGGACATTGCCAAACCATACAAGTTATTAGCATCCAAGTAACTAATATAATTTGATGGCTTGTTCTCATCATATGCTTCCCCCATATACTTACAAGTAGTACCGCGCAAGGCGGTGGCGGAAGTTTCTAAAAAAGAACCACTATAGGAGGCTTGAACAACCAGGGCAAACATGTTTGGGGCCAAATTGAAAACCAATCATGTTTTGTTTGTGACGAACATTGCCAAACGGTCACAAAAGAAATCAACAGGTCATGTCTTCACAGGCAACTATTCCACCGCTCGGACAAAAACTGGAAAGAAAACCTGGCTGACAGGGAGCCTGCCTGACCGCAAATGTTTGACAAGTCTTAAGCCTCCATCATTTACCCTTTGTTACCATCCGCCCGCCCGTTGTCCCACCGGCTCTTTTTCCTTTTTATGCGGGCAGATTCACTTTGTCTCTGTTCAAGGCAGCACGGTCAGAAAAGACGCATGCTGCCAGGCAAGGCACACTGCAAGGCACACGGCCTGGCAAGCGCCGGGCGGTCAGAAAAGACGCACCCTGGCGCATCTCAAGCGCATTCAGCGCTGTCTTGTCAAGCGTTCAAGGTCATCGTGCACCTCTTGCGCCGCGGTGCGAAGCTGGAGACACTCGTCAATGTCATTTTGCTCGAAGTGTTTTTTGGCGTGCAGCGGAGTAAAGGCAACCAAGCCGGGTATGTCTTGGCCTTCGTTGCTGTGAAACTCAGGGAGCCAGCGGGGAAGGCCTCTTATGAGCATCACGCGGTCATCGCCGTCTGCTGCTCTTTCGTCCGCACGGGCCACAAAGCCTAACTCCTGCAAAAGCGTGCGAAGATACTGCCTGCAAAAGCGTGCGAAGATACTGGCTGGCCCGCTGGTCTCGCGCGCGCGGGTCAGCCCCTTTGCTTCCGATCTCCGTGTACCTCAAGTATCGCTGCGCGTTCAGAGTGGCCATGATGCCATGTTTTTTGTTGAAGCCATGCCAGTGTGGGCACACGGTGCCAAAGCCCATAAGCTGCTTGTGCCTGCGACATCTTCCAAGAGGGCATGTGTCGTGCACCAAGTAGTGCTCGATGTCCCCCGCATCGTTTTAGTATCCAATGGGGCGATACTTTTCACCCCACATGGTGCAGCAAACGGGTCGCACCACAGAGCGGGCAGCGTGGTGCCTCTTGCGGTAGTTATGCGCCACCCAGCCGGCATCGGCATCGCCAGGACGCGTGCGCTGCGCTCTGATGCCGCAGCCTAAAAGAAAGTCATACAAGGCAACATCCCAAGCCTCCTGGCGCGCCAAGTGCACGGAAGCACACATGCCCAGCATGAGCTCCACGTGTGCTCGCAAGTGTGGATGCATCACACTGTCGGGCCTCAGCGTGGCCATGATTTCAGCTCCCAAAGCTTGCAAGTGGATTTGCGCTCCAAGGGCTGAGACAGGGGCAGAAAAGCCGCCTGCGTGGCCAGCAGCAGGGGCAGAAAAGCCGCCTGCGTCTGACATCCACCAAGGCATGCCGAGATTGGATTGCTCGAAAGAGGCTCGCCAGTCCCTTGAAAGCAGGACGTGCCCCAAAGTCATATCTGCAGGCACCGGCAACGGGACTTGCAAGCAGACATCCGTCTCGGAGATCACATTGTCGTGCACACGGGCAAATTCTTCAGCAGTGCGCACGCTCTCGGAACTAGGCAAACGCCACTCCTCCCTTGCAGGGTCCACGCGTGGCATCTGCGCGCCAAAATTGATGGAATGCAAGCGCATGATGCCGCCGGCACCCCACTCGAAGACGCCTTCTCCATCTTCGTACTTCAAGACATGCTTGTAGAAGAGTTCCATCTTGTAGCCGGTGTACCATGCTACCACCCCTGGATATTTCAACACCAAGCGTCTGTCCAGGGACAGCTTCCTTTCTGCCGGCTCTAGTGGGTCGGAGCGACCATGGCGTCGCCGAGTCACGGCGGCGTCGTACTTTTGCAAAATTTGCGCTAAGTCCTGCAGATGGCAGTCGTCAAGGTCGTGAAGTGGCAAGGAATTTCTCCCCCTGCTTGCAAGCAACTCAGCGAGTTCTGAAGCTTTTCCAACAAGGCACGCAGCTCTGGGTCTTCGGCTGCAGCTGCATCCACAGCGCGGTTAGAAAGGACGCGCGCTGCGTCGCCCACGCGGTCAGAAAAACGCGCGTAGACGCAGTCACGGCGCGGTCAGGAAAGACGCGCGCTGCGTCGCCCACACGGTCAGAAAACACACGCGCAGACGCATCCACAGCGCGGTCAGAAAAGACGCGCGCTGTGTCGCCGACGCGGTCAGAAAAGACACGCGCAGACGCAGTCTCGGTCACGGCGGAAGCTCCCCAAACAGCCTCAAGTGCATGCTCTGCAGCCACGCATTGCTCCTTCAGTGCCTGCTGCACAGGTGAGTCAGGCGCCAATGCCTCTTTCTCGGCGCTGACAGCTGTGCGCCACACCTCCAAAACTTGCTCTGCCTTCTGCTCGAGCGTCTCTTGTTCAATCTGCTCTACCAAAGCTTCAAGATCGCTCCTCTGCTGCAGCTTCTCTTGCGCCGAGCCAATCATGGCTTGCTCGAAAGCAGCAATCACCTTTGTGAACTGAGCTTTCCCCATCTTCATCAACTCTTCGTTGGTGTACGAAGCACTCGTGTTCAGGCCGACTTGGCGCTTCACAAAGTAAGTTCTTGAGCGTAGTGCCTTATAACGCAGGGCCGTGTTCAAGGCAAAAAAGTAAAAGCGCGGGTGCGCTTGGAAGCGACCGTCGGCTCGCAGCAGCATGTGTTTGATCCACTCCCAGAAAGAGAGCGGCTGCTGGTTCTCCGCTCGCTCCTGAACATGGGCCCAGTAGTCCCCCTGTCCCAGCGGAAGAGTTTGAGGAACCCTGCAGCGATGTAGTACGGGTGATCCTCACGGATGAGCACGTTGCGAGACAGCACTGTGGGGGGATCCACAATGGGCAGGCCTGCCACACGACCTGCGCCGTGGCGCTGAAGACTGGCTGAGGCCAGCACATCTGAGCGATGTGCATCGCCCAAGGCATTCCAAAGAGCCTCTTGCATCTCTTGCTGCGTTTGCTGCCCCGCCAAGTCTTCGGGAGACCAAAAGCCTTCGGGAGTCAGCGGCTGCTCCTCCCAGGCCGACAGCTCTTGCACGGCTGTCAACTCATCGTGCAAAATTTGCTCAACTTGGTCGTGTCCCATGCTTGGCTGGTCTGTCAAAGGGCGGTCAGAAAAGACGCACCGCTGCTGCGAGACTAAGTACCCCACGAGAGTCGAGGTGACCAACTCATCTGGGCCACCGACAGCTGCAAAGTCCAGCTCGTCGAGCTTTTGTCTCAAGCTACACCAAGTTTTCTCCATGCGGTCAGCATCACTGACGCTCTCTGGCGGCTCGTGCAAAGCTCGTACTTGCGAGGCCAGCTGCCACATCGCAAAGAGCCTCTTTTCGATCTGGGGCCAGATCTGCTGCTGCACTTCCTGCACCTCCAAGCCCTCAGGCTCTGCTCCCACACTGGCCCGTGCCGTACAGCGTAAAGATCCGCACCAAGTGCTGGATCGGGGACAGGATCTCTTCCTCGAAGAAAGTCAGGGCATCGATCTCCGGGAGAGTCTCTCCCGGATCTGTGTGGTTGGCCGCCGTCAAGCGGAACGGCTCCTGATGTTGCCTTGGCACGTTCCTTGGCTTCGTGCAAGCAGTTCTCACAGATTGGCTTGCCGGCTTCCAGCCAATCGGCCTCAGGTGCCCGACAGAAGTTGGTCTTCTGAAACGCTTGGGTCTCGAAGCCTCCGGGCAGGCTGCCTTTGCCTGCGGCAATGCCGAACCAGCCTTCCTTGCAGTAATGGCAGTCCTGAAACTCCATGCTCAGCATGTAGGAGTCCACCTCATGCACACGGTGGAAAAACGGCATTATGCGGGCTTCGGCGTCCATGCTGTTGCCGTACAACTGCCGTAAGCTCTTTGGCAGCCGAGGCCGCGGCAAGTGGTCCCCTAAAACTGTCTCACTGGCGTGCAGCTTTGGCTCATGCCATGCCTTTAATGGCATGTGTTCCACTTCGATGAGAAGCGGCTGCAGCGCCCTGCGAACACGCTCTTGGTCCACCAGGGACAGATGGCACCAAGTTCTCCGGAGGAAATCATAGCCGAAGCGAAAATCATCATCGGCTTTCTTGCCATTGCCGCTGAACAGCTCCTCGGCACAAGTAGCTCGCAGTGCCTGCAGCTCGGCCTTTCTTTGCTGAAGCATAGTCAAAAACTTTTCGACCAGAGCGGTTTCGGAGACACACAAGTCACGCTCCCAGCCTTGCACGAGTGCTTCTTGCTCCGGCGACAGATGCTGTCTGTATCTTTTGAGAAACATAGCACAAAAGGAAGAGCCTACATCAGCTCCCTGGTCAAGGCTTTGCAATGCCTTCACCAGGGAGCTCTTTTCTTGAGCTCGCAGCACGGCAGAGTAAGCTTGGACAAAAGCACTCAGCCTTGCAAAGCTTCGTTGAAGGCCGGCCAGAAAAGGCGCAGCCTCCAACTTGGACTTGTCACAAAGCACAAACTCCCAGTCTTCTAAATGCTCTTTCTGGTCGGCATTCAACAACGCCACGTGCCTGTCGAAGAAATTCTTAGCTTGCTTCCAACGTGTGTCGGAATTCGCGCGGTTGCTGCTGACAACAGCTGACAAGCTTTGCTTCTGTAGCTGAGCAATTTCAACAGCATTCTGAGCGAAGAAGGCTTGCACTTCGACAAAGGCAGGAGCACGACGCGATGCTGCAGCTTCTTTTGCCGCAGCACTCACTTGACACAACTCAGCTTCCTTTGCAAGCAAAAAATCCTTTTCCGCGGACGCCAAGCGGTCGCTATAGCGCAGCAGGAAAACACGGCAAATTTCTGGCTCGCTCCCACTCTGGTACCTGACTGCGCCGCTTGCTGTTGAGCAAAGCTGTAAGCGTCGGCTTCTTCATTTGCACAAGCTCCTGCGAGTAGGCTGCCAAAAACGCCACCGTCTTATCAAATGCGTCTGCCATGGCGTCCGGAGCGGTCAGAAAAGACGCGCTCCACCGTGCGGGATACACAAGGAAACGATGTCACTGGCATGTGTCTGTGGAAGTATATGCGTTCTGCGGGAACACAAACTAAAAAAAAAACATCAAGAGGTTGTCCGCCTGAGCGTGATGCTGGTAGGTCGGCTGGTGACAAACAACAAACTAGAACATTAACATGTTCTCGGCCTGTGCGTGGTGCTGGTGGGAGTGCTGGTGAAAGTGTAGTGGTGGTAGTGGTGGTGGTGATGTGAGTTGCCGCTCCGCGATTGAAGCCGGGACATGAACAAACATGAACAGTGGTGGTGGTGATGCTAGTGATGCTGGTGACGAAAACCGGGACAGTGAACAAACATGACATACGCGGAGCAACTGACAAGACAGAGCCGAAACGCCACACGGTCACAGCGACATTACCTCCCTATCTATCTATCTGTCTGTCTATCTACCTATCTATCTGCCTGTCTACCTCTCTATCTATCTGTCTACTTGTCTCTCTATCTTTCCAGCTTTCTATCTATCTATCTATCTATCTATCTGTCTGTCTGTCTATCTATCTAGAGCGCGACTAACTCAACAGGGCAGCGTAGGATGCCTTGCGCGTTGCCACTCCAATGCGTTTTACCACTGCCAAGCTGCATTCCATCTTAGAAATGCGCACCGCGCGCAAGCGCCACGCATTTTTTCCAAATTGGATGAAAGCCTTGCGCGTTGCCATTCCAATGTGTTTTACCACTGTCAAGCTACATTGCATCTTAAAAACGCGCACCGCGCGCAGGCGCCACGCATTTTTCCAAGTTAGATAAAAGCCTTGCGCGTTGCCATTCCAATGCGTTTTACCGCTGTCAAGCTACATTGCATCTTAAAAACGCGCACCGCGCGCAGGCCGCGTGCGATTTTTGAAAGTTGGAGCTTCCAAAAGTAGCCCGACCCTGTAGTGTTTTTACGATTTTGACTTCCAAATGTGCACCGCGCGCACCGCGTGCGATTTTTGAAAGTTGGAGCTTCCAAAAGTGTGCCGGGAATGTAGTGTTTTTACGATTTTGACTTCCAAATGTGCACCGCGCGCAGGCCGCGTGCGATTTTTTGCCAGCAATTCCGACCAAAGGCTCCGCACCCGCCGCTTTACCGAAGTAACTTCCGGGCCGTCTGGAGGCTCAAAACATTGAAAAATACAGCATTTCGCGACCTTTCTAACATTTCGCACACCATGCTTCATCTTTCTTCATCGCTTCTTCATCTTTCTTCATCGCTTCTTCATCTCTTCTTCTCTCTCTCTCTCTCTCTATCTCTCGCTCTGCACTGCTCTGCTTGAGTTGTCGATATTGTCGGAAGTTAGACTTCTAAACTTCCTTCGATTATTTGCCACTGCTAATTTATGACTTACCTGACACATACCACCTCTCATTCCCTTTTCAACCATCTCAAACATTTCTTGGTCATGCAATTGTTCTATTTCAACACCAGTTTTTAGAAGCATCGCGTCCCAAGCAAAATTTGGTAACGTATAATAATGAGCGGGGTCTAAACCGTAGTATTCCATACACAAGTCTCTAAAGTTTTCAAATACATCGGTCAGTAGTAAAACATCAGTTCTTAGATACAAGTCGTGATACTGTCCGAGTGTTCTAATCCCGAAGTGCTTCCATACTTTCAGTGCCCTTTCATAATCTTTATCACTTACATGTTCTTCACTCAATTTACTGTAAAACGCTTCTTTCGGTGGTACAGCCCTTTCCTTAAATCTTTCAAAATCATCAAAGTAGTCATAGGGATAAATACCCTTATCAGTCAATAAATCCAAATCTTCATCGGTTTTAACATACGGGTTTCTAACGCTGTATCTGAAATTGTTCTTCCAATTCTCACGCTTTTTATCATCCTCATATTTACTCAACCTGACCAACTTATCCAACGAAGACGATAAGAAACTGAAACTGTCCTTGAAACAAAGATTTTTAAAACCAAAGGTTATAAACTTTTCGCTGTTCTGAGCGATACATTCTATTTTAGAATTCTTGTTCAGTTCGTGAGCTTTGTTGATGATTAAGTGGGCATCATAGTTTTTAAGGTTATGAAGAAACACAGGGATTTTATAATATCTCATACTAAAACCAAGATTACAATCATCGTGGGCGCATCCTCTGTAAGCTCCAGTAAAGTGACAATGGTCTCCAACCTTCTTTTCCTCAGGTTTAAAATCATTTCCACAGATAAAGCAAGTAGTAGCATTTTCAAAATCTTCCTTGTCCTTTTCAGTCATGATTATCTCTTTTACTTCCTTCATCCTAATAATAATATCTTCTCTGACTTCATTGATTTTTTCAACAAACTTATCCATACAATCTTCACCTCTGTATAAGTAAGGCTCACTACTTCCGGTTATAGCATTGACTACATTAATCATAAAACCACACGGACGATGATTTTGATATGATGTAGTTTTAGCTTTTGCCGATTTGCTTTTAACATCAATTGGCACAGTTAAACATTCAAACTCGGCATAGATTACGAATGGAGCTTTAAGTTTCTTGAAATGGTTTTTGAATGCTATTGTTTCACCTGCTTTTGGCATTTCTATTTTTTGACCCTCAACTGCTAGACATCCCTGTTCTTCGTGTTTCTTTAAAAGTTCTTCGGTCTTGAAACCATGTGAGCAGGTTCTACAGTGATACTTCTTCGCCTTCATCTTGTTAGTCTGACTACTCATTAACTTATCGTAATTTGTGATATAAGCGTAATGCGATTTAACATCATCAGTCAATTTAATCAAATCAATTTTGTGTTGTGCTTGTGGGTTGTTGCTTCTTTTGTATAATAAAAAAGTTTTACTATTCGTATCGGGGTTTATGTAATAAACATTGACCGATATGCGTTTGTTCTGTTCTTCAAATAGTTCAATCTCATCATTACCTACTGGAAAGTCTATTCCGTCCCATTTGATAAATTTGTCATCTACATATTTCTTATAATGATACATGTCGCAGGGATGGTCTTTTTTGTATATCTCATAAAATCCACATTGAACAGTATATTTAAAACATAAGTCATCCTCGTTTTTAATGTTAATACAAGCCTTTTTGTTTGCCACCCAGTCGGGCAATGGAATAAAGGATGAACCACGGGTAGGATTGTACCTATCATAACTGATGACTAACTTTTCAACTTGACCAAGAACCAATCCCGACTGAATGTGTTCGGTTATTTCAATTTGTGTCTCAATGTCGTGCCCAATGTTGTTTAAGACGGTGTTCAACTCGTCGGGATTATGAATATTGTATCTTCTGCTTCTTAACCGCCTTTGAATAAGTTCGTTGGCGGGATTTTTGAATGATAAATCGGTTTCCACGATTATTTTCATGTTCGGGTTTCTGATCAGGAATTCGGCCAGTCGTTGCTTCTGGTATTTTAAGTAGGATAAACCTTTCATTCCTTTTAACCTTATATCACTTACCGAGTAGGTGTTGGCGTATCCCTTGAACGCTTGTTGCTCGTCTGTGATTTTGGACTTGAATCGCTTGACATAATCCTGTAAGGGTCTACCTCTCGTTAGTTTTAGATAATTAGCACCTTTCATTAAAAGGCCATGCTTTCTATATCCGTCACTCCTTGCCGCTTCCTTTAGTTTCGTGTTCAATACGTTTGAAACTGGTTTGTTCTTATCATATCTGTAGGTCTTATCACCTATTTTGAGTTTTTGTGATTGCCTCCCTTCTTTTTGTATTAGTTCGCCTTGTTGACTGTTTAAAATGAAATCTATGATTTTATTTTCTGACATGGTAACCATAATACTATACTCTATATAATATAAGGTATTTTCTCTTTAAGTAGTTTTTCGGGCTGGGGTTGACTGTTGGAGAAAATGGGTTTCGGTTTGAGAATGAACGCATTAATCTCATTAAGTGTTTTTAATAAGATGAATGATTATTATTTTTTCATAATGTGCATTGTCGCGAAGCTTGCGAACAAATTTTAGATTTCTTGTGTTTAGATAAATTTGATTTGCTTGATATCGTCCTTCCGCAGTCTTCGCAAGTGTAAGACTGTTTTAGGTTATTGTTGTAGTAATTCTGGCGGTAGTTCTTCTGGTCGTCCCTCCATCTCACGGGTTGCTCACTGTCCTCGCTCGAAGTCTGGTTCTGTTCGCTTATCATCTGTAAGACTAAGTCGTTTTCTGCTTTCATCAGTTCAACCATCATATCAAATTCATCATTAGTTATTCTCTGTTTACTATTACCGTTAATAAAAATTCCTGTCATTTTAATATATTAGGGCGTTTTGTCTTTAAGTAGTTTTTATTTGTTCTTCTTGCCTCGGCTACTTTTTGTATTTGTGCTTTCTGGGCTTCTACTCCTGCTTCTTGTTTCCATTTGTTCCCTCGTCCATTCACTACCTCTAGCTATTTCTTGGAGTGAGTTGCTCCTGCTTCTTGTTTCTAATTGTCTTATGTTCATTTGATTACCTCTTGCTCTTTCTTCTGGTGAGTGACTTCTGCTTCTTGCTTCTACCTGTCGTCTTGACCAGAATGATGTCCTCGGTTGTTCTTCTTCCTGTTCCCTTGATTGTTCTGATGGTGTGGATGTCTTCTTGTCACGTTTGAATAGTTCAAATACGCTCTTGTCTTCTCCACCTAAAAATATGTTTCTTAACGATTTTATTTCTCGGCATTCCTCTTTCTTATCTTTTTCGGTTGATGCTGATGACGATGATGATGTTAAATGAAGACTTTGTAAATCTTCCTGCTTTTCATCTTTTGGTTCATCTTTTGGTTCATCTTTTGGTTCATCTTTTGGTCCTGAAGTTGCATTACTATAAATTTCATCAGTAAAATCTTTTGCTATATATCGTGTTGTTTGTGCGTCTGCCTCGTTGTTTTCATATAACTGTGATGTTGGTGCTACTTCATCAAACATATCAGGGAACAATTCGTGTTGAAGAACTTGTTTATCAGATTGAACCCTAGCATTCAACCGTAGTCTCCTATCGTATTTTGAAAGGTCAAAATCGTCAAAATCTATATTGTTGATTGACAAGTCAATTACCTGTCTTTCGGGGATGATTTCAATTTTCAATCTGTGCGTCATCGCTTCCTTTAGCATTTCTTCAAAAGTAGGACGTCGGCGTAATCCATAATATTTAACAGTCATATTAAATATTATATATTTTATTAAACTTCCGCGGGTATTTCTTTAACTGAACCATCCATCACGGTTGGACTATCTTCTTTTTCCTTAGGTCGTGGGTGGAAAACTGAGTAATACACTTTATCATTGTAAAACCTTACTAATTTCAATCAGTGTTCCTTCTTGATAAAATCACCATCGCTATTAATTAAAGCATTATATAACTCAGTGAATTCTTCATGAACACTGTCTTTAATCTTTCTAAATCCTTACAGTTTGTCCATGACTGTTTTCATCTCTTCTGGTCTGCTTGCAAGATAAGCGGGTGTTAGTTCAGACGCTCTTTTCTTAAACTCGTTGTAACCATAAGCGTCTTCTGCTTTTGATTCTACTTCAACAACTGGGTCGTCTTCTCGTTCATCTTCTTCTTCGCCTTCCTCTAATGGTTCTAATTCTGGCTTTTCATCAGCGGACACCATTGAATGAACTTCTACACCGGCAGGATATGAACTCTTTGAAACAGCGCTTGCCATTTCTTCGTGTTGTTCTCTCCAAAGTCTCATTTTTTCTGCGAGTTCTTCTTTCTGTTTCTGTGCTTCCGTTAGTCCTTCTTGAATGAAAGACTGGTGTTGTTTCAGTGTGTCAGCAAGTTTCAGTTCGTCATTAAGTTTAGCTCTTACTCTGTCAGCATCCGACATTGCTCCTTTCATAACTTCACCTCTCCGGTCTAGTTCTTGTTTCTTTTGAATGTCTAAGACGTCCTTATTATCAAACTGACTACCGTATTGGTTTAATCTGTATCTTGTCGCTTTTCTGTCTATCACATTTCCAATTGATGGACGGTTCTCATCTCCTACTAAGGTTTCTTTCAATAATTCATCATAAGAAGGTCTCAAATGTAATTGTGATTTCAATGACCCTACTTTTACCGGTCCTACTGTATTCAATCTACTAATTGATTTAATCATAGTATATTAATTATTTAGAAAAATAAATTAATCAGATATATTCTTAATCAGTTCTTCTAAATGCTTCTTTCTTACAGTTAGTTGTTCCTTTGTTTGTATTCCATCTGGTGACCGTGTGTTGTCTAATATTTTTCTTATTCTGTCTAATTCCTTTCTGTAACTTTCGGTTCTGTTGCTTTCAGCTAAATCATTTCTATATTTTATTAATGCTCCCTGTGAGTGTCTCGCTTCCAGCGTTTCCTTCAACTGCTTAAAATAATTCATTCTTGAAGCAACTCCCCATAAATCTGAAACATTATAATGACGTTCTACGTGTGGCGCCCTTTTAAATTCTACATTTCTATGACTTCTCATAAGCATGATTAATATATATTATAATTAGATTATTATTTAAAACATTGATGAAGATAATTTGTTTATTTTTTCTTGTTTATCTTGTTTTTTCTTCTGTTTAAGTTCTTCATAATTTTGGTTTAATAGTTCTGTTGCCGTGGGTTTCTTAATAGTTTCTTTAATCACTTCTTGTTTAATCTCATTCTTAATTTCTTCTTTTACTTCTGGTTTTATCTTTCTAATATTCTTTTGTGGATTGACTGGGAGCATCTCGGTTTTTGCCCCTTTACAATTTTTAGGATGTGAGTGTCTCAAACTTTTCAATGTCATCTTTTTAGAGCATTGTTCACATTCTACTAATTCAACTTCTTTTTTAGTTCTTGGTAATGCTTTTGCTTTCGCTTTTGGTTCAGGAATGACTTCTTCAGGTTTAACTTCTTCTGGCGTTGGTTCTTCATTAACTGTTTCATTTTGTTCAACGACTTCATTATTAACAGGTGCTTCTTCTGTTTTAGTTTCATTATTAACATCTACTACCTCAATACTTGACATATAATATATTCTATATATTTTCTATATGGAAAAATTAAAGAATATATTTAAATAATATCGCTTTTCACAAACAATAATGACAGGGATACATTTACCCCATTTAAATTAATTTCATTTCCTAATGAATTACTAATCCAAAAATCTAATTGTTTAAAGCTTCTATTTGATACATCCAAGTAATCCAGAGGGTTTAATTCCGAATCAAAGACAATTCCCGCGTGTGGTGCTGTGACTGGTACTTTCTTAACAACTGTGCTATCACCGGTTCTTAAATTTACTTGATTATAATTAGACAATTGAGAAGAATGAATATAAATATTTCTAATGGGTTGAAGATTAACGAAACTAGAAACATAAGGATTATTATATTGATAAACTGCAACTTGATAATTTCCTAAAACTTCATTAACAGATTGCAAGTTATTAGCATTAAAAGTTCCATTCCATATATAATCTGCATATGTTAGTTTCATTTGTTCATCAGTTAACACAGCGAACTTTCTATCGGCATAGTTTGAATAAATTGTTATTTTATTAGTTTTCACACTGTAAGTAACTTCATAAGTATTTGAGAAATTAGTATTATCTACAACACCATTTATTTTTGACTTTAATTCTGTCGCTAGTTCTGTGCCAGTATATACTCCTTCGTCCAATTGTAACGCTAAATAATGGACATTTGTGTTATCTTCATCTGGAACTAGTGGAGAAGAATAAAAGTATAATATATTATTTAATCCTGACTGTATTGAATACCACGAGTTAGGTAATGTTACTTCATGAATGTAGCAATGAACCCCGTTGTCTGTTTGTAGTGTTTCCGGCAATTCAACTTTGAAATTCGATGATGAACCGCTAATTCTATGAGCGCTGTCAATATAAACTTTTTTATATGTAAGCATTATTAATTAATTGAGAAATTAATTTATAACTTTAAATATATGATTAATAATAAAAAGTTAATTTATGAAATGAAGCATGGGAAAATTAAACATTATCAACCTTATAAGAAAACAACTAAAATAACTAATGTTATGAAACAAACTGACAAAATATTAAATAGTTATTATCCTAATTCAAATTTAACTGATGCACAAGGATTGAGTAGAGCATATGGCAATGGTAAAGGTTTTTATATTGATGGTGATAAAATGTATGTAAGCGGTACATTTGGAAAAGGAACGTTTGGAGGTGCTGTTAATGACATTCTGGCAGATGTAGGACTTCCCTTTAAAATGACTAAATATTCACAACGATATAAAGACACATCAACAGCATTGGATGAAAACAATGAAGTTAAACATCTTATAACACATAGTCTCGGTTCAAGTGTAGGGGCACAGATAACAAAAGATTACCCTGAAAGAGAATTAACTTTAACCACTTATGGAGCGCCGTTTATATCACGAAGGTCTAAAATTACCGATGATTACATTAATTTTAGAAGTATCTTAGACCCTGTCAGTATTGCTGACCGTGGTGCTATAACTGTTTATACTGGTTCATTAAATCCATTTACTAACCACGATTACATAACTGGATACGGTGATATGGGGCGTGATGTTTCAAGAAGTATTGAGCCAGTAAAGGAGATATTATAAATAATCTAAATTATATTAATGATACAACATAAGAAATATGACAATGAAACAACAGATGATATGATTAAGAATGAAAATAAAAAGTATAAGAAAAGTACATATGAAGAAATTAGAGAATTAGTAATGGAGAAAGAAAAAGGGAATAATCCAGTTGAAGATAAGATTAAGAAAAAGAAAATGAAAATATTTAAAAATAATAACTCTAATCAAAAGGATTACACTAAATTATTCAATTTGTAAAACATATATAAAATATGTTTTAGAAATTAATGAAATTACAATTTCATCAATTTGTAAATCATAATTCTTAATTATGATTTAGAAATTAATGAAATTACAATTTCATCAATTTGTAAAAAATATATTTTTTAGAAATTAATGAAATTAAAATTTCATCAATTTGTAAAACATAATTATTAATTATGTTTTAGAAATTAATAAATGTATAAATTTATCAATTTAGTTTAGTTTAAATTATTTCTAAATTAAATTATATATAGCAATGGAAACTTTTAGTGCTGAAGATATTCTAATTGACAACCTCTCATTCAAGTTAAATAAAGGTGCAAGTTATATCAACGACCGTCGTTCAGTCTCGTTTTTCCTTCTGGAAGTAATATCTACACCCCTTCATCTGGTCAACGTGTGTTGAAAATAGCTTTAAATGCTGAAGATAATACTTGGCTTGACCCGCAGAGTGTAATGGTTTATTTCACCGTTGAAAACACTGACTCGTCAGACAATAAACGCTTACGTCCTCTGTCTCCTGCTTATTCCTTTTTTAGAAGAGCAAGACTAATTGCTGGTAATCAACTTGTTGAAGACATTGATTATTACAACCGAAATCATCACATGATGAGTTGCTTGATGTCAAAAGGAGCAAGAGACAATGAAGACGCCCAGAGTTTTGGTTATAGATATGATGATGATTTAAACACGCGTCGTGCAGTTCCTGCATCGGGTCATATTGGTCCTGCGTATGACGCTTACACAATTCCAGGCTTTAACAGAAAAATGGTTGTAGGATTTAAACCGATGCTTGGTTTATTCAATCAATTTAAGTATATCCTGTTAAAAGCGTGTCCTCTTGTTTTAGAACTTGAATTAGTTTCAAATTTCACCGATTGTGTTGTTACAGCGGGTGGGTCGAGGTTTCCAGCGAGTGGCAACACAGACACAAGCCTTCATACAAATGAGCAGTTCTCAATTAGTAACGCATTCCTTCAAACTGATTTGGTAAGCTTGGACAACGACCTTCACAATAAATATATTGCACACCTACTTGATGGGAAAGAATTACCTATTACTTATAATACTTATATTTGTCAATCTAATCAAGTTCCCGATGGTTCGTCGTCAATTAACACTACTGTTGTTCGTTCAGTGTCAAAACTCGCTGCCGCGTTCATCTCTTTCAGTAAAAGCGCAGTAGGTGATACTCACGTTATGAAAGAATACAACAATTTCTATCATCCTATGTATTATTTGAATTATCAAGAAAGTGGATACTACAATTCCGACCTTGATTTAGAATTTCAACTTCAATTAGGGTCAAAACTATATCCTGAGTATCCTTGCCGTTCATTAACACAAGCATTCTATTATTTACGAAAAGCATTAAATTTACCATTGTTCCATCAACACCATTTATCGATTGAATATTCTGCTTATCGTGTTGATAAGTTTATCTTTGCTATGGATTTCGAAAAGGTTCCCGATAGTTCATATACTGGAATTAACACAAAAGCAGGGCAACAACTTTTAATTCGTGTGAAACCTATTGGAAGTATGGTAACAGCAAATATGCCAGATACAATATATATAACATTAGTATCAGAACAAATATTATCCATTAGAGACGCCGGAGTTCAGATACTTGATTAAAAATAAGCAAAAATATGTTTAAAGACATCCCGCTTTATCTTAGTATATAATGGAGAACATATATGAAAATTGCAAAATATATGCTGTAAGAAATGACCTCACGAATGATGTATATATAGGTTCTACGGTTATGAGTTTGTCAAGGCGAATGGTTCAACATAGGAGCGACGCAAAGAAAAGACCCGACATAATGCCACTAACAAGAAAAATGAATCAAATAGGTATAGACCACTTTTACATAGAACTCGTGGAAGAGTACCCTTGTAAAAATAAGGAATATCTAAACAAAAGAGAAGGAGAGCTGATAAGAGAACTTGCAACAATCAATAAACGAGTTGAGCAAAGAACACCAACTGAAATAGCAGAACAAAGAAGAGAATACAGAGAAACACACCACGAACACATTTTAGAATGGAGGAGGGAATGGAGAGAAAATAACCGAGAAAAACTACGAGAACAAAACAGAGCACAGAAAGCAAAAGATAAAGATAAAATCTATGAAAGAGATAAAGCGTGGAAATCAACTAAAATTGAATGTCCGTGCGGTGGCAAATATTCAAATTGTCACAAAGCGGAACATCTAAAATGTAAAAAACATCAAGATTACATTAACAATAATAATTAATATAATTAATTTCTACAATTAATTATATCGATTATGCCTTCAATAAATTTAACAAACTTTGAGAATGTTGTAGCGCACACAATTAGTGAAATCAATTCTACAAGCGGGGTAACAAACATTAGAAACATATATGCTAATCAATCAGATATAATTGATTTTCTCAACAACAAAGCAGACCAAGTAGATACTTACACAAAAGCACAGATTGACGCTAATTTTTACGATATAAATCAATCATACAATAAGACGGAAGTTGATGTATTATCAAATAATATTAGTTCAAATACATTTTTAATAGGTAATCTGACAATAACTTCAAATACAAATTTTAATAATATTTCATCAAATACAAATTTAATAAATAATTTAAATTCTACTATGACAACTAATTTTAATAATATTAGTTCTAATTCTAACTTAATTAATACAAATATTAATAATATTTCATCTAATACACATTTAATAAATAATTTGAATTCTACTATAACAACTAATTTTAATAATATTAGTTCTAATTCTAATTTAATAACAGGATTAAATAGTACAGTAAATTCACATATTTCAGCAATATCAGATTTACAGAATGGAGGTTCACTTAATGAAGCAGATTATTATAATAAAATAACAACTAATAATTTATTATCAAATAAGTTAAATACATCAATATTAAATAATACATTAATACATAATATAACAACTACTGCAACTTTCAAAATAGCAGAATTTGGAAATTATAATAATTTCTTTGAAATGTATAATAATTATTTTGATAGTTATGTTTATGGAAATTTAAGTGGAGCAACTATGTTTTTGAATCAAAGAGGTTTTGGAGATGTAGAAATTAATAATTCTTCAACTTTTCAAAATGATAAAATATTATTAAATCATAATACTACAATATTATCTAATTTACAAGTATCTGGTTTATTTTCGTGTTCGTCTATTTTAGATATAGCAGGTTCTGATGCTAGATATGTTTTACAGTCAGATAATTTAGCAGGATTAATAAGTGGTAATACAAATACGATAAATACAATAATTACAAATGATAGCGCACAGGATGTATCAATAAGTCAAAAATTAGACAAAGTTAATACAACTGCACAAACAGTAAACTCTCCATTAATACTTAGTTTAACAGATAATACTAATCCAATATTTAGAATCCAGGACGCAGTTAGTAACCAACGACTGGAATTTAAAAGAGGTTGTCAGTTGGACTCTTACCAAGGGTTACAAGGGGCTACTCCTTATCGATTATGGCTAGGATGGAATACAGGAGATGTTATTATTGGAAGACCTAATAATGCTTCAAGAATTACGATTCACGGTAATGTTCATACTTCGTACAATTTTGCTCAAGCACACGGAACATCATATTTCGAAGGAGGTGTGTATATGAAAGGAAATTTATTTACAAATAATGATTTTTCAACAGATATTAAAACAAAAATAGATAATATCAATACTTCAATAAATGGATTAGAACCATACTTAGAAACATATACACCGGATGCAATAGAAGGTTTTTATATACATCATCCTAATTTTGTAGCGTGTAGTGTAGGAGATATAACTAATGCTTCTAACCAATATTTTATGGCTGATGGGCTTGTAGGAAAAACAATTTTTAGTAAACCTATAGATGTGTTAGGTAATATTTATACGAATGCTGATGTTAATTGTGATAATGTTAATATTGATACTGATGGTAAATTAACAATTGATACAAACTGTGAATTATATAGATATGTTAGTGCTTTTTCATCTTTTGATATGAGAAATACCGATGCTAATTCTTCAATTAGATTTATTTGTGGAGACCCCGCTGTTCAGTCTAACATAGTCGGGCAGTTAATATTACTAGTGGATGGACTTTTAATACTGCTACTGCTGATTTTATGGGTAATTTATTTGCTGATGATGTTTATATTAAAACTAATGGAGCATTAAGAAGCAATCATTTAGCACCTAACGGAGGAACATTAATAACCGTTGATACTAACTTAGCAGTTCAAAATGCATATTTAGCAACTAATACAATACAATCATTTGATTTAACAACAGTTTCATTTCTAAATGATATTTCAATGACAACAGGAACATATATTTTAATGGGAACAAGTGAAATATCAACTTATTATGATGGAACTAATTTATCCACAATTGATGTAATATTCAGAACATCAAACACTGCGTTTAGAGTTTCAGATGCTTCAAGTACACCTTCAGTTTTATTATCTATTGATAAGACATTTGGAACGACAGTAAATACTGGAAGTTTTACAAATAATGCCTCATCAACTTTTAATGAAAATGTAACAGTTGCAGGAACGAAGAAATTGTTATGTAATACACTTGAACCATCAACAGGAACTAACATAGATTTAACAGCAACGACAGTAACCATTAACGGAACGTTTGTTGATTCATCTGATTCGCGGTTGAAATATGACATAGACAATGTCAAATCTAACTGTATGAATATTATTAAGAAATTTAAGCCAAAGAAGTTTAAGAGACACGATAGAAATGACGGGGGTAAAACTCATATAGGATATATCGCAGATGAAGTATTAAAAGCAATTCCTAAAGAGTTTGAAAATATTGTATGTAAAGATAAAGAGTATTTAGGATTGAATTATTTAGTTTTACCCGTGTTGGTTCATAAAGCAGTATTAGAATTAAATGATAAAATAGATAAACTTGAAAAAGAAGTTAAGGAATTGAAAAAAGAAAAATCTAAATAATAATATATAATGGGTATTGGTCAAAGCAAAAACGAAGAAAATAACAGTATGGAAGACATTAAGAATTTAAGAGTAGATGAAAAAACGAGAGCGGATACTTTAATAATAAAATCTATTCAAGAATGTGTAACGAGAATAGAAAAGTTAGAAAATCAAAAATCGGACAAACTATTATATAAATTACCTGCGTTGAATTTATGCAACGCTTCATTGATTTAAATTAATAATATTAATATGATTCATTTACATTATTAATTAAAAAAATATGAATAAAATTTACTAATAAAACTTTGTCTTTCATAATTGATGACTTTAATAGTTATTTTTTAACTTGTAATGAAATAAAATTAACCATATTACGGCTATACGTTAAATTAGTTTCATAAAGGTCTTTATTAAGAAAATAATAAATATCAAATAAATTATTTGATGTTAAAGTACGATTACGAACATGATTCAAACAAGTAAATGAGGTAGATGTAGCAAATATATCATATTCAATTAATAATTTTAATGGTTTATGTTCTTGATGTAATTTACCTAAGTCACTTAAGTTAAAAACATATGATATACCATTATTAATATTGATATTATCAATTTCAAAATATTGCATATTATTTAATTTGTAAGACTTATACACTGGTTTAAATTTATTAATATATTTTTTAATAATATTATTATTTTTTATTTTTAATAATCTAAAATCATCTAAAATATACGATATTATTATGTTTTTAATTTCTATTGGTAAATAATAAAATACCATAATATATTTAAATATTTATTTTTTTTTAAATGCTTTTTCAAATCTAACATATTTAGTTATTTTTTAATCATCTGGCACTCTTGTTGAACCACCATCACTATAATTATCACTATCACTATCAGTATCATTTTCTATACGAATATGTTCTTCTAATTCTTTCCTCTTTCTTTCTTCTTCCTTAAAAGTAATATGACAATCACTTTCAATATGGTTAGTAGCATCCTTCATTAAAAAAGTTTCACCACATTCACACTCTACTAATTGTTGTAGTCTTTGCTTTCGGTATTCCTGAATCTGTTTTGGTATATCGCTACCGAAAAACCTTACTGGTTCTTCATATATTCTTTCTTGAATCATTTTTAACATTCTATAATATATAATATATTTATTTTATTTTAAATGCTTTTTCAAATCTAACATAAAACATATTATTAACATCTTTGGAATTCATATTAACATAAAAGAAGGAGTAGGGCTTATCATCTACCGCTTTATGATACATATTTAACAGTTGCTCTTTATCAACGATGGCGGAGTTTTCCTCAATGAATGACATTAACTCTGATACATTCTTTAACTTGAAGATATACAACGAACTAGAATTCAACCTAATGATTGGTGCTAGGACACGATATTTTTGAACACTTAAGCAAAAACTAATGGCGTCGTGTCTGCCTCTCGTTGCCAGTCCATGTAATAACTTGCTGTATCTAACAAATTTAGGGTCGTCTGCAAAATCATCAACAATGATTAAAATTGAATGTAGTTTCTTCATCTTCTGTTCTTTCATATAATGAATTATCTTTCTTTGTGTGTTAATTATTTCTTCTAGTTCTTCAGGTTGGTAGGTGTCATAATATAACTTTTCTTTTTCATCATCAACCTTCATATTATCTTTTTGATATTTCTTGACTTCAACGAAGGTAGGGTCATTATGAACCGACGGGCTAAAAATGAATATACGGGCGAAGCAGTCCCTATAAACATTTAGGATAAGGTTTTGAATTAAAACTGTTTTGCCACCCGTTGATGAAGCAACAACAATTGAGCGAAAAGGTAGTTTTGGTACATGTTCATATTTAGATTGTTTGAAATCGTAATCAGTTATATTTATTGGTTTTATTATTGGAACATCAGACATAATAAAATAATATTAAAGTTATTTAGAAAATATTTTATATTTATTATTTTATATGAATAGAATTTATTCGGATTATATTGATATAATAGATAAAGTAGAAAATATAGAACAAGTAATACTAACTGATAATAGATTTAAAAAAGTATGCTATTTTGTTTTAGAATTAATTAAGTTTGTGATACAATATATTAAAAATATAAATATTAATATAGATGGGGAGAAAGAAAAAGAATAAGACTGAATCAGTTGTTTCTTCAACCGATGAAGAAAAAGAAGAAATTGTTAAAGAAACATCAGTTATTGAGTTTGCTTGTCCAATGTGTAAAAAAATCTTAGAAATGAAAAATGAATTAGAAATACAAAAGAAAGGAAACTGTAAATGTTCGTGTATTCCGACAAGTTTCAAAATAAGTAGAATGATAAGAAAATGAATATTGATAAAACTAAAGACAGTATAAACTTAGAAACAGATGTTCATAATATTGCTATCAAATGGGGAAGGCATGCATCACCATCCGATAATGGTGATAAGGAAACACAGGAAACTGTTAAACAAATAATGAAAAATTAGTATTTAAAGAGTAGATTTAACATAATTGCAACATTTAGTTTTAAAAGTTTAGTTTTATAATTTAGTATATATGGAGGAACATTTAGCGAACATTGACAGTAGTTTAGAGTTGTTGTTTCCAAGATTAGAAAAAGTGTTGGAGCAAAATGAAAACATACTGAAAATCTTAAAGAGCTTGAATATTAAACCTACATATGATAACAATAACAATTATCAAGCAAAAGAAGTAGATAGAGACAGTAGCGAATACAAAAATAAACGAAACATTTATGTTAAAAAACTGAATGAAAAAATCATAAAAGAACCTAAACAATCAAGTCTGGATTACTATCAAGTCAAGTATAAAGAAGACACCAAGAAATACGTTTAATCATTAACCAACAAAATTTCGTGTCTCAAAAGCGGTTTGTTTATTCCTGCTACTTTGTAAGTTTTATTACCCATAATATCATATTCAATTTTATCGATATTGAATATTTTATTAGACCATTTAGAGTTATACTCCTTTCTGTCGGTGTAATTACCCCTTTTCTTTTGAAACACTTTTACCTTGTCGTTCTCCACTATTCTGGGATACTTTCTTTTGTTTTTTTCTCGTAGTTTAAGATTGACCTTTACATTTATTTCATTGTCGTCCTTGTGTGCTTCAGACGGTGTCATCCTTGTTGATGAGTGAGATGTGCTGTTATACTGTTTCAATGCCGGCGTTAGGGCGTCGGTCCATTTCATGTTGTTAAACCTAACTCTATCGTGAATTTTGTTTTTCATCGTTCTAATAAAACGCTCGGCCACATTTGCGTGGGTCTTCGTGACGATGTGGTTTATTCCTTCACTGTTGAAGAAATCCTGAACTTGATTTTTAGTTGCAAACGCTCCGTCGTCATCAGAATACACGGACATCGGATAACCCATCTTTTTAAAGCTTGCTCTCAACGCCTTCAAAACGTGCTCTCCGTCTCTTTCCTCCATCGGTATTACATCAGCTAATTTACTGAAGATGTCAATCACGACTAAAGCATACTGTGGAACGTTCTTGTCTTTTGCTAAAGGTGACATATGCATTATGTCTATTTGATATTCATATCGTGCGAATGGAGCGGTATAGGAATTAGTACCTCTATAATTTTTGATTTGTTTATTTGGTTGTTTCTTTAAGAAAGACTTTACATCGTCTATTGTTATTGTTGGGTCTTCTTCCTTTGCCTTCTTGTGTGTCGCTTGTGTGCTTCCGAAGCCCTCGTCTAAGTCGTAATAGATGTTGCTGATTATTTGGTCTTTTGTTAATCTCGCCATTATATTAAATTGTTAGAAAATATTTTTTCAATATAAAGCCCCACCCCTTAACATAAAATAAAAAACTACTTAAAGAAATATTAACTTATTATATTAAGTGAAAATATGACTGAAATAAGATTAGAGGACTTGAATTTAGAAAATGTCGGAGTGATTGCTGACTTATCAAACTTGGTGCTATCAGACGAAGAAGATGATGATAATGACAGTTATAAAAAGGAATTAGATGAAGAGTTAAACAAAATAAAGGATTTCATCAAAAGACACCCTTTGCCACCAGTTGATGAAAACGAAGAATTCTGGAATGACGTCATTAGCAGGTTTAGGGATAATAGCGGATTAAACTTGATGACGATATACTCATTTGTTAGGTTTGACATCATGAAAGAAATGTATGAAAACCTAACAGATGAAGACATTATAAAAGACTGTGGTAAAAAGTTAAACCGTGATGGAAAGTTTAATGCAATGATTATTAACCACTATATCTTATCAGGAGCGATACGGAAACTAATCAAAGAAGACAGTCTAGTAGATGGACAGATGCGAATTATTGAATTCTGGTGGGATGGAATAGGTGAATGGAAAGCGTGAGTGATTTAGTTTAATGATATTATTCAATTATAATATGATTAAACATTGTTTTATAATCTAACAAGAAGGTTAAGACATTTAAATTAAACCTGAAACCCAGACCAGCCGACCAGCAACCCCTAGCCAAAACTACTTAAAGATAAAACAACTTATATAAAGAGAAAAATGAGTGAGGGTAAAATGTCAGAGAATAATTTTATGGTTAAGAATTGTGCTAGCTTACCTGTTGATGTATTAAAAGGTATCATTTCATATAAATTAGGGGAACCTGAGTATTTGAAAATAAAACATAATCATATTAAGACATTAAAGAGAATACAACAACAATATAAAATAAACAGAACAGAAACAAAAAGAAAGACAAAGCGCTATACTGTTGAAGATGGCGATGATATAAAGAGACACGTAATTGAGTATTACATTACAAGAAATAAACCTTTAAGCATTAAAAGCATTGAAGATATAGTTTTTAATGAAAATGAAAACTTAGGTTGTTTGTTAGATGGCATTGAAACCGATAACAGTTATGGAGAAGTGATAATAGTTGAGGTGAATATGTTTGTAAGGTTTCATCATTTCAATTATGAAGACGATCATTTTAACACTTTTAGTTTTCATTTTCATAGTGATGATTTTGTAGATAATATAACCATAGATAATATAACCGAAGTAATGATAGAGGCACATCAAACAATATACAGATGTATTGATAGTGAAAGAAGTAGAATGAATTTTGAAGGAGTACAAAACATAAGGTTTAAACTAATTGTTGATGAACCTGTGTAATTCATAACTAAACCACAACCCCTAGCCAAAACTACTTAAAGAAATATTAGCTTATATATTAAGAGAAAAATGAACGGTGATGGAATCAATAATTATATCGATAAAAAATGCTATGATTGTTGTCACTTCAAAAAAGAAAATATGGAATTGTATAAATTGAACTTACCTAATGAAATAGTGAATAATATTATTAATTATTCAATGGATGAAGAAGATTTATGTAAAATTTGTAGAAATTGGAGATATTATCAAGAATTAATCAGATGTCTGTTGGGAATAAAAAGAATTCGACATAGAAATGTAGAAGATGATATTTTAATATTTCTAACTGTAAATAAAATACCACCTTATGATTATGTTAAACAGTTTCTTAAAATTAGTAAGAAAAAATATGAAATGATGGATGATATATTATGGTTGTTGTGTTATAGTCAAGGTAAAGGAGAAGATGTTAAAGAAAATATCAAATTATTTATTGAAAGTAAAAAGTTTAATGTTCAGAATACAGTGAGAGATGTTAATATTATTTTTAAAATGATGTATGAAAGAAGAAAGATTTGTGAATTAAATTATTATCCTGTACTGAAATTATAATCATAATATAATAATAACATGTAAAATCTTATATGTTATAATTATACTGAACTTTTAACCTATAAATGAAAATTAGTGAGAAAAACACTAACAAAACAAACACACCGCCAACACCCCAGAACTTGATAACTACTAAAAGGGTCAACTCTTTCAAATGAAAAAAATGTTTGCCCCTAGCCCAACAATGAACAAGGCGAGAAATTACCCAAATGATTACCTTAACGAAAACGATAAATAAGCCCCCTAAAAACCCTCTTTTAAAAACGAATAAGGGGGAACACAGATTTGAGATGAACATAAAAACCAGAACAGGCAACCCTCAACAGGCTTCCCCTCAGGGCCCCCCTTTTCTCCATTTTTTCCCCCCCCCCCCCGATACACGTGATTGCGTGGCGCGGCGCTTATGACCCCACCCCACCCCAAGACCCCCCTGGCCCCCCCCCCCCCCCCCCCCCCCCGCGAACCCGCGAGCGTGTGAAATACCATGCAAAATGTGTCGCTTTTGTGACACATATGTAGGAAGTCCCACGCAGGCCACACGAAATGCAACACACGAAACGCGTCCAAACGCGCGATTACGTAGCGGCGGGGCCCCAAACAAAGCATAGCAACAAATGTGGCAAGGAGAAACAGTTTTCAGGATCAAGAAAGGTACAGCATTGCCAGAGACACTGCAACAACAGCCAAAGAGCGCACCACAGAAAGTTACACCACAGGTGATTCAGTACAACCCACGCACGTGACTGAGAGAGAAAACAACACCACCAACACTACAGGAATCAGCACCACACACCATCAAAGGTGCGGCTGGACAAGGACTTCCACATCCTTCAGAGGTACATCATGGAGGAGACTACTGGTACAGAGAAGGCCCATGCTGGAAGAGAGTACACATCGAGAATACACGTAAGCTTGTCTCGAATTCGCCCCTCTCCTTCTTGCTTGATTTACTCGAACTCTGTCATTGACCCCTCGTGGGATTGAAGTGTGTGGTGTCTGTGTGTGTGTGTCTGTGTGTGTGTGCGTGTCTGTGTGTGTGTGTGTGTCCGTGTGTGTGTGTGTGTTTGTTTGTTTTTGTTTGTTTTGTTTTGTTTTGTTTGTTTGCGTGCTTGTTTGTCTGTCTGTCTGTCTGTCTGTTTGTCTGTTTGTTTGTATGTGTGAGTATGTGTGTGGAGGGGTGTGTGGGATGTGGATGCTTTGTGTCTTTGGGTGTGGCTGTGTGTGTGTGTGTGTTTGGTGTGCATTTGCATTGTAGTATATAAGGATTTGGTGCGCGGCATGTGCACTGCTTTCAACCAGAAAATTGTGTGGGCCATGTAGTGGGTGCTTGGAACACATATAAGTCAGTGATGATGTGCGTTTTGATTCTTATAATGCCCCCATGCGGTTTCAACTTGGAGCTTAAATGTGGCCCAATGATGCCATCCCAGATCAATGAAGTTGCTGATCCCATACCGGCTCTACCTGAAGCACTTTGGCAATTCATGCCTCATTGTTTGCACTGCTTGCTGATCTGCAGCCAACCCATTGATACCATGAGAAGTCTAGCAGTGATGGTGAAGCTTCGGGCATTGGGTGCCCTAACAAGCTTGGGCTGAACATGATGCAGGGCGTGAGCTGTGCCGCCAAAGATTCATAGCGCCATGAACATTGATGGAGTGACCCTGGACAAAAACCCTCATGTTTACGGTCTTTGAAATTATTGCTTAGGAGCATGTGCTTTTTGTATTCTAGTTGTTCACGAAAGTACTTGACTTTAATATAGCGTGCTTGGACCCTTAGGGGAGTGCTGTCACAAATAATCCTGGAGAGCGCTTTCTCGCGGCAACTACGCTGACTTCGCTGGGATGACGTCTTGCCTCCATGCAAAAGCGCATTTTGTGCCCACTGCAGCTCCGGTGACTCACTGGAAGACTCTTCACTTTGCACAGCTCCCTATCTTCAGCCGGGCTGTTCAATACGGAGGCTTGGCCAATCCTAATCCATAACCCCTCTTGGGGAAGCAATGCAAAGGGGACCCCTTTCGTAACCCAGGGCACGGTGCCTTGGAATATCCCGATTCAGCTCTGAGCCTCAGCCAGCAGCCTGGCCGAACCAGGTGGCGCAAAGGAAGTTGCAGTCAAAACAAGGCCTCGCGTAGTTCTGGACGTTCTGCCAGAGCCTGAGCCAGTTGCACCAAGCCTGCACCAAGCTATAACTTCCTTTCGCCAAAAACAAACAACTGTGCAGCATAGGCGCGCGAAGACAAACGACACGTCCAGGCTTAGACCATCACCTCCCTCGTCCCTAGACACGTCCAAGCATTGCAGCCACCAATTGTGCAGGTCATCTTGTGTCACCTGGGATAATCGCTCAAGAGGTAATTCCGTCTGTCCTCTCCAAAACACGTGCTATGCAGCCGAATCTCAGCGCCGCTGGTCACAACAGACTGGATGGGCTCGAGGTGCATGAAGTCGTTCCACGTGAGCTCATAGGCTTCTCAGTTGAAGCTGTGTTTAATATCTCAAACTGAGTGCTTCTTGCTGGCACTTGCTGGGAGGCCTACATCTCACTTGTCACAAGACGGATTTCCTCACTTGTCACACGTCTCCTCCCTTGTCGCAAGAGCAAATCCTAGGCTTCCCTCACTTATCACAAGGCCAAATGTGTTAGTACTGAATGGACTTCGAACTTTCGAGGGTTTCGAGAGTTTAAGTTTAAGGTCTTTAGGGTAGGGGTTTTAGGGTTTAGGGTCTTTACGCTTAAGGCCGTTTAGGGTTAAGGTTTTGCCGGGCTCAAAGTGTTTAGGGTTTAGG
>CAUJNA010003207.1:757944-782944 GCA_963377175.1 Effrenium voratum
CCTTCATCCCTGCCTTGCCCACTCCCAGCTTGCGTTCTTTCTGATGTTGCGATCTGATGCATCTTGCCAAAACACACAGGACGGACGGACAGACAGACAGACAGACAGACAGACAGACAGACAGACAGACAGACAGACAGCCAGCCAGCCAGGCAGGCAGGCAGGCAGGCAGGCAGGCAGCCAGGCAGGCAGGCAAGGAAGGAAGCAAGCAAGCAAGCAAACAAACAAAACACGCAAGCACACACCCACACACACACACATGCACATGGTTCCATCCCAGAAAGAGTCGAATTCCATTCACACAGGCTTTTCCAAACCAGCATGCACAAAGGGTGCACAAACATGAAGACCACAATGACTTCAGTAAAGCATCAAACTGGAGCTTTCGCGGAGCTTGCGTGGCACTAGCTTCAAGAACAGAGCTTACGGGAGCTTACGCGGACATGTTTTCTTACGCGGAGGCTGCCACCGTGTCTAAAATCATCACTTGGGGATTGGCTTGCATCTGAGTAAATATACGAATGTAATTGAAGCAGCCTGCTCCTCCACCTGGCGAGCCAGCTCCTCCACTCGTTCTTCTGTTGCCCTGAAGCCGGGCTGCCAATCTGTTGACCAAATCTGAACGGGCAGGCTCGGGCCTTTGTCGTCGGATCATGTCCGCCACGCGCATGCTGTTGGCCAGCGGGCTCACGTGAGACAATAGTTGCAGGGCTGCCTGACGCAAGGAGTCATCAATTGCAACGTCAAGACAGTGCCAAGATATGCCAAGATAGTGCCTGGCCGATCGCTTGACCGCCAATATCGCCCACATGGCTGATGATATGGGATGGCAAGGTAGTCCTTGGACAGGACATTGCCCACTGCCGGACAGCGTTTAGCTTAAGCGCAAGGGAATGGAGAAGCAAAATGTGCCAGCAGTGTGGCTGACCTCCTGCCAGCATTTCGCTGTGTAACCTGCCTTGGCTCACAAGGCTGGTGGCTAAGGAGCTGACAACAGGTCGTGCCACGAAAGGTCGTTCATGGGGGGGAAGCCTGCAAACGACGTGCCAACTTGCCGTAGGGCTTCCAAGAGCTGCCTCACCTGAACAGGACAATTTCAGCGAAGCCAAGCGATGTCAGGCCAAAGCCTCCAGGAAGCACGACCCAGTCTCACCAAAGAAGTAGACGACGAAGCTCAGCAGCCTTATTCCAAATCAAAACCCTGATAGTAATTTGAGCTGAAGCAAAGGTCCAAAGTACTTATCCCTCCCTCCATTGCTCGGACCCCAGGCAACAGCGCAGAGCTGGCAAAACCCCGTCGGCGCAGCCTGTCTTCCAACATGCGGAAGAACTTGACGATGTCCTCAGCTTGGCTCAAAATTGCGGCTGAGATGAATCAGTCAGTGAGTTGGAGGCCTCGGTGGCAATTGGCTGGTCGGTGCCGTTGGGATGCAGCATGTCGAGCAGGGATCTCTCAATGCCTGTGCTGTCTGGTGAACACATGCAGAAGGCAGGAGCTGCATCTTCGACGAGAACTTCTCTCAAAAAGTGGAAATCCGCTGAGCTGAGCTCTGTTTGCCTGCCAACATGTCACATGTCTGTGACTCCTGGTCTACGCCGTGCTGTGAGCGCAGGTGTGCATGTCTGTGCGCGTGTGCATCGCCGTCCGCCTGAAGCGAGTCTATATTTGTGGGGCTAGGTGTCTGTCAATGTCTGGCTCTCAATTACATCAGGTTGGCAACCTGGCAACGTAACCAACGTTGGCAAGCGCAGAAGCTGGGGCAGGAAGACAGTGGCGTAGGATGGTCTGGCGCTACAGCAAGCCACGGACCTCCAGCACTGCAATTGACTATGGCGTATGGCGTGGGACGTGCTGACGCGCGTCGGCTCGAACCCTCGATCTAAACAGGCCGCGCGCGCCACCGCGAAACCATTCTTTCACTTAACACGACTTTGGTCCAAGGTGGTGCCCATTTATTTTGGGCAGTTCCCGGCACGCCAAGGGCAAAATATTTGCGCTGTGTGCAGCTCATCGGGGGAACGCTGCCCGTGCGGTTTCTCGCAGGAGGCCCCCTCATTCGCTGCCGGTGTGCGTGCGGGGATGCAACCTTGAGTTGACGCTCGAGGTTGCCCCCTCTCCGAGCTGCGCGCCTTTGGGCCTAGTACTGCGGCGAGGGATCGCTGGAACGGCCTTCCGGATCTTGCCCCGGCCTGCGCAGACTCCGCAGAAAAGTGCCCTCAATTTTGGTTCCTGTCCTAGGGCACCCCTTGAATCGGATTCGTGCTCCCTCTCACCCAAACCTCGCCGCCCCGACCATCCCGACGACCCCGACCAGCCCCACCATGACCATGGGACTGTCTCCCACCATCCCCACCGTCCCAACCGCCCCAACCGCCCCAACCGCCCCGACCGCCCCGACCGCCCCGGCCGCCCCGGCCGCCCCGGTCACCACCATACCATCCCGACCACCCCAATCACTGCAATTGTTTGCAGGCTTGAAGTTACATTCCAGTTACACATTGAGGTTAGACAGTTCCTGCGCATGTCACATGTATGTCTGTATGAATGCATGTATGTATGCATGCATGCATGTAACATGTATGTACGTAAGTACGTATGTACCTAAGTACGTATGTACGTATGTACGTATGTACGTATGTACGTATGTACGTATATACGTATGTACGTATATACGTATGTATGTATGTACGTATGTATGTATGCATGTATGCATGTATGCATGTATGCATGTATGCATGCATGCATGTATGCATGTATGAATGTATGTGTATGTATGTGTATGTAGGCGTATGTAGGTGTATGTGGGTGCGTATGTATGTGTATGTATGTATGTATGCATGCATGCAAGCATGCATGCATACATGCATGCGTGTATTTGTGCATGTATGTATGTATGTCTGTCTGTCTGTCTGTCTGTCTGTATGAATGTATGTATGTATGTATGTATGTATATATGTATGTATGTATGTATGTATGTATGTATGTATGTATGTGTGTGTGTGTATGTATGTATGTATGTATGTATGTATGTATGTATGTATGTATGTATGTATGTATGTATGTATGTATGTATGTATGTGTGTGTGTATGTATGCATGCATGCATGCATGCATGCATGCATGTAATGTAATGTATGTAATGTAATGTAATGTATGTATGTATGTATGTATGTATGTATGTATGCATGCATGCATGCATGCATGCATGTATGTATGTGTGTATGTATGTAGGTGTATGTGTATGTATGTGTATGTGTATATATGTGTGTGTATGTATGTATGTGTATGTATGTGTATGTATGTGCATGTATGTGTGTGTGTGTGAATGTATGTATGTATGCATGCATGCAAGCATGCGTGAATTTGTGTATGTATCTATGTATGTATGTATGTATGTGTGTATGTATGTATGTATGTATGTATGTATGTATGTATGTATGTATGTATGTATGTATGTATGTATGTATGTATGTATGTATGTAATTATGTATGTATGTATGTATGTATGTATGTATGTATGTATGTATGTATGTAATTATGTATGTATGTATGTATGTATGTATGTATGTATTTATGTATGTGGGTGTATGTATGTAGGTATGCATGCATGCATGCATGCATCCATGTATGTATGTATGTAGGGTGTATGTAGGTGTGTGTGTGTGTGTATGTGTGTGTGTGGCTCGGGTGACGAAAGGCGGGGTGTACTGTTTGATGTTTGGTGCTTGCAATGTGTGCTTCGCTTCCTGCTTGTGGTGCCTGTTTGCATGCGTGCGCCTGTGGTCATTCAGGCACAGACGTATAATGACTTATAGCCCAAATGCAACAAGCTGTGCATCGAGCGTGTCTTGAACTGCGCGATGCACCTTGTAGCAAGACTGCGTGCCTGTGTGTTGCATGATGAACGACTCACGCGCACACCATGTGTTGCATATACGTAAATGCTGTTGGGCTGCGGAAGCTCAGACGTCCCAGTGGGCCCAGATCCTGAGGCAAGACGGCGCGAAGGCAAATCACAAGCTTTGCGCTAGTCCAAGTCTCCCGCCAGTCCAAATTCAATCGGGCGCGCACGTCCCTTGCTTCCTTTCTCTTCTTTTGGCATGGGCCTAACAGCTACCACCTGGCAGAATGGCAGAATGCTGAGCCCGCAAAACGCTGCGACGGATGTTCACCATGCACCTGCAAATCATTTCACCAGGTTCAAAATACCAAAACCCGGCAGCATTGACAATGACAGCAAACTGCACAATCTGCTCAATTCAATTGGTTCCATCAGTCACTTGCGCGAAGATGAGTGTGCGGTTCGTCACACTGCCGCAATAACATGTTTCTAGTTGCGCCCTCTTGATGCAAACCAGCCCTGCCCAAAGAAATCACTACTTCAAACTATCTATTCCCACGCAAGCCCATGCAGCTGATCTTGGCGGAAAGCTGGCGTTCAAGAGCGTGGACTGAAAAACATGTTTTTGTCACATAGTTTTGCACCAGTTGGTTTGCTCCTGGCCAAGCCCCACACTGACACTCAGGCCTGGGGCTGCGTGTTTCTGACTGCGTGGACTTTCCTGCCCTTCTTCCCCACTTCTTGGGACATGTCGGGAGACACACAGGGGCTTGCCAGCTGGATTTCCAAAATGGCAACCCAACTGACGGGTGGGGGAAGACGCTTTGAGGCAATCTGCACAGCGCCACTGAAGTGGACTCCGCTTCCAAATGGCCCATCCAAGCTGTCAGCTGGACAAAATCCCTTTTGGACCAGCGCACAGCGCACAGGCAGTTGCTGCACTCAGTTCGCAGCTCCTGCACCATCCACTTGCCATGTCTGTTTCCGTTCTCTCTTGCTTTTCAGACCCGAGACTGAGACCCTGGCTTTTGAGCTGACCCGCCATCCAGCTGAAACAAGGTGGTACACACAATCTTCCTGAGCCAGACTTCAAGGTGGTACACGCAAGCCATAGATTCATGCATCTTCCTGGTCCCGGGCATTCCTTCTCTCTTCGCCCCGAACTTAGCACAATCAAAAGGCGGAGAATCGCTGTTCACTCCTTTCAAATGCCTTTTGAGCCAACAACCAAATGCTTTCTCAATCCTACAGCTGACAAGCCTCAGAACGTTGAGAGCCAATTGCCGCCCACCAATGTCTTCACAATGACAATCTTTAAGTTGTACGCATTTCACCTCTTGATGCGCAGCCCTTCTGAAAGCTGTCTTGCACATGTCTTGTTAAGCCATGTCATGACTGGGGTTGCATCGCTCGCTGTTGCCTAGAAGCCAGATGGCTTGCGCACAGTTACTTGCATTTGGTTACTGGTGTGCAAGTGTTTCTTAGAAGTTCTCAAATGGCGAACTGCATAACTCCAACCGGAAGTCTTCTGTTCCCTATCCTGCTGTTTTACTGTTGTCTGTTCTGCTGTGGACGTGGAAAGGACATCGGGCAGGGCCCTTGCCCAAAAAGGATTCCTGTAGCCTCAGTCCTGATTCCTTCTGGACGCTCCAGGCAGCGAATCCATTATGAGTTGCATTGGGGCCCACCTCCAGACATAATTATCAATGCAATTCCAATGCAACAGTAGTGAAAGTCCAACATCCTTTCAATTGTCTCATTACGTTTTTTACTTGAAATGACGTTGGTGCTATGAATCCTCGCAGGAAGACTCGAACAGAACTTCATTGAAAGAAACCTCAAGCCAAGTGACTGCTTCCTGCAACAGTGAGGGAATACACTACTGTGAGGGCTAGTGCTGTCCGAGCATTCCTCTTGGACGAGGGAACGGTCTACCAACTACCAACCCCGTGGCACGGTCTCGTATGCGCAACTGACTGATCCAGGACGCTATCTTTGCGCCGCACACATTCACATGTTGAACGAACATGAAAAACAACTGCCAACAGGCCCCCACTTCCCGGCGGCTTCATCATGAAATGAAATTTCACGCTCGCCCGCTTCAACATCAAGCGTGATCTGAGCCGCGCAACCGGGAGGCAAATAGCCAGCGGGACAACCCGCCATTTTCAATATCACCCTGGCCAAAAAATGGGAGCTCAGATTAAAACGATACACTCGTTTAAAAAGTAATTGAGCGCAACCTTCCCAAAAGTCCATCACCAGTATGCGGAAGCTCCGTCTACCCTGGAGCTGTGCGGGCGCGGCTCATCTGTGCCCACATGTTTTGCTCATCTGCGCGCAGAGGATTCTGGCTCCTCTGTGCCCACGCACGCTGGCTCATCTGTGCCCACAAATGCTTGGCGCAACGCGCGCATACGCGCACACACCCACACCCACGCACGCGCGCGCGCGCACGCACGCACGCACGCACGCACGCCCGCCCGCCCGCACGCACGCACGCACGCACGCACGCACGCACGCATGCACACAAACACTTAAACACACACACACAGACAAACACACACACACACACACACACACACACACACACACACACACACACACACATCTCCCACCCGCACCTCAACAATTTCGTTCAAAGCACATTGCCCCCCCCACCCCCTTCTGTCCTACCCGCAACCTTGACATCTTTGCTCAGAGTACTTTGCTCCCACCCCCACCCCCTGTAACACCCCTCACCCCCTTCCCCCTCCCCCGCAACCCCGCAACCAGAACTGAACATCTGCTTTGCTCAAAGCATGTTGCTCATCTTCCCTCCCGCAACCAACAAATATTTGCGCGGAGCCGATTGCTCCCCACCCGGCAACCAACAGACTTTCTCTCGGAGCATGTTGCCCCCTCCCCCCACCCTGCTTCCCCCCTGTTGCGTGATTTCGCAAAATGTGTAAATTCTCAGGGGCCTCGGCCGTGTCTCCTAAACTGGACCCGAAGCGATGCCGCGACCTAACAATCCCACACGCATATTCCTGTGAAAGCGCGTAGCCACCATTCATTAAACTGCAACGTAGCATGCGTGTTCATGCAGAACGGCACAGCTTGCGTGGTTCCCTTAAAAAGATGTCCAAGGCCCTGGCCGAAATACAGGCGCTTAGCACGATGTAGGCACTTGTTGGCGCCAAATACCCTCCACCTTGGCCTTGCTCGCGCCATCTCGGGCGGCCTCTTTGCCTGTAAAGAAGGCTGTGCACGCGAGCGTGAATCAACATTTCAACTTAGGCCCGTGCAGACTTGTACCGCGGCCGCATGCTGCTTAGTTGAAAGCGTTCCCCGCGGGAAGCTTGCTGAAAGCCATGATGAAGAGAGTTTCCACTTCATCCTCGTGACAGAGCCTCTGTCTTCCAGGTACACATTGATTGGCTTCGCTGCCTTCATGGCAATCATAGCTTTCATCGGCTTTGCCTTCGCCTCGTTCATGCACACAACTGCACACTGATTTCAGGTGGAACATGATGGCAACACAGGGCCAACAACAATTGGCCCTTCACGGCCTTCGTCTCCTTGGTGGCGTTTGTCTGCTTCATTGGCTTCATAGCATTCATAGCCTTCGTAGCTTTCATACCCTTCATGGCCTTCATAGCCTTCATAGCCTTCATAGCTTTCATAGCCTTCATAGCCTTCATAGCCTTCACAGCTTTCATAGCCTTCATAGCCTTCATAGCCTTCATAGCCTTCATAGCCTTCACAGCTTTCATAGCCTTCATAGCTTTCATAGCCTTCATAGCCTTCATAGCCTTCATAGGCTCCATTTCTTGGCCCTGCAATCAGAGCAGGTGAGCATCGGAGAACAACCATGTGAAGGGCAGACACATCCGCCATAGCATAGTCCAGGCTGACTGGCCAGCTGACAGACTGACGACGCTGAAACAGTCCAGGAGACCAACCTGGTAACCTGATGGTTCCCTGCAATAGCCACCATGGACAGCCAAGGCAAAATGCCGGATGCTTGCCCCGACTTGGACTTGCCAAGTGCCTCTTTGCGAAAAAAGGGAGACCAATTGCGCAACTTAGACTAGAGGTCCGCAGCAACAAACACATGTAATTACTGCAGAGAGAACCGTGCCCAGATCGTATGATGGACAAGCAAAGCAAGACGGCCAAAGGTGGAAGTTCCGTATGACGGCACCATCCTGCCTCAAAATGTCAAAAGGATGGCATGTATTACTGGCCCCGAAGTGCATCGTTTAACTTGCGATGTGTTGCGCCCGGAATGTCTTGGCGATGAGGGAAAAGGGTGTGCTGATTACAGTATGTTTTCGCGGTTTTGCCACGGGTCGGTGACGCTTAACGTTGCGTCGCAGTTTTGCCACGGGTTCGGCATGGTTCGTTGCAGCCCGCGACTCACTCACCCAAGTAGATGTCCGCTCACGGTTCTGTCATGGGTGTGTTACAGCTTGGTCACGGGCTACATGAACAATGCATGCTATGCATGATGCGTCGGTGAGGTTGCGCGCCACGTTGTTAAGAAGTTTTGCGCAATGAATCCAATTAATGTTGGACCCGCTTTTGTAATTGGGGTCACTATTGTGAAAAGTGTTTTTCCTAATTCATTCAGGATCCTGTGACTGTTTTGGGGTCCGCTTTAATGGCAAGTTTTGTTTCCCTGGGGAAATCCAAGAACAAAAAAAACAGCACTGCCAGCCATATTTTTCCTGGGCTGCTCCCAAGCTCCTGGATCTATGCCTCAGGCTAGAGCTCAAATCTGAGATCAAGTCTTGGCAATACTAAGTTTAGCATTGGCGATGCTCAAGCACTGGGAATCTGAGAGTAAGCCTTGGCAATGCTAAACTTAGCACTGGCAGTGCTAAACGCAATCTGAGAGTAAGCCTAGCAATACTAAACTTAGCATTGGCAATGCTAAAGTACGCACTGGGAATCTGAGAGTAAGCCTTTGCAATGCTAAATTTACAGTTTGCAGTACCAGTAGAGCCGGCGAAGCCGGTGGGCGGAAGTTTCAAAAATATAAAACTATAGTTATCTTCTCGTTCTTTTCTTGATTCGATTTATCTTCGTCGTTCTCTTCTTTTTCTTCATTGTTTCTTTTCTGTCCTTCTTTATTGCTTTCTTTTTTTCGTTCTTTGTGGTTCTTCTTTGTTTTCTTTCTTTCTTGCTTCCGTCCTTTCTTCCTTCGTTTCCTTCCCTTTCCTTCCATTTCCTTTCCTTCCATGTCTATCATTCCTTTGATTTCCTTTCCTCTCTTTACTTCTTGATTGCGTGTCTCTTTTCTTTTCTTTCTTTCTTTCTTTCTTTGCTTATTTCTTATTCATTCGATCTCTCTGACTATCTACCTATCTGTCTATCTACCTATCTGTCTATCTACCTACCTATCGATCTATCTATCTACCTATCTTTCTAACTATCTATCTATCCATCCATCCATCTATCTATCTATCTATCTATCTCTCTCTGTCTATCTACCTACCTACCTATGTATCTCTCTATCTATCTATCTATCTACGAATGTGTCTATCTGCCTCTCTCTCTCTATCTATCTATCTATCGATCTATCTATCTGTTTATTTATATCTATCTCTGTGTCTATCTCTATATCTATCTCTATCACTCTCTCTATCTACCTACCTACCTACATATCTATCTATCTATCTACCTATCTATATATATACATATATATATACCTCTCTCTATCTATCGATCTACCTATCTATCTGTCGATGTAAATCTATCTCTGTCTATCCATATCTACCTATTGAGCAATCTATATATGCCTGCCTCTTTTCTATTTAAATATCTATCTATCTATCTATCTATCTATCTATCTATCTATCTATCTATCTATCTATCTATCTATCTATCTAATCTACCTATATGCATGTCTCGCTCTATCCATATATACCATATGTACCCATCTATCTATATGTCTATATATATATATATATATCTATCTATCTATCTATCTATCTATCTAGCTAGCAAGCTATCTATCTATCTATATATCTATCTATCGATCTATCTATCTGTCTATCTATATCTATCTCTGTATCTATCTCTATATCTATCTCTATCACTCTCTCTATCTACCTACCTACCTACCTACATATCTACCTATCTATATATATATATGTATACATATATCTACCTCTCTCTATCTATCGATCTACCTATCTATCTGTCTATGTAAATCTATCTCTGTCTATCCATATCTACCTATTGAGCAATCTATACATGCCTGCCTCTTTTCTATTTAAATATCTATCTATCTATCTATCCATCTATCTGTCTGTCTACTAATCTACCTATATGCATATCTCGCTCTATCCATATATACCATATGTATCTATCTATCCATATGTCTATCTATATACCTATCTATCTATCTATCTATCTATCTATCTATCTAGCTATCTATCTATCTATCTATCTATCTATATATATATATATCAATCGATCGATCGATCGATCGATCTATCTATCTATCTATCTATCTATCTATCTATATGTCTGTCTATCTATCTATCTCTCGATCGATCTATCTATCTGTCTCTCTCTCTCTATCTATCTGGCTGTCTGTCTGTCTATCTATCTATCTATCTCTCTCTTTTTGTATCTGTCTATCTATTCATCTATCTATCTACCCAATCTATCCATCTATCTCTCTGTCTATCTATCTATCTATCTACCTGTCTATCTATCTATATATATATATAGATTTCTCTCTGTCTATCCATTTATCTATGTGTCTATCTATCTCTATATATTTATGGTCACCCCCCCCTGCATGACCTACCGTTGTCTTTCAAAAAGTCGTTGGGGACCATTAGCAGACAATAAAAAAGTGAAAAAAACACCTGTGTTTATGGTTTTCGATTAAAAAACAACACAGTCAACCATTGAAAAATTAAGAAAAACCAGTGTGTTTTGATGGTTTTAGCAAAACATGTGCAAAAAACCATGTTTTTGTTTAGAAAAACAGGAAAGCATTCAAAAAAAGCAAGTGTACAAACTGATATGTTTTTCAGATAGATCCCTAAGTCAAAAACTAAGAATTCCCTGGGTTTTTGATGGTTTTGCAGTAAAACCTTCAGAATTCCTTGGGTTTTTAGCATTTTTCACATAAAACCAAGAAAACCTCGAGAAAACCAAGAATCCAAGAATCCAAGATTTTCAGGTAGATGTTTGGTCCACTACAACATCTTGGATTCTTGGTTTTCTCGAGGTTTTCTCGGTTTTCTTGGTTTTACTTGGGAATTCTTGGATTTCCAGCAAAAAAACAAGAATTACTAGGGTTTTTTTTGGATTTCCAGCAAAAAACCAAGATTTACTAGGGTTTTTTTGGATTTCCAGCAAAAAAACAAGAATTCCCAAGTAAAACAAGGAAAACCACGAATCCAAGATTTTGTCGTGGGCCAGACATCTACATGAAAATCTTGGATTCTTGGTTTTCTCGAGGTTTTCTTGGTTTTCTTGATTTTACTTGGGAATTCTTGGATTTCCAGCAAAAAACCAAGAATTACTAGGGGTTTTTTGGATTTCCAGCAAAAACACAAGATTTACTAGTTTGTTTTTTTCTCCAGCAAAAAACCAAGAATTCCCAAGTAAAACAAGGACAACCAAGAAAACCTCGAGAAAACCAAGAATCCAAGACTTTGTCGTGGGCCAGACATCTAAAACAACAGAAATACCAGCACCAACTGAAGACGAAGAAGAAGAACCACAAAAAGATAATTTTGAAAAATTAAAATCTTAAGAATATCATATATAATGGGTATTGGTAAAAGTAAAAATAATGAAAATAATAGTTTGGAAGACATTAAGAATTTAAGTATAGATGAAAAAACACGAGCAGACACTTTAATTATTAAATCTCTTCAAGAATGTGTGACACGAATTGAGAAACTAGAGAAAGAAAAATCTGACAAATTAATATATAAACTTCCTGCCTTACAATTTTGCAATGCTTCGTTAATTTAAATTAATAATATTAACATATAATAATATTATTAATTGCTATCATAATCTGTCATTTTATCCTCTGGTATTGTTGTTGAAGTAGTACTACTTATATCATCTATTAAATCTTCTTCATCAACAAAAGTATTTTGAAATCTTAATAATTCCTCGTCTGGTGCCCTTCTTTTCAATACTATATAAAGTTTATGTATCCAAGAATTAGTATGAAACTTACAATTACCTCTACGATAAAATCCACCACATCTACTATATTATATCAAATTAGAATATCTTTATTCATCATTCGTAATTTGAAATGCCTGTTCAAATCTGATATGAAACATTTTGTGAATGTCTTTAGCATTCATATTCACGTAGAAGAAACTATAGGTGCGTCATTAACGGCTTGATGATACATATCTAATAATTGCTGTTTATCAACAATGGCGCTATTTTCTTCAATAAAACTCATTAACTCACTAACATTTTTCAACCTAATGAACTGGCATTTAAACGAATGATAGGCACTAAAACATTATATTTTTGTGTTGAACAAATTACACTTACTGCATCGTGCCTGCCTCTTGTAAAAAGTCCGTGTAATAATTTACTATATCTAACAAATTTAGGATCGTCTGCGTGGTCATCTACAACGATTAATATTGAATGCGTGGTCATCTATAACGATTAATATTGAATGTAGTGTCTTTATCTTTTTAGACTTCATATAATTAACTATTTTCTTCTGTCTTTCAATTACATTTTCTAAATCACTTGGATTATTATTATCAAAATAAACTTGTTCTTTTTCATCATCCACGTGCAATTCATCCCTGATGTATTTTTTAACTTCTGTAAAAGTTGGGTCATTATGAACGCTGGGGGAAAATATAAATATTCTTGCAAATGAATTTCTATAAACATTCAAGATAAGGTTTTGGACTAAAACTGTTTTGCCTCCCGTCGATGAAGCAACTATAATACTTCTAAATGGTAATTTTAGCACGTGCTCATATTTGGATTGTTTGAATTCATATTCAGTTATGTTTATTGGTTTTATTATTGGGACATCTGTCATAGTTGATATTAAAGAAATATAGAAAATTATATTTAAAAAATTAACTTGTCATTAATATTAAATGGAACATCATTGTGTTATGAGTGGCGGTGAATAACATAATGGAACAGGTTTTCCATTGCTTCAATCAATAAGCATTGAAGATAATTAGTTTTGTGTTTTGCTCTCGTGTGCAATGAAAACCAAGTGCTGTGCCCCACCAATAGCGATGAAGGGAGGGGCAAATGATAGATGAGATCCTGCTTTTTTTAGCTAAAAAGGTAGGTCATGCAGGGGGGGGTGAGCATATTTATATATCGTTCTATCTATCTACCTGTTTCTCTACCTGTTCATCTATCTATCTATCTATATATCTATCTATCTATCTATCTTTTATGTATATATATATATATATATATCTGTCTATCCATCTATCTATGTCTATCCATCTATCTTTATATATATATATATATCTCACTATCGATCTTTCTTTCTTTCTATCTCTCTCTCTCTCTATCTCTCTACCTGTCTATCTATGTATCTGTGTATCTATCTATCTATCTATCTATCTATCTATCTATCTATCTATCTATCTATCTATCTCTCTCTATCTATCTATCTATCTATCTATCTATCTATCTATCTATCTATCTATCTATCTATCTATCTATTTCTCTGTCTATTTTTCTATTTGATCAAAGGAAGTTTAACAAGAAACTTCCGTAGTACTGGAACTAAATGAGCTAGCTGCTTCGAAATATGGCCATGACAGTTAGCTTGACACATAGATAGCTTTCTAAAATATAGTTGGCGTGACAGATAGATAGCTTTGACATATAGCTAGCTTGACAGATAGATAGCGTTAAGATGCACGGATGTTCGAAAGCTAAGAAAATGCTGCAATCAGGAGAGCTGGGGGATAGGAAGAAGCAAACCACCTCGGCTGCGACGCCTGTACGGAGGCGGTCTCGGAACGGTCTCGGAACGGTCTCGGAACGGGCGCGGAACGGGTGCGGAGACGGGCCCATTGGCACGGCCGGGCGCAGATTTCACAAGGTTTGAATTGCGTGGCAGGCGCAGCACTTTCGCAAGGTCAAGTAGAGATTTCGTGGCAGGCGCAGCACTTTCGCAAGGTCAAGTAGAGATTTCGTGGCAGGCGCAGCACTTTCGCAAGGTCAAGTAGAGATTTCGTGGCAGGCGCAGCACTTTCGCAAGGTCAAGTGTAGATTCCGTGGCAGGCGCAGCACTTTCGCAAGGTCAAGTAGAGATTGCGTGGCAGGCGCAGCACTTTCGCAAGGTCAAGTAGAGATTTCGTGGCAGGCGCAGCACTTTCGCAAGGTCAAGTATAGATTCCGTGGCAGGCGCGGCACTTTCGCAAGGTCAAGTAGAGATTGCGTGGCAGGCGCAGCACTTTCGCAAGGTCAAGTGCAGATTCCGTGGCAGGCGCAGCACTTTCGCAAGGTCAAGTAAAGATTTCGTGGCAGGCGCAGCACAGGCGCAGCACTTTCGCAAGGTCATGTGCAGATTTCGTGGCAGGCGCAGCACTTTCGCAAGATCAAGTGCCAAATCCGTGGCAGGCGCGCCGCTTTCGCAAGGTCAAGTATAGATTTCGTGGCAGGCGGAGCACTTTCGCAAGGTCAAGTACAGATTTCCTTGGAGGCGCAGCACTTTCGCCAGGTCAAGTGTAGATTCCGTGGCAAGCGCAGCACTTTCGCAGCACTTTCGCAAGGTCAAGTATAGACTTCGTGGCAGGCGCGGCACTTTCGCAAGGTCAAGTGCAGATTCCGTGGCAGGCGCAGCACTTTCGCAAGGTCAAGTATAGATTTCGTGGCAGGCGCAGCACTTTCGCAAGGTCAAGTATAGATTTCGTGGCAGGCGCAGCACTTTCGCAAGGTTAAGTATAGAGTTCGTGGCAGGCGCAGCACAGGCGCAACACTTTCGCAAGGTCATGTGCAGATTTCGTGGCAGGCGCAGCACAGGCGCAACACTTTCGCAAGGTCATGTGCAGATTTCGTGGCAAGCGCAGCACTTTCGCAAGGTCAAGTAGAGATTTCGTGGCAGGCGCAGCACTTTCGCAAGGTCAAGTATAGATTTCGTGGCAGGCGCAGCACTTTCGCAAGGTCAGGTGCAGATTTTGTGGCAGGCGCAGCACTTTCGCAAGGTGAAGTGTAGATTTCGTGGAAGGCGCAGCACTTTCGCAAGGTCAAGTGCAGATTTTGTGGCAGGCGCAGCACTTTCGCAAGGTGAAGTGTAGATTCCGTGGAAGGCGCAGCACTTTCGCAAGGTCAAGTATAGATTTCGTGGCAGGCGCAGCACTTTCGCAAGGTCAAGTAAAGATTTCGTGGCAGGCGCAGCACAGGCGCAACACTTTCGCAAGGTCATGTGCAGATTTCGTGGCAAGCGCAGCACTTTCGCAAGGTCAAGTCCCAAATCCGAGGCAGGCGCGCCGCTTTCGTCAGGTCAAGTATAGACTCCGTGGCAGGCGCAGCACTTTCGCAAGGTCAAGTAGAGATTTCGTGGCAGGCGCGGCACTTTCGCAAGGTCAAGTATAGATTTCGTGGCAGTCGCAGCACTTTCGCAAGGTCATGTGCAGATTTCGTGGCAGGCGCAGCACAGGCGCGACACTTTCGCAAGGTCATGTGCAGATTTCGTGGCAGGCGCAGCACAGGCGCAACACTTTCGCAAGGTCATGTGCAGATTTCGTGGCAAGCGCAGCACTTTCGCAAGGTCAAGTCCCAAATCCGAGGCAGGCGCGCCACTTTCGCAAGGTCAAGTAGAGATTTCGTGGCAGGCGCAGCACTTTCGCAAGGTCAACTTTCACAGCCGGGGCTCGAAAATCGCAACTTTGAAGTACGAAAGTAGTACGCGAAGTCAACTTTCGCAGATGGGGCTGGGTCTTTAAAATCGCAACTTTTAAGTAAGAAAGTAGTACGCGAAGTCCACCTTCGCAGCTGGGGCTTGAAAATCGCAACTTTTAAGTACGGAAGTAGTACGTGAAGTCCACTTTCAAAAATCGCAAATTTTAGGTACGAAAGTAGTACGCGAAGTCAACTTTCGCAGCTGGGTCTTTAAAATCGCAACTTTTATGTGCGGAAGTAGTACGTGAAGTTCACTTCCGCAGCTGGGGCTGGAAAATCACAACTTTTAAGTACGAAAGTAGCACGTGAAGTCCACTTTCGCAGCTGGGGCTTGGAAATTGCAACTTTTAAGTACGAAAGTAGTACGCGAAATCAATTTTCGGAGCTTGAAAATCGCAACTTTTAAGTGCAGATATAGATGGATAGATAGATCGATAGACAGATAGAGAGATAGCTAGAGAGATAGATAGAAAGAGAGATGGAGAGAGAGAGAGAGAGAGATAGATGGATAGATAGAGAGGGAGAGAGAAATAGATAGATAGAGAGAGAAAGAGAGCGAGATAGACAGATAGATAGATAGATAGACAGAGAGAAAGATAAAGAGATAGAGAGACCAATAGATAGATAGAGAGAGAGAGATAGAGAGATAGATAGATAGATAGATAGATGGATAGATAGATAGATAGCTAGATAGATAGATAGATAGATAGATAGAGATGGAGAGAGAGATATAGAGATAGATAGATAGATAGATAGATAGATAGATAGATAGATAGATAGATAGATAGATAGATAGATAGACAGACAGACAGACAGATAGATAGATAGATAGATAGATAGACAGACAGATAGAGAGAGAGAGAGAGATAGATGGATAGATAGAGAGATAGAGAGATTGGTAGATATATAGATAGAGAGATAGAGAGATAGATAAATAGAGACGATAGATAGAGAGATAGATAAATAGATAAGCAGATAGATAGATAACACAAGAGATATATAGATAGATAGGTAGTTAGGTAGGTAGATAGGTAGAGAAAAAAGATAGATAGATAGATAGATAGATAGACAGACAGATGGATAGACAGAGAAGAGACAAAAGAAAGAACAGCACAAAAACAAGCAAACAAAAGAAAGAAAGAAAGAAAAAAACAGATAGAAAGAAGGAAAGAAGGAAAACAAATACAATGAAAAGGAAGAAGAAGAAAAAAAAAATCAAGAAAAGAAAGAGAAAGATAACTATAGTTTTTATATTGTTGAAACTTCCACCCCGCGGCTCTGCCGGACCTTACTTGGAATCTGACATTAAGCCTTGGCAATACTGCATCAAGTATTGGCAATACTAAAGTAGGCATTGGCAATACTGAAGTAAGCACAAGGAATCTGAGAGTAAGACTTGGCAATACTAAATCAAGTATTGGCAATACTAAAGTAAGTATTGGCAATTCTAAAGTAAGCACTAGGAATCTAAGGGTAAGCCCTCGCAATACTAAATCAAGCATTGGCAATACTAAAGAAAGTATTGGCAATACTAAAGTAAGTACACTAGGAATCTGAGAGTAAGCCTTGGCAATACGAAATCAAGTATTGGCAATACTAAAGTAGGCATTGGCAATACTGAAGTAAGCACAAGGAATCTGAGAGTAAGACTTGGCAATACTAAATCAAGTATTGGCAATACTAAAGTAAGTATTTGCAATTCTAAAGTAAGCACTAGGAATCTAAGGGTAAGCCCTCGCAATACTAAATCAAGCATTGGCAATACTAAAGAAAGTATTGGCAATACTAAAGTAAGTACACTAGGAATCTGAGAGTAAGCCTTGGCAATACGAAATCAAGTATTGGCAATACTAAAGTCAGTATTGGCAATACTAAAGTAAGTATACTAGGAATCTGAGAGTAAGACTTGGCAATACTAAATCAAGTATTGGCAATACTAAAATAAGTAATGGCCATACAAAAGTAAGCACTAGGAACTTGAGAGTACGCCTTGGCAATAGTGAGTCAAGCCTTGGCAACACTAAAGTAAGCATTGGCAATTCTAAACTAAGCCTTGGCAATACTGAAGTAAGCACTAGGAATCTGAGAGTAAGCCATGACAATACTAAATCAAGCATTGGCAATTCTAAAGTAAGCCTTGGCAATACTAAAGTAAGCACTAGGAATCTGAGAGTAAGCCTTGGCAATAATAGAAAACAAGTATTGGCAATACTAAAGTAAGTATTGGCAATTCTGAAGTAAGCCTTGGCAATACTAAAGTAAGTATACTAGGAATCTGAGAGTAAGACTTGGCAATACTACTCAAGTATTTGCAATACAAAAATAAGTAGTGGCCAGACAAAAGTAAGCACTAGGAACTTGAGAGTACGCCTTGGCAATACTGAGTCAAGTCTTGGCAATACTAAAGTAAGTATTGGCAACTCTAAAGTAAGCCTTGGCAATACTAACGTAAGCACTAGGAATCTGAGAGTAAGCCTTGGCAATACTAAATCAAGTATTGGCAATGCTAAAAGAAGTAGTGGCCATACAAAAGTAAGCACTAGGAACTTGAGAGTAAGCCTTGGCAATACTGAGTCAAGTCTTGGTAATACTAAAGTAAGTATTGGCAATTCTGAAGTAAGCCTTGGCAATACTAAATCAAGTATTGGCAATACTAAAGTAAGTATTGGCAATGCTAAAGTAAAAACTAGGAATCTAGGGTAAGCCTTGGCAATACTAAATCAAGTATTGGCAATACCAAAGTAAGTATACTAGGAATCTGAGAGTAAGACTTGGCAATACTAATCAAGTATTTTGCAATACAAAAATAAGTAGTGGCCAGACAAAAGTAAGCACTAGGAACTTGAGAGTACGCCTTGGCAAACACTCTGAGTCAAGTCTTGGCAATACTAAAGTAAGTATTGGCAACTCTAAAGTAAGCCTTGGCAATACTAAAGTAAGCACTAGGAGCTTGAGAGTACGCCTTGGCAATACTGAGTCAAGTCTTGGCAATACTAAAGTAAGTACACTAGGAATCTGAGAGTAAGCCTTGGCAATACCAAATCAAGTATTGGCAATACTAAAGTAAGTATTGGCAATGCTAAAGTAAAAACTAGGAATCTAGGGTAAGCCTTGGCAATACTAAATCAAGTATTGGCAATACTAAAGTAAGTATTGGCAATACTAAAGTACGCACTAGGAATCTGAGAGTAAGCCTTGGCAATACTGAGTCAAGTCTTCGCAATACTAAAGTAAGCATTGGCAATACTAAAGTAAGTACTAGTAATCTGAGAGTAAGCCTTGGCAATACTAAATCAAGCATTGGCAATACTAAAGTAAGCATTGGCAATACTAAAGTAAGAATTCGCAATACCAAAGTACTCCTTGGCAATACTAAATCAAGTATTGGAACTACTAAAGTAAGTACACTAGGAATCTGAGAATAAGCCTTGGCAATACTAAATCAAGAGTTGGCAATACTAAAGTAAGCATTGGCAATTCTAAAGAAAGCCTTGGCAGTACTAAAGTAAGCACTAGGAATCTGAGAGTAAGCCTTGGCACTACTAAATCAAGCATTGGCAATACTAAAGTTAGTATTGGCAATTCTAAAGTAAGCCTTGGCAATACTACAGTAGGCACTAGGAATCTGAGAGTAAGCCTTGACAATACTAAATCAAGCATTGGCAATACTAAAGTAAGTGTTGGCAATTCTACAGTAAGCCTTGGCAATACTAAAGTAAGCACCAGGAATCTAAGAGTAAGCCTTGGCAATACTAAAGAAAGTATTGGCAATACTAGAGTAAGTACACTAGGAATCTGAGAGAAAGCCTTGGCAATACCAAATCAAGTATTGGCAATACTAAAGTAAGTATTGGCAATGCTAAAGTAAAAACTAGGAATCTAGGGTAAGCCTTGGCAATACTAAATCAAGTATTGGCAATACTAAAGTAAGTATTGGCAATACTAAAGTACGCACTAGGAATCTGAGAGTAAGCCTTGGCAATACCAAATCAAGTATTGGCAATACTAAAGTAAGTATTGGCAATACTAAAGTACGCACTAGGAATCTGAGAGTAAGCCTTGGCAATACCAAATCAAGTATTGGCAATACTAAAGTAAGTATTGGCAATGCTGAAGTAAAAACTAGGAATCTAGGGTAAGCCTTGGCAATACTAAATCAAGTACTGGCAATACTAAAGTAAGTGTTGGCAATTCTACAGTAAGCCTTGGCAATACTAAAGTAAGCACCAGGAATCTAAGAGTAAGCCTTGGCAATACTAAAGAAAGTATTGGCAATACTAGAGTAAGTACACTAGGAATCTGAGAGAAAGCCTTGGCAATACCAAATCAAGTATTGGCAATACTAAAGTAAGTATTGGCAATGCTAAAGTAAAAACTAGGAATCTAGGATAAGCCTTGGCAATACTAAATCAAGTATTGGCAATACTAAAGTAAGTATTGGCAATACTAAAGTACGCACTAGGAATCTGAGAGTAAGCCTTGGCAATACCAAATCAAGTATTGGCAATACTAAAGTAAGTATTGGCAATGCTAAAGTAAAAACTAGGAATCTAGGGTAAGCCTTGGCAATACTAAATCAAGTACTGGCAATACTAAAGTAAGCATTGGCAATTCTAAAGTAAGCCTTGGCAATGCTAAAGTAAGCACTAGGAATCTGAGAGTAAGCCTTGGCAATACTAAATCAAGCATTGGCAATACTAAAGTAAGTATTGGCAATTCTAAAGTAAGCCTTGGCAATACTAAAGTAAGCACTAGGAATCTGAGAGTAAGCCTTGGCAATACTAAATCAAGTATTGGCAATACTAAAGTAAGTGTTGGCAATTCTAAAGTAAGCCTTGGCAATACTAAAGTAAGCACTAGGAATCTGAGAGTAAGCCTTGGCAATACTAAATCAAGCATTGGCAATACTAAAGCAAGTATTGAATTGGCAATCCTAAAGTAAGCCTTGGCAATACTAAAGTAAGCACTAGGAATCTTGGCAATACTAAATCAAGTATTGGCAATACTAAAGTAAGTATTGGCAGTACTAAATCAAGTATTGGCAATACTAAAGTACGTACTAGAAAACTGAGAGTAATCCTGGGCAATACTAAAGTTAGTATTGGCAATTCTAAAGTAAGCCTTGGCAATACCAAAGTAAGCACAAGGAATCTGAGAGTAAGCCTTGGCAATACTAAAGCAAGCATTGGCAATACTAAAGTAAGTATTGGCAATTCTACAGTACGCCTTGGCAATACTAAAGTAAGCACTAGGAATCTGAGAGTAAGCCTGTAAGCATTGGCAATTCTAAAGTCAGCCTTGGCAATACTAAAGTAAGCACTAGGAATCTGAGGCAAGCGTAGCGGGTCTTCTCTAAGGCCCAGGATGGCGCTTCAATTCATATAGAAGATTATCTACGCAAGTTGCTGTGCACAAGCTGCTTTACACACGATCTCTCTCTCTCTCTCTCCCTCTTCCTCTGTGTCTCTCTCTCTCTCTCTCTCACCCTCGTCAAACTCCAAGTAGAAAATGGACCTCCAGTAGAATCCTATAGTACCTCATGAGTTTGGAGAAAACTCTACAATAAGCTGGCTAAGTAACACGTGCATGTCGAGCATGCATGCGTGCACGCCTGCTTCATCTCCTCAAAGTGGTTCTTGATGTCCTGACCGCTGGGGGCTCAATGCAAAAAACTAAGGGCATGACCCAGCCTGTAAGAGCGTGCGCATGTCTTGCAGCTCAACCTTGTCTGCCTGAAAGACAGGACGCATGCGGCTAAATGGTCATACACCCGACAGCTCGCAGAGTCAAAACCGGTCACTTTGGTCAAAGGCTTACCCCTGGCACAACATGGCGCTCGCAGCCAGCCTTCTTAGCCATCGCATCCTGTGCGCAACTCAATGCATGCACTGCGCTGTGTAGGCCTTCTGCTTGCACCCTTTAGGTTGCTACACGAATAAGAAACACCCTACCAGCGAACCCTGAGCAGCTGCGCAGCACCAACCACCTTCTTCTTTCAGGCAAACTGGCTTGCGCATGAGCACGCCTCGCACTCAACCATGATTAGCAACCAGAATGAATCACAGCTTGCAGCTGCTTACGACGAACCAAGCGCGACAGTCCGGCAAAACGGAAGAGGACAAAACCGAAGTAAACCGAGCATCCTGTGGCGACAGCGAAGCAAGAGCACCACTTGGGCACAGCATGGCTACCACATCACAAGCACGTGCAGAACAGGAATTAATGTAACACGATCAGGAATTAATGTAAGGCTCGAGAAATCCACGGCTGACAAATTCACAAAAGTGTTGGCTCACATCACAAAGCCTGAGGGGCCCACCAAACATCCCTGGGCTGGCGAAAAGCTAGATTCTCAAGCAACAATTCTCAATCAATGTCAAGCTTCAGAAGGACGGCACAAGATGGTACAAGAAGCCCCTGGTACTTATTTGTGTGAAAGATTGAATGGTACCTAATTGAAGCAAGCCTAGCGCGCTGCCTACTAAAAAGCACCAAGCAACACTAAATCAAGACAAGCGCACTAAATAGTGAGGAACACCCAGCAGCACGAACCAGTACAAAGCAGTACAAACACGAGAAGTTCCGCGTCTGACCCCAGAATTGTTTTGGCACTTTAAGTGATTGGGTTTTAAGTGATTGGGTCGCGTTTGGGAAAGGACAAGTTTTCTCTGCATCCACCACTCCCCCCTCCCCCCCTGGCTGCACGCTCTCCGCCTCCACGTTAGCCAAGCGACTGCTAAGAAGTTCAATGGCCTCAGCACTGGCAGCAGTCTCTCACAGAACTGTCACGGGGCCAGCTGAGATGCAGCACAACTCAAGAGGCTGTTCTCAGCCGAGAAACAGCCCTTACCTCCCGCAGCTCCCTTGAGGAATCCACCTGCAATCATGTAAGTTTGTCACGCGCACACAACACTTTACATTGGAGAATCAAAGCGAATGAATAAGCACAGCACTGATTTGTGTTTGGATCACGTATGCTCTGAACAATTCAGAGCCAATACAAAAACTGAATGTACCCTGCCTCCAGGTTGACTCTCGGCTTGCTATGCAAAGCCTGGTAATCAGAGCTCGGGGTGGGAGGTCATGCGGAGCCACAAATCTTGGCACCCCAAGACACAAACACAGCTCTCTGACTACTGATTGTCCAAAACACCTGAGGTCTTTTGGGCTTTATGCTTCCATCCAAACTTGGGGCCCTACCGAGCGTGCCGGCCAAGGGCGCTTCTTGCCATCATCGTCATCATCAGGTTCCTCCTAAGACCGGTGCGAGTGTTCCAGAGGTGCCAGTGAACAGCTGTCTCCATGAACCTCGCACCAAGCCTCGGAGCACTCGTTCACATCGAACTGTAGCTCTTGAATCCTCTTCCTTGGGCTTGCGTGGCAATCCGAAGCCTCAATGCCCTGGCCATCCCTGGCCTCTCTTCTGGCGATATCGTGGCGTCTTTTTCCGGGCAAATTTTTACCAACAGCCCTGGCAGGGGACATGCCCTGCAGCTCGGGGCATGGCTATGTGTTCAGTCACGAATCTCAGCTCGCCTTCTTCCTGCTGCACGACTTTGGCCCAGCAACCATCTGCCCAAACCCTTTTGCCAACGTGAAAGGCCTCGGGCGCACTCGTAAGAACTGACAAATCAAAGAGATGCTGCGCCTTCGTCCAAAAACAGTCACCACATTCTCTTTCGTTGCTGCCATGTGCGCCATGCACATGTGAGGCGCAAATTGAAGGAGTCACCACACAAGCAAAACACCTCCCTGATGGCAGAGAGGTTGACTCACCGTGAGACTAGCAATACTGTGTCAAGAAGTTACACTGCCAAGCGAAAACGCACGCACGCAAAGCAAGCATGCACAGCGCGCACGAAGAGTATGCACGCAAAGTATGCGGGCAAAGCACACGCCTAAGGCACGCATGCCAGGCTAGCAAAAAGCCCAGTAAGGCAAAGCTAAGCGCAGCAAAGAAAGCATGCGTGCGAAGCACACATTTCAAGCAAGAAGAACCTGCGCACGCAAAGTAGCTATGCATGCCGAGCAAGCGAGCACGCGAACCAGCAAGCCATCAAGCCAGCAACATGCGTTCAGACTCCAGACCTAGATGTGGGCTTAAGCCAAAAGGAATGACACATGTGTTGTGGAGTTTGGCCTATCCGGCGACGGCTATTTGAAGTCGAACCTGTGAAACATCTTTTGGAACAAAACAGCCCTGAAAAAATCTGTCCATGAGCAAAGACTAAAATTTGCCCTAGGAATTCATCACGTGTCCCTATGCGATTGGCATGGCGCATTTGAGTCAATCATCGAGCAAGGGTTCCTCTGCTGAAATCTTCGAAGTAGCCTGACTCCGGGCTTGCGTGCAACGCCCGGCTCAAAGCTGTGAGCCCCGGCCGCTCGTCGAGACAGACTCTTGGCTTCCACTGCACGGGAAAAGTCCCATGCGCTGGCAGAGACGCAAACCTTCACTTTCCCATCAGGTCCTGGCGAGCAATCCCCTTCATTGTCACGTGGGGTAATGGGACTGGAGATGCAGGGCCTTCATCTTCGCGGCAAACCCCTCGCATCTGCTTATACAGCACGAGGTCTCCCGATTTGAAGTGCTCCTTGGGCGCAGCCTGGCTCAGCGATCCGCTTGCATGGATTTGACACTGACCGACATTCCATGTGTAAAACATGGAAACATGGCTGTCCTTGCTGCTGTCTCCATTGCCTTGCGCCTAAAAAGGGCAAGCGGTCACAGCACGCGACACACTAAGAATGAAAGGCCGTCACTGGGAGGAGGTCTTGTTGCATCGCAGCCTGATGGTCTACAGTCAGACCGTCAGCATTTCACACGGGACCGCTGAGAGCCTGGAACGGGATGTTGCGCTTCGGGATGGCGGACATGCACCTTTGGTGCAGGCAATCGCCTCTGCCAGCTGAGGGCCGAAAGGAGCCTGAAAGCAAAGGACAAGAGGTCGCAGTCACTTTTGCAAGAAGAAAGCACTCAACACTCAACGCAAACCGGCACCGCGACACCCAGATTCCCAAAAACTGTACGCGCCCTTTCTGAAACCGCCGCGCGGGCGACTGTAGCCGGGCATCTCCGCCTCGCCGTGTTTGCTCATACTTGTTCCCCACCCGGCAGGTTTGGGGCTGTTAGATCTTAAGTGACATGCAAGGAAACAACAGAAGCCCCTTCATTGAACACAAGGCCCCTTCATTGAGAACATCCTCCAATGTGCTGCAGCTCAGTGAACTGTTCTTTTTGAGATGAGCCTAAGGTGTGCTTACCCGTGAATGTGA
>CAUJNA010003207.1:787944-808151 GCA_963377175.1 Effrenium voratum
GACATATGTTCGGATTAGGTTGTTTTTTTCTGGGGTGGGATGGTCAGGAAATTAAGTGAGAAACGGCACCTTTAGAAAACACCAGTCAAAGCCCTGTAAATTAGATGTGGCAGGACAAAATTAAGAATGATGATGTACAATTGCCGCAACATCCCGCAAGGGGGGGGGGGGGGGTCACACCCCCTTGCCAAAAAGCAGGGAAGCCAAGATGCAAAGAAGCAAAGAAGCCATAAAGCAAAAGCCCAGAAGCTGGAAAGCAAAAACAAAAAGAACAAAGACACTTCCCGAAATAAATCCCACCCCCCCACCCCGTTTCCAAGGCAAGATGGGGCCAACGGACTACATGGGAAGTTGAGGGCGAGGAAACCAAATGACCACGGGAGCTCGACGGACAGGGGCTACAGAGCCGTACTTGCTCCCCTAAGCATGGTTTGTATCCCCTTCACGCCTGCACGGTCTGGGAGGTCCAGCCAGTGCTGTTCCCCTTGGCCAATCACCAGTGCTGACTTCAGTAAAAAAAAGATGTTCGAGTCCCTGGCGGCTGCCGAAGTGGATGCCTACATTGTGCACCACAATGTAGCCATGCACGCACGGCTCGGCCCACTCCACCTGAGCAGAAAGCGCAGGAAAGCGGACATCATGCCATCCCAAGAACGGCTGAGTGCCACACCTGGGCTGCCAGCCAGTTAAGCCCGTTGGCCATGGGGCCTTCCAGCTTGTGGGTGACGAAGTACACCTGCAACGTCTTGAGCCAGGGGCTTGCACCCTCGGCGTTCTCTTGCCTCGCAGCTAGATTCCCGCGGCACTGGCAGTGGGCCTGAGCAAAGGCAACAATTTCAGGCTCAGTGAGGCTCAGTGTTAAGCTTTCCCCGAAGTGACAACAAAGAAAACAATCATGGCGATGGGGATGACCAAAACGATGACAGAAAGACCGACGACGACAACGAGGGCGACGATGGCAAAAACGACCACGGCAACAACGACGGAACCAAGAACCACGACACCGACCACCACCACGACGATGACGACAATGACGTCGACAAGTACGACAAATACGACCATGATGACAACAATGACCATGGCGACCACGACAACGCTAACACCGCCGACAACCAGAACGACGAGAATCATGATGATGATGATGATGATGACGATGCTGACGATGATGACGATGACGAATGACGATGACAATGATGATGACAATGATGATGATGATGATGACGATGATGATGATGATACTGTTGATGTTGATGATGATAATGATGATGATGACAATGACGATCACAATGACTATGACGATGGTGGTGATGATGATGATGATGGTGATGATACTGCTGCTGCTGCTGCTGCTGATGATGATGATGATGATGATGATGACTGTGAGGGTTATGTTGATGGTGATGGCAATGGCGATGGCAATTGTATGAATGATGCCCATGCTGATGCGGGCGATGATGATCATGATCATAATGATAAAAATAGTGGTGGTGGTGGTGATGGTGGTGGTGATGATGCTGATGGAGGCGATGACGTGACCGTGACAAAGACATACCAAGACGATAAAAACAAGGACGAAGACAAGAATGACGATGGCGATGACAACAATGATGATGCTGATGCAGATAACGATGCTGACGCTGATGCTGATGATGGCGATGACGATGACGGCGACGACGGCGACCACGACGGCGACCACGACGACGACCACAACGACGACCACAACGACAACGACGATGATGATGATGATGACAATGCCGATGATGATGCCGATTTTGATGATGACTATGCTGATGATGATGATGATCATCGTCATCATCATCATCATCATCATAATCAACAACATCAACAACATGATGCCGGTGATGATGGTGAAGATGATGATGATGATGATGATGATGATGATGATACTGTTGATGATCATTAATGGTGATGATGCTGCTGATGATGGTTATAATGATGATAATGATAAAGAAGAAGATAATCAAAGATAAAGACAAACATCTATATGAAGTGAATGGGGGTGATGATGTTGATGCCGATGCTGAGAATAATAATGTTTATAATGATGACAATGATGATAATGGCGACGATGATGATGCTGAAGATGAAGTTGATGATGATGATGACGATGATGATGCTGAAGATGCAGATAATAATGATGATGATAATGATGATGATTATGCTGATGCTGGTGGTGGTGATGATGATGATGATGATAATGATGATGATGATATTAAGATGGTAATGGATATTAAGGTGATATGAATAATTAGAGCATCCGCATTTTGAGCATTGCCATTCTCACTGATGCTGAAGACGCATTGCGACGACACATTGTCAAGGCCGCTGCGCCCCATGACGACACATTCTGACGACGCATTCGCTGACGACAAATTCCTGCCTGACGCTGCATTACCCCCTGACGACACACGACATGCTGGGCCAGCGACGTGCACCAATGCAGCGCCCGGGGGGCATCTAGACCCAGCCCGCTTGAAATTTAGCCGCCTGCTATTCCTCCAAAAGAACGTCGTCAGAATTCGTCTTCGGAATTCGTCTTCGCAATGCGTCCGCTGGGAATTCGCCTGCGGGAGGGGAGCATTCTGTGGAATCGTTTTCGGAATTCGCGTTCGCAATTCGTCGTCTTCGGGTGCAAAGGTGATGCCACAGCGAGCGCAAAATGAGCAAAAGGGCTGTAGGGGTGGTGGATGAACATGATGGGGCCAGCGGGAACAACAGAGCAGCGGCGGTTGGTCTTGAGGCTGTGCATGTTGCTGAGAAGCATAAAACAGTTCACAGTAATACTGATAAAGCAACCAAGCAATGCAACAAATATGGCAGAGCGAACTATGCAAATGAAGCGCCTTTCCGGAACCAATAGGCATGAAGAACACGACAATTTCAATTGTGGGATCAATGAGCAGAGTTGTGCACAGCATGATCTCAGGCAGCAACTTGCAACGCTCGGCGAGGATGAGTTCGGCGTGGTGTCCCTGGAACGCGTTCTGGCCCTGGCACACTGAAAGCAATCGCGCTTCTGCGCCATGAACAAAGCGAAGTGCGAAGCCTTGTCTGTGCATCTCCTGGGGTGTCGAAGGCTCTCCTGCCACGCTGTCGATGGGTCTCTCTCTGACAAGATCACGCTACAAGCGTCTGGTAGGCACAGGCTGATTCCTCGCAGTGGGCTGCATAGACCTATCGCTGAGCCATTCACATTGGGTCAGGAATTGTGAAATCTATTTGTTTCCCTCCCACCTATGCTGCAAGGGGAGCCCCTTCCCCCCAGGAAGGCGTTACAAAAGCCGCCATGGCTGGGTCCCACTAGGTACAAAGAATGGGTGCAAAGGCCAAGCATGGCAGCATCCCAATGGGCATGCAATAAAAAATATCCCAGATAGATATATGAATTTTGAAAAGAAACCTGAGCATAATCTAATAGTGTGGGAGTGAAAAGTACGGATCCCGGATCAGCGAAATATCCCAAGAGTGATAATCCGGTCCACGAAATGATGATCCCACAACAAAGCGCTCAAAGGATCGGACTAGGTTATTAAGGAGGCAATTAGATTAGGAATATATGATAGTTTAAACTGGATCCTGAGGAAAAACAGTGCGCACAATGGAAAAGTGTGCATTTCAAGTATTAAAAATAAAACACACAAAGTTCCAAGAACTGCGCGTGGCGTTTTTGGCTGGTTTTGGTAAAGGTTCTGGGTGTATATAGCCTTGACATCAACCTGTCAAGCTGTTCAAAAACAACTAGGAGAAGAATACATGCGCGCCTTGCCGACCAGAACTCGCCTGAATGATCCAAGGAACCTGCCTGCGTTGTGGCCAGCTTGATGGACAAGAGAAACAAGCTTCAAATTTGAGATTCCAAGAAATCCGAACACCGCTTCCAGGTTGAAAGGGATCGGCGCAGCTTCAACTGACCACACCTGGCTCAAAATCGAGCTTTTGGTTGGCAATCCGGGCGCTTCGGGACATCTTCTGCCTAAAAAGGTCCGAAACGTCCACATGCAGGTGCACACTTTTCGTATTTGCGCGCAATTGCGGAAATTTGCGCGATAGTACGGGAAAATTGAGCGCAAATTGCGGGCTGCCAGGGCGCCGAAAATCGACTCAACTTCACCTGACATGCTTGTCTCAACAAAAAGTGTGGCGCAGGCACAGTCCTGAAGCAAACAGCGGATCTGTGCAAACCCAGGCAATGCTCTCGGGCTTGGGGCGGTTGGAGCCAGCCAAGCGGGTTGCAAAATCAATGGCCACAAAGTGTCAAGTCCAGCCGATAGGTGGTACTTGCACCGGGTGCCATATGTGCAACAAAATGCCTGCCTAAACCAGGCCTGGGTTGAGACAAAAGAAGAGCTAGTTAAGATGTAACCATAAGACTTCAACAAACAGCTGCGCCGGCCCGGAGCGAGTAGCGCAGTAACGATTGTTCCCACAAGCAGCACCAAATTTGACTACCTGAGTAGCTTCATCCGAAAAGTGCGCAAATTCCAAAAAAGCGTGCAAACACACCACACAACGCAACGAGCATTTGAGCAGAAAAACGCTCTCAAACGAAGATACAGGGACTATTTAAACTATCTTACTTAAACTATTGCGGATAACCTAAGTGAAATAGGTTATCGTGAAAATAAGCTATCCATGATAGCCTATACTTCGGGATGTCTTGGCTACTCTGGTGCTTTGAGAATGCTATCGTGTGCAAGAACCCTGGCATATGTTGCAAGAAGGCGAGCCCGCGCCTGGCCTGCGAACAAGGAAATCTGTAAAACATGAAGCGAGAACTGAATGAACTTCATGTGTAGAAGTTTCTGCTTAGAAACAGTACAAGTAGCGAAGCAGTTGGAGTTCTTGAAGCACCAAATGTGTTCTCATTGTTTCCCAGGCCAGGGAAACCAAACGTCAAACACGCTTTGGCGAACATACTATATATGCGCTTGGAAGCAGCAAGTTTCGACATCTCTGTGGGAACATTTGCTTGTTTGTGTTTTGCGAGGTGCAGAAAAAATGTGATTTCTGGAAACAATCACTCAATGGAAGCTGCCCCGCAAAAAAATGCTGGAAACAAGCTCGATCTTCGAGCAACTTCCGGAAAGGACTTCACTGCTCAGACACGACCTTCTCTGAGAAGGAAATTCTCCCTGGGGATCCTTTTAGGAATCTTTCTAGAATGTTCCAGGAATCTCCTCGGGATATTCTTGAGGAACCTTGCTAGACATGTTTAAAGTTCAAAGCAAACTCTCTGGGACATGTCTCTGGAGATTTTGCTGGTTAGACATCTTGTGAGGAATTTCTCCGAAAACTCCTCCAACAACCTCTCAAGCAAACTGTAAGGAAACCTCTCTCAGCGACACGGCGGTGGCCTGACAGGCGCTGGCGCCGCCCCCGCGGCCAACGGCCTCGCCGCAGACCCAGCTGGCCTCAGGCCATGCAAGGGCAATGAAGAATTTGACGGGTAAAGCGGTTCATATGCTTTGTTCGTTGACTTCATGATGCTCTCAAAGGTTGCCCAAACATGAGACAAATCATCATGAATGAACTACACTTATGTGACCGTGCGGTTCTTCTTATGCGTGTGTTTGGGACAAGCGTAAACTGAATTGTCCAAGCAAGAGGGCCGCTGTGAATGGCAGGCCCGCCAACGACCGGCGCGGAGACGCCGAGACGCTGAGATGCGGCTGCGACGCGAACATATACGACGATATTACTGAAACTTGGTATGGTCGGTCTACCGCTGGTTGACTCATCTAGCTGGCACGCTTGTCCATTGGTTGACCATGCAAAAACCATGGGCAAAAGCGTAAAGAAACCAGCTTCAGCCTTCAGTCATTATGAATGCATCCATCCTACTTGCACTGCGCCGGGACGGGGCCGATGCAACTGCGTGCGCTGGCATGGACGCTGGCATGTTTGATTGATTTGTTGCATGGGCACGTTCAAACTTTGATGAAACCAGGTAAAAGCAGGCAAACCAAGAGTTGTTTGGTTGCCCTTTTGCTTTGGTTTTGCTTCTTGCTTGTCTGGTATTGCTTTGGCAAGGGTTTGTTTGGTTTCCCTTTTGGTTTAAAGTTTATGGTTGCCTTGGCAGGAGCTTTGCCACGAACGGGCCAATGCGATTACCGGTGCCCCTGCCGCACTATTGTCAAGGGGATAGTCGCACCTTGTGGAGGGGTCACCATTAATTTGCTTGGTGTCTTGCAAGTCTTTTCGGGTGGTACTGCATAAGGAATTTCATTCTCCTCATGTAGCTCCTTGTTTCTGCCACAACCTTTTAGCTGCTTGATTTTGCAGCCCCACAAGGAAAGCAAATGGCACAGGATAGAGAAATGAGCAACTTACGGGGAGAACACCTCCGCAATTCAAACAAACAGCTTTCCCAAATGGCTCGTTTTGAATAAAGTCCCACTAGAAATTGCACTGTTAAAACCTGCACCAAGGGTAGCACATATGACAGAAGCCGTCAAATTGTCCACCGGAAAAAAAGGACCGACCAATCACCTGGCAAGTCAGACTATGTTCAGATGCTTTTCCCGAAAGCGTAGCAAAGAGTTCTAGCGCAAACAAGGCTAGCTCTGCTGCACATGACGTCTCAACATAGCCTTGCCGCACATTACATTTCAACATAGCCTTGCTGCACAGCACATCTCAACATAGCCTTGCATCACAACGCATCTCAAATCTCAACATACCCTTGCTTCACAGCACATCTCAGCATAGCCTTGCTTCACAACGCATCTCAAAATACTCTTGCTTCACAGCACATTTCTAGATAGCCTTGCTTCACAGCACATATCGACATAGTCTTGCTTCACAACGCATCTCAGCATAACCTTGCTTCACAGCACATCTCAACATAACCTTGCCTGACAGCACATCTCAACATAGCCTTGCTTCACAGCACATTTCAACGTAACCCTGCCTTACAGCACATCTCAACATAGCCTTGTGTCACAGCACATCTCAACATAGCCTTGTGTCACAGCACATGTCAACATAAACTTGCTGCACAGCTCTACTCTGCACAGCTCTGCTTTGCACAGCTCCGCCCTGTAACTCTCTTAGCATCGTTCTGGGGCTCCTGCCCGAAGGCGATATGCCGGGCTGGAACGACAGCATGACCAGCTGGAGCGCTCGCTGGTCCTGAGGCGCGCGCTGTAACTTGACGCTCGTTGAATGAAACAAAATGCAAGACGCGCCTCGGGGCGGCGCGCCTCGCCCGGGCGGCGCGCCTCGGCCCGGGCGGCGCGCCTCGGCCGGGCGGCGCGCCTCGGCCGGGCGGCGCGCCGGGCGCGAATCCGCGGCCTCCGCGCTGCGGGAACCTCGGCTCTCGGGAAGTTTGGCGAAGCGTTCCAAGAAGGGAGGGTTCAGAGAACTGAAGGTGAGCATGTGAAGTCTCTATGTCTCCAAAAGGTGCCAAGCAAGTGCCTTGTGAAAATCAGGAAGCTAAAGGCCTTGGTGCCTTGGAAGCTAAAGGCCTTGGTGCCACCCCTTTCGGACAATTATTTGCAAGGCAAGGGAGCTCACGATATCCCGAAATATGCGCTCTCAAATTTGCCATGCGGCAGGGGTGATCAGCTGTGCACCTTTTGGGAAACCATGAGCGCGGGGGAAATGAGAGTCCAATGTCAGCAATGTTTACATATGTGGAAAAGGGGCATCAAGCAAGCTTCTGCGAACATATGACTTGGAGCATGTGAGTATCTCAAACCACATGACTACCCTGAACAATGATCGGTCTTGGAGGGGGAAAATGCTGATGGACCAAGCGCCTAAGGAAATGATACGGAAACAACCATTCCGGCAACCAAGGCCCATGCATGTTCCCGTTCAGCGCGTGCTGCTTGCGGTTCCTCTCCTCAGATGCCAATGGATCACGATATCCCGTCAAGCCCGTTGTCTGAGGACCCTGCCCGTCTGCTTAAGAAGAAGACGGGAGAGGTCACCTGCAACGGTGCTGGCAAAGAATGTAGTGAGCCTTTAAGTCCCATGCTGCCTGTGTGTTCGGCTTGCCCTTGAAGCCGACCTTGGCCAACATAGCTGCAGCATGAGGGGCCAAAGGAATGCTACACAAAACCAAGGGACTCGATCTAACACCTAAAGGCACTCGACCCCAGAAAAGCAACAACATGAACCAAACCCGTGCCAGACATGTGTGTGTTTGGTCATCGCAGCGCCGCGTAAGCAGGCGAACAAATGCAACGACGACCCACAACCGTGAACATGCCCACTTTGTCGGGAAAACATCAAACGCTTAGGTTACAACTGCAAGCACCTGAAGTACAGCAATGAAACTACCTCCAACTTCCAGCTACCAATAGTGAGCAAGTGTGAAAAGTTAAAGCACAGGATACATGAAACATCAGCTGGGGACCTGGCTGTCGGGCGCACCGACTCCTTTGCGAGGCCTGCCAAGACGACGGGTGCCAGCGGCTCTCTCACAGAGCCCCTGCCTTGGCGGCGCTGCCGCTTCATGAAGCCCGCCTCACGCCAGGCACCAGACCAAGACTTTTCGACAAAACACTTACCAATCGCACTATGACATCACTATGATATATGATTGGACTGTCCAAAAGTCCAGAAAAAATGCGCAATCACCAACTCAATTGTGTTAAGTTGTTCTTTTGCAGAGGAAACGCCACGGATACTTCTTAAATTTGTTCTATCTAGCTTATACGAAAGCATGTATACATCCTATTAGTCTCAACATTCGAAACCGCCACGATATCTGTACCTTAACGAATCGCCGCCCGTGCCGCAAAACATGCGCTCCTCAACCTTCAAAAACGCAGGCCCTGCCACGGAGTTCAAACTTTACAATTGAGTAGCAAACGGACGTGCCTTTTGTTCCGAGTCGCAAAGTGACCTGCTGCTCTTGAGTGGCAAACAAGCCCGCTTGCATGTGAGTAGGAAACAGGAGCGTCCTTTCTATTTGTGTGCACTGTTGTCATTTCAGTCTGTTGGCTACTCTTTTTGTGCAAAGCTTACCTTTAACTATATAGTTCAGACACCAGGCATGTTCTTGGAACAACTTCCTCTGATTACTGCCTGAATGCAACCATCAATCTACAAATACACATGCACGTATCTGAGACAAGAAACATCCTAGAATATCGACCTCTCGGCTTTGTTTTAATGCAGGATGTTGCGATCCACTAGTCTATATTGATTTTCCCTGTCTGTTGCTTTTGCTTTTGCTAGGATCTTTGTTGAGCAACCTGCTTTGTCATCAGTCTTATGGAGGCCACGAACCTGAATGCAACTTGCCCGTTGACGTGTTCGCTTGACCACATGCTGTTTGTTGTCGAAAGCAAACTGAATTTGCGGGAAGGCCCAAAACTCCAATTTGAACATCTGACGGCTGAAATTGCGTCACAGGTCCCGTCAGGTTCGGTATGTGTGCATCCATGTATAGTGTGAACCATGGATAAGGAGCCCAGGCTCTTGGAAACACAATCCAGCCATCATCGCTTCAAGGATGTATTGCAACACTAGCCATCAAGAGCCTGAAAACAGTCATAAGTACTCGTATGGAAAAACACTGTTCACCTTGACTTAGTTCGACACTCAGCCATTGCGGGCATTTGAACACAAAAGCGGGCAGTAGAGGTAGTCACCCAAAACAATATTTTGGGTTGCAAGAGTGGCTGCACCATTTTTTTGCTGGGACTATCCCCTTCTAACCTCGAACTGACCGGGCTTGGTTTTGACTTAAATAAGTTTGGCGCTGAACCGTGTTAGGCGTGATACCTTCTTCCGCTTGTCAGGCCTCGAGCTTCTGCGCCGCCTGCGTTTGGCCGAAAGGCGTTGCTGCAGGCCAATCAGTCCCCTGCAGACTCAAGATCTGTCTTGGCTATGATTCAATATTACGGGAAGCTGTGTCCATCAACCCCTTGAGGTTTCCACCTTGCAGTTTTCCGGGCCCGGCCGCCATTCAGGGCAACTCAAAAGGAGATTCAAAATGGGTGGCAGATGGGCCTCCCCGGCCTCCCCTTAAATGGGGACTGCATTGGTCCCCCTGAAATAACTATGTTAGTATTCCTGGGGTCCTTGACCACCATGGGCTGCAATTAGTCTGCATGCAGTTAAGACAAGGAATAATTGTTTTGCAACAAATAGGTCAACAACCAGTGTGCAAACCTATTGAAGTTGTGTTAATTTTAATAAATTTGCACGGCAATACGGATGTAACTTGGTAGTGGCTTCCTTGTAATTATTGAACCACCCCCAAACAAGAGTACCTGGAGTCTCCATGACGTTTAAACCATGGAGTCATCTACCACCTCATATTTTGAGGGTCATGGAGACTCCGGGTACCCTTCGAACAAAGCACACGCCTTTTGGGTGGTTTACAAGAACTTCGTGCCTGCGTTGTAGGCTGGCTGCTGTATGGCGACGCACGGGGCTGGGGCTGAAACCCTAAGTTGACGGAATTCCTAATCCACAATCCCTATTACCTTTGAACAGCCCAGGGTGTTCAAAGGGCCGTGTCTTTTTTGGAGGGTACCTTTTGGGTGGTTTTAAATGGAGACCTAGAGGGAGCTATACATGTGACCCGCGGAGATTGGCCAACAGGACAAAGAACTTCAACCTGTGCTTGGCCAGCTACGGGCCTCTTTCAGGGTCCTTTTGAGTTGTGGCTGCTGTGTTTGCGTTGGCTATGTTGAAGACACCTGCCCATATAAGTGGTTCAAAACCAATTAATCATCAGACCTAAGTTATAATTGTTTTATTAGTCACCAACAGGTTCCAGTTTAGTCCTCCAGGGTCAAAATCGTGACAACTGGCCCGCCAATTGTCCCCCCCGGCCCGGCGCGCGGAGATACAGGCCTTGGGTTCCACGAAGGGCTTGGCGGTAACCGTCGCCTAGGCAACGAGTTCGCGATACCCGGCAAGACCAGGAGTGTTCCTGTAGAATTTCCTGCAGCTACCGAAATTCAATCAATTTTGGACGCGAAAACTGGACACTGTTGGAGAAGCCGTCTTAGGATGGAGGTAGCTTTGAAAGAGGTATGGCCCCAAATCAGCGGGACACAAAAGAACAACAGGCAACGAGAGGACACCAAAATGAAAGCAGATTGAACAGAAGAGTAAACCCATACAAACTCAGTGAATTCTTGGCTGCTGTGTTTGCGTTGGCTATGTTGAAGACACCTGCCCATATAAGTGGTTCAAAACCAATTAATCATCAGACCTAAGTTATAATTCCCGAAAGCATCGCGAAGGGTTCTTCCGTGCGGAGCCCTTGGACAAGTTACACAGAGCCAAGTTACATAGAGCCAAGTTACATAGAGCCAAGTTACATAGAGCCAAGTTACATAAAGCCAAGTTACATAGAGCCAAGTTACATAGAGCCAAGTTACATAGAGCCAAGTTACATAGAGCCAAGTTACATAGAGCCAAGTTAGAGCCAAGTTACATAGAGCCAAGTTACATAGAGCCAAGTTACATAGAGCCAAGTTACATAGAGCCAAGTTACATAGAGCCAAGTTACATAGAGCCAAGTTACATAGAGCCAAGTTACATAGAGCCAAGTTACATAGAGCCAAGTTGCCCAGAGCCAAGTTGCACAGAGCCAAGTTACATAGAGCCAAGTTACATAGAGCCAAGTTACATAGAGCCAAGTTACATAGAGCCAAGTTACATAGAGCCAAGTTACATAGAGCCAAGTTACATAGAGCCAAGTTACATAGAGCCAAGTTACATAGAGCCAAGTTACATAGAGCCAAGTTACAAGTTACATAGAGCCAAGTTACATAGAGCCAAGTTACATAGAGCCAAGTTACATAGAGCCAAGTTACATAGAGCCAAGTTACATAGAGCCAAGTTACATAGAGCTAAGTTACATAGAGCCAAGTTGCATAGAGCCAAGTGGCACAGAGCCAAGTGACACAGAGCCTTGTGGCACAGAGCCAAGGTTAGGTAGAGCTTCGGCGTAAGCAGCTATGTAAGTTAGTTTAGGTTTCTAAGGCGCCGGGGCGGGAGTTTGATCATCGCTCGGGATTGCGACCCTCTGCGGAGATTCGCGTGGTCGAGGTTAAAAAACTGGGGACTTCTTACGATTTTTAGCATGCGCGCGCGACCCTCTGCGGAGATTCGCGCGGTCGAGGTTCAAAAACTGCGGACGTTTTATGATTTCTGCGGTCCGCGCGCGACGTCGAGGTTCAAAAACTGCGGACTTTTTACGATTTCTGCGGTCCGCGCGCGACCGTCTGCGAAGATTTGCGTGGTCGAGGTTCAAAAACTGGGGACTTTTTACGATTTTTAGCATGCGCGCGCGACCCTCTGCGGAGATTCGCGTGGTCGAGGTTTCAAAAACTGCGGACTTTTTATGATTTCTGCGGTCCGCGCGCGAGCCTCTGCGGAGATCCGCGTGGTCGAGGTGAGGTTCAAAAACTGAGGACTTTTTACGATTTCTGCAAGCCGCGCGCGACCCTCTGCGGGGATCGTGCGTGTCGAAGCGCTCTCGCTGTGGCGCCGTGCGAATTTGTTGCTCGCGAAATGGCCTTTGGAAGTTGTCTCGTGGCTTGCGCGCCTGCTTTCGCAATCCCGCGGTCGCGGGTTCGATTCCCCCCTGGTCCGCGGCAGCTCCGGATTGAAAATCGCAGCTCTGAAGTACAAACGTAGTACGCGGAGCGTGCTCCTGCAGCTCCGGCTGGAAAATCGCAACTTTTAAGTACAGACGTAGTATGCGGAGCGTGCTCCCGCAGCTCCGGTTGGAAAATCGCAACTTTTAAGTACAAAAATAGTACGCATTAAGTACATTCCCACAGCTCCTGCAGCACTTGCGCAGAGCAACTTGCGCTCTGCGAATTGCACAGAGCACTTGCGCAAAGCACTTGCGCAGAGCAACTTGCACAGACCAAGTTGCACAGAGTCAAGCTGCGCGGAGCCATCTTGCGCAGAGCTAAGTTACACGAGCCTGCTTTGCAGAAACATACGCTTTCACAACATAGCGATTTTTGTGACCAGAACACGGAGCCAAGTTGCACAGAGCCAAGTTGCACAGAGCCGAGTGGCACAGAGCCAAGTTACATAGAGCCAAGTTACGTAGAGCCAAGTTACATAGAGCCAAGTTACCATAGAGCCAAGTTACCATAGAGCCAAGTTACCATAGAGCCAAGTTGCCATAGAGCCAAGTTTCCATAGAGCCAAGTTACCATAGAGCCAAGTTACCATAGAGCCAAGTTACCATAGAGCCAAGTTACATAGAGCCAAGTTACATAGAGCCAAGTTACATAGAGCCAAGTTACATAGAGCCAAGTTACATAGAGCCAAGTTACATAGAGCCAAGTGGCACAGAGCCAAGTTACACAGAGCCAAGTTGCACAGAGCCAAGTTGCACAGAGCCAAGTTACACAGAGCCAAGTTGCACAGAGCCAAGTTGCATAGAGTCAAGTTACATAGAGCCAGTTGCACGAGCCTGCTTTCCAGAAGCTGTTGCATCGATGTAAAAGGGCGTCTCCGCGGCTGGAAAAGCACATGATGGGAAGCGCTTGGAGCAAAATGCTTTCGGGCCAATCGTCCTCTAGTTGAAGACACCTGCCCATATAAGTGGTTCAAAACCAATTAATCATCAGACCTAAGTTATAATTGTTTTATTAGTCACCAACAGGTTCCAGTTTAGTCCTCCAGGGTCAAAATCGTGACAACTGGCCCGCCAATTGTCCCCCCCGGCCCGGCGCGCGGAGATACAGGCCTTGGGTTCCACGAAGGGCTTGGCGGTAACCGTCGCCTAGGCAACGAGTTCGCGATACCCGGCAAGACCAGGAGTGTTCCTGTAGAATTTCCTGCAGCTACCGAAATTCAATCAATTTTGGACGCGAAAACTGGACACTGTTGGAGAAGCCGTCTTAGGATGGAGGTAGCTTTGAAAGAGGTATGGCCCCAAATCAGCGGGACACAAAAGAACAACAGGCAACGAGAGGACACCAAAATGAAAGCAGATTGAACAGAAGAGTAAACCCATACAAACTCAGTGAATTCTTGGCTGCTGTGTTTGCGTTGGCTATGTTGAAGACACCTGCCCATATAAGTGGTTCAAAACCAATTAATCATCAGACCTAAGTTATAATTGTTTTATTAGTCACCAACAGGTTCCAGTTTAGTCCTCCAGGGTCAAAATCGTGACAACTGGCCCGCCAATTGTCCCCCCCGGCCCGGCGCGCGGAGATACAGGCCTTGGGTTCCACGAAGGGCTTGGCGGTAACCGTCGCCTAGGCAACGAGTTCGCGATACCCGGCAAGACCAGGAGTGTTCCTGTAGAATTTCCTGCAGCTACCGAAATTCAATCAATTTTGGACGCGAAAACTGGACACTGTTGGAGAAGCCGTCTTAGGATGGAGGTAGCTTTGAAAGAGGTATGGCCCCAAATATGAAGGTAATAAGGGCAAATTCCTGAGGTTTACATGATATTAAGGCCCCAAAATAGACTACCATAATCAAAGACCAGACTACCAGAATCAATTATCACCAGTTTCCGTTTTTCCAAAACGATGGTTGTCCTTTTGCTTTCCCTTTAAAACCCCCGAAAAAGGGGGTCCCCTAAAAAAAGACACACCCATTTAAGTCTGTCTCGGAAAGCCCTTTTTGGGTGTGTTTCAAAGGGGGACCAAAGGGAACCCACCCTTTTGTAGGTTCCCTTACTTTGAGACAGACCCGTTTTGGGGCCTAATGTCAGCCTCCCTTTAATTGGTGTTTTGGTTTGCTGGTTTGGTGGTTAGGGGGTGGTTCCCATTTACCCTCTACAAGAGCCAGTGGTTCAAATCCCCAAACCATCAATCCAAACCACCAACTAAGGGTTACCTGATACTGAGCCAAAAGGGCTTCAATTGGAAAAATAAACATTGCCCATATTGCAGCTGCTCTTTCCCCGTTTCTCCCCCTTGTTGGTGAAAGATTGTGTTGCTTAGTAATCCCCCACTTCCTGAGATAGAAATAAAATCACTTCCGTTTGGATAAGGTTTGCCAATGAAGAAATCCATGCAGTTCCTTCGAATCCAACAGGAGAAATACGAAATCCATCGCCAACCTGAAAGTTCCTCTACGAGTGGTTAGGCCCAAAGGGATCGGACATGGGTTCTTCATTGTGCCAAAAAGGGGGTCCGCGTGAGGAGCTTAAGGTGGCAAACTGCTCAGACTCGCGAAGACTGCTCCTTTTGGGTTTGTCTCACAATCGGATATGGAACCCCAAAATGGCAGGGGTTTCCTTTTGGTTTCTCTTTGAAACCCCAAAAGTGTTTTGAGTTTTAAAGAACACACACACACCCTTTTGTTGGAAACTGTTGTTGGTTTCGTTGATTTGCGAAGCGCGAACTTTAGGAACTTCACCGAAGGGTTTTTCTTGGATTCGATCTCGCCAAATAGAGTGGGATGTGGTAATTGCCTTGCTTCTACCCCACGTTTTGCCCCAGACCGGGTCCCAGTGGATGTGCATGGGAAAAACGTGCGACACCCTCTTTTTGTTGTTAGTTGATTTGAATGAGGGCCACCCTCCAAAGAAAAGTTGAAAAAGGGAACACAACTCACTGGAGGTCCGGATTACCCAATGACTGGTTTACTTGAGTACCGCAAAATTGGACCGAATGGCACTCTTTTCCAAACCCCAGCCCCTGGTCTTCAAAAAGAAGAGTGCAAATAATGGGAATAGACTAATAAACCCCTGGTTGACCAGGGGTAAACCTCTAACATGGTAAAGGTTTACTCCCCAGATTTCCTTCAAAAGGAGTTTCCTCTCAAATGTCCGTGGTTTTCTGTGCGGGTTGTGTGAACATTTCTCTAGGGGAGAAAATTCGACCTACCCGGAGCCGAGGAACCGAACCTCAGGCGCGGGCCGGTTTGGCCTCCATCGGCCTCACCTGGATAATCTGTCCGAAAAAATACGGCCTAGCAATTAAGCCTCATTACCTTAGCCCCTTTTGGCCTTCGACCCCCTATTAGGCCTTAGGCGTTAGGCCCTAGCAGGCCCTACTGTTGAGGAAAGAAAAGCCCCTATCCGGATTGGGGTGAGTTCTTTTGGAAGGGGGGGCCCTTGACAACCATGGGATCACGAGACAGGTCACAAAGTTCAAATTGGGGGCCAGCGGACAAACCTGCGAACGAGTCTGGCTGAATGGGCTCAGTGATTTGCACCCATCCAATTACGCCGAAAACGCCTCTTGACTTTGGGTTCTACCAAGATGGTCGTCAAGCTAACCCTCACGCAACCACGTAGTCCAACCGCTTCCTAAATTGGATAGCAACTTTTTGGAGTTGGACATTCGGCTTGCCAGATATCGGTGTGCATTCCCTGTTGTTTTTTCTCCCTGTTGGGGGGATAGGAAATCGGTGGTTTAACTCGTTTCAAACAAGGCCGGGACACTTTAGATCGAATTGAGGGGATGGCCTGCCAACCAGGGCCCGCACGTCGTTGGACATGGTCTCGCAGTTGTCACCAGAACAAGTCACCTGTCACCGAAATCATGCGATCCGATCGGAAGTCTCGTGGTTGGTCAACTGACTTCCCACCAAAAGAAAGTTGAAAACTAGTTGCTAGAACATGGGGAAGAGCTAGTTGCCACATTAAAATGTTCAAGGTCACACCAAAGAGCAATGAAGCTGATAAGCTCAAAAAATCGCAATCAAATAGTGGAAGCTTCCATCGCAAAGAACAACCAAGGTGCGTCAAAGACTTGGGGCCTTCACCCAGCACCCTACGACTCAATTCCGATATTTTTGGACAGAATTCTTGGGGTGGCAGCTATGGGATTTCCTTTGGCACCCAGTGCCTTCACAACCGGGTTGCTTTCAGAAGTTGCCTTCAGGAAACTCAGAACATGGCAAAAAACACCTCTAACTCATATGACACATTGCCATTTGGGTGTGTGTTTTTTTAGGGGACCCCCAAAATGTTGGTTTTCCTTTTGGTTTCCCTTTAAAACCACCAAAAAGGGGGTACCCTCAAATAAAGACCCCCATTTTGGCCCATTTAAGCTCACTTTAGCGCGGCCATGGCCCCAACCCAAGATAACACAATTAGGCGGGATACAGGGAGGCCACGGCATCGAGTGGGTCGAAAGGTGACAGGTCATCCATGCAAACAAAAGAGAGAAGCACCGTGGAAATCGATTCCCCAGGGTTCCGATTCGCCCCCATTAGAAGAATGGCCACCCAATTTGGATGATGACAATCCTGAACGGTAACTGGTGGTTATATGAACCCCCGTTGTTTTCATGGTTTGAACCCCGGGGGATTGATTCACCGACCTGACAGAAAGGAATCCCTTGAGGTCTGGTAAGGCGACAATTTGCCCAAGGCCCATGCAGAATGCTTAGTGCAAGGGCGGCATGCCTTTCTCCGCGTACACGCTGGTAATGCCCATTAAGCATCGGGTGATGGGGTTCTAAGCCGTCGCTCGCTGGGGAGCCCTTAAGGAGTTGATCCGCCCATGGAACCCATTTAGCGTTTTGGGGGCTGTGTTTCAAAGGCACCCAAATGAACACCGTTGAAATTGGAGGATGGGGATGGTGGGGATGTTGGGGATGGTGGGGATGGTGGGGATGGTGGAGGTCCCTGTTTGAGGCTTTGCCTTTTGACTGTTCACCGTTTTTTGTTTGTTCAAGAAACCCCAAGTGTAGCCCTCACGTCCAACTTGTCTTCCGTAGGTCAAAAGGTAAACCTCGCCCTTGCCTCCACCCCCAGGCCAAACATCTTCTCAGGTCGGTCCCCACTTGTCAGGTTCGCAAAAAATATCAATATACATACAAACATGTAACCTGTTGTGCCAGTGTTTATTCGGGAAAATTCGACTCTGGCCCAGCTTTTTGACCAATTTCTGTTGTTCATGGTTTTGTTTGCAATTCCCCGCGCCTTAGACTCGTGCACCTGCTTCTGGCCGTTGAGGTTGGAGTAGGAGATGGTGTGCCTAAGCTTGAGCGGGGCTTTTGGCAAATCGACCCCGAAGTCTGTGACACCCAAGTGGATCCCCAAGACAACCAAAACAACCTTGGCCACAGAAAGTGGCAACCTAAAGCCCGCAGCTTCCACATGTCTTGGGGCCATGATGAAAACATCCGCCAAAACAAGTGGTAAATCCAAAGCTGTGGTCTCGATTCGCAGGCGAGCCATGGGGTTCCGGCCGAATACTCTGCGGCGCCAGCGCCGAGCAGTCCTGCGGAAAGAAACCGGCAGCTTCCCTTGGTGGTTTGGATATCGGTGGTTTGGAGGGAATCGGGGTGGTTGAAATCCCCAGTTGGCTTCAAAAGGAACTGAGGTTCAAATCGCCAAGGCACCAATCCAAACCACCAATTAAGGGTTGCCTGACAGGTATTGGCAAAACGTGGGCGCTCCTTGCGCCCACAAGAGAAACATGCGGAGGGCTCCTGGATTTGCAGGGAAGAAAGCACACTGACACTGCGTCCGGAACTTCCGGATACCGCCGAGTTCTCCTTGTGCGTTATATCTTGACTTAGGTGTCTGACAATGTACCACGTCTACATAGGTTGGGCCACCTGTTGAAACATGTTTAAACACTGGTTGTTTAAACAATCTCTCCTTCTGGTCGCCCTTTAAAGGGGTAGAATTGGGTATGGTTGTCTAAGCAAATGTTGCAACCAACCCTGGCTTCATGGCTCTTCATGTTTGCTTTACAGTTGGCAGTTATTCTGGAGTTCTAGGAAATGGCACAATTGCAACCTATGTTAACAATGTTGGCTTAGTTCCCTTAACTTGCTAAGAGAACTACGCCATCCACTTCACCCAAGGCCTCAACGGCTTGAAGCTCGTCTTTGCAATCACGGTTTGCCTCAAAAGGCCTCCGAACAAAGTGTATTTTTGGGGGGTCCAACTTATTTTCCCCCCTTTGATTTGGGGATCGAGTTAGCTTCCTTCCAATGGGTGGTTTGGTGGTTAGGGACGGTTTCCCATTTACCTTCAAGAACCAAAGGTTCAAATCCATACCCAAACCACCAGTCCAACCACCAAAGGGTTTCCTGAAACCAGGCCCTCGGGCCCACTTTAGAAAAACGCAAAGGATGCTGCTTAAGCAGTACTAATAGTAGCTTAAACCCAAAGAAAACAACTAGACCACGGTTGGCCCGAAAGCAGAACATCGCAAGCGAGGTCGGCCCAACGCTGCAGGATGCGTTCTTTTTCCCTACACGAAGCATTCGTGAAGCAAGCGCGAGACAGCACCAGGCAAGGTGCTCTGTGCAAGTTGCTCTGCGCAAGTTGCTCTGCGTAAGTTGCTCTGCGCAAGTTGCTCTGCGCAAGTTGCTCTAGGCAAGGCGCTCTGCGCAAACTGGTCGGTGCAAGTTGGTCTGCGCAAGTTGCTCTGTGCAACTTGCTCTGCGCAAGTTGCTCTGCGCAAGTTGCTTTAAAATGCAAGTTGCATCTTGCGACGCCCGCCCGCGGACCAGGGAGGAATCGAACCCGCGACCCGCCGGTTCCGGGAGCAGGCGCGCGAACCACGAGACAACTCCCGAGGACCAGTTCGAACAACAAAAATCGCAAAAAACCTCGAGCCGATCCCCGCAGAGGGTTGCGCGGGCACCGCAGAAATCGCAAAAAAGCATGGGTTTTTGCACCTCGACCACGCCGATCCCCGCAGAGGGTTGCGCGAGCACCGCAGAAATCGCAAAAAACCTGGGTTTTTGCACCTCGACCACGCCGATCCCCGCAGAGGGTCGCGCGGGCATGTTAGAAATCGCAAAAAACCTCGAGTTTTTGCACCTCGACCACGCCGATCCCCGCAGAGGGTCGCGCGGGAACTTTAGAAATCGCAAAAAACCATGGGTTTTTGCACCTCGACCACGCCGATCCCCGCAGAGGGTCGCGCGGGAACTTTAGAAATCGCAAAACAACACCATGGGTTTTTGCACCTCGACCACGCCGATCCCCGCAGAGGGTCGATTTTCGTGTAGTGTCGTCGGCACTACCCCGCCGCCCTACGAAGAGATTTTAACTCCTCGCAAGTCAATTGCACTTGACTCCTTGCACTTGCAACTTGCACTTGACTCCTTGCTTGTTTCAAGGAGTCATTGCAAGGAGTCATTGCAAGGAGTCATTGCAAGGAGTCATGGCAAGGAGTCATTGCAAGGAGTCATTGCAAGGAGTCATTGCAATGACTTTCATGATGATGATTCCTTGCAATGACTCCTTGCAATGACTCCTTGCAATGACTTTCATGATGCTGATTCCTTGCAATGACACCTTGTAATGAC
>CAUJNA010003208.1:0-5000 GCA_963377175.1 Effrenium voratum
CAACTTCCATGCTCCGCCCCTTTGAGGCCCAGCCATGTCCCCTAGTCCTGAAGCTCAATGCCTCTCTTGCCTCCTTTCATCGCCCCCTTTCGCATGGACTCAACTTGACTCAACAACATGGGGGCGCACACGTCAGAGATGTTTGTGGAACAAACATCCGCGAAGCCCGGCGAAGCCACTCCGCGAAGCCACAGTCTTGCCGCGAAGCCTGGCGAAGCCAACCCTTCCACAAATTTTGGCCCCGCGACGCCCCCCGCGAAGCCTCCCCAGCAGTGTATAAGCCCTGAACCTCTAAAAAGAGCAATGCTCAGATGGTGGTTTATGCCAGGGTTCATCCATCCCGTCGATGTTATCCTGCCACATGGGAGGCAATAGAGCCGGGAACCAGCGAAACATCATAGAGGTCAAAAGACCCTTGATTGAGTAATACGAGTGTTTCCTATTTGTTCTTTAGAGAGATTAGCTTTAAGGTTAATGGATCCGGAACCAATATTACTGTGGGTCAAAAATAGGTGCCCAAAGTAGAACCCTGGCAGAAGGAATTCCAAGGACTAAAAAACCTGTGGTCTCCTGGTTGTTGAATTTTGACCCCTTCCCGAATTTTGAGAAAGGTTCGGAAAATCTGAAGCATTTGGTTTAACCCAGAGGAGAACGGCTGGTTGCCGATGAGTCGCTTGCAATTTGTTATCCACTGGACCTCCTTGGCACCTTTTAGGGCCAGCTGAACATACGATGCTGGGCTTCCCATGAGACAAGTGTGTGCGTGTGTGTGTGTGGGTGCGTGCGTGCGTGCGTGCGTGCGTGCGTGCGTGCGTGCGTGCGTGCGTGCGTGCGTGCGTGCGTGCGTGCGTGCGTGCGTGCGTGCGTGCGTGCGTGCGTGCGTGCGTGCGTGTGTGTGTGTGTGTATATTTTCGTGTGTGTTCGTGTTCGTGTTCGTGTTCGTGTTCGTGTCCGTGTCCGTGTTCGTGTGTGTGTGTGTGTGTGTTCGTGTGTGTGTGTGTTCGTGTGTGTGTTCGTGTGTGTGTGTTTGTGTGTTTGTGTGTTTGTGTGTTTGTGTGATTGTGTGTTTGTGTGTTTGTGTGTTTGTGTGTTTGTGTGTTTGTGTGTTTGTGTGTTTGTGTGTTTGTGTGTTTGTGTGTTGGTGTGTTTGTGTGTTGGTGTGTTTGTGTGTTTGTGTGTTTGTGTGTTTGTGTGTTTGTGTGTTTGTGTGTTTGTGTGTTTGTGTGTTTGTGTGTTTGTGTGTTTGTGTGTTTGTTTGTTTGTTTGTTTGTTTGTTTGTTTGTTTGTTTGTTTGTTTGTTTGTTTGTTTGTTTGTTTGTTTGTTTGTTTGTTTGTTTGTTTGTTTGTTTGAGGCAATACTCTGTGTCGAGCAGCATAGTACCCGGGCACATTTTGATTCCAGAAGTGTAGAAAAGCACGGGAAACGATCTAGTGAACCCCCAAAAGCGAAAAGGCCTCGGGGGTGCGGGGGAGCAGAACAGCGGCTGGTGACTGGTTGAGTGTCGCAGCCATTCTTAATCAACTAGGTCACCCAGTAGTGCCTTTTCCCACCCCTTTTTTGGGGAGGGTTCCCCTACTAAAATAGACTACAGAAAAAGGGTCTAACCGCTCTACCGGAGGACCTACTCAATTTGAGCACCTTATCTTGCAAGATGCTGGCGCCATCGCACACGCCTTCGATATGCCAAGTGTGGCTCTGCAAGCATGAACAGCTGGAGGTTGTCACGGCACAGTTGCACAATGGCATGTGTGTGTTTCATTATCCGAGACTAATCATGGCACTCTGCTGGCAGAGCACGAAGACCCAGCAATCACGTTGCCATCTAGTACTAGGGCGGCATTTCTGACCGTGCAAGTAAGCGACTTGACACTCTTGACTTGGGCAGATCTCTGAAAGAGCGATGGGATTGTCCAGGAAGAAAGATTGAATGCCAGCTGGAGTTTCAGCAGCTGCGCACGGCAAACACTTTTGCCACCGGGTCTTCCTCAGGATTACTCATCTCCAGCTCGGCCTGGCCGGGCGGGGAAATATGAAATCATCACCTAGCGCAAAAGATTCCACAGCAGCCGGCGGCAAGGACGGAAGAGCCAACCCCAGATCGCGTCTGAAATTTTATGCGGAGATTTGGGCAGCCATGCAGACAACCTTAGACTGCCAATGCACCAGGTGTGTTTCAGACCTGTTTCAACCCCGGTTTGGAGGTTCCGGGTTCCGTGAAAAGCAAACCTTTTCGACAGTGCAGCCTGATGCTCCTGGCAGGAATCTTTTCTACATTGTACGGAAAAGTTCTGATCTTCGAGCTCGAGTGGGGAAAAGTTGCAATTCTCTGCTTTGGTCGGGAAAGTGTACTGTGTGCGCCGCATTTGTACTGAAACGTTGAACCGATAGGGGACGCCTTAATTACCTGGTGCCCTTCCCATTAAAAGCGAAATTCATGTGGCAAATTATGAGACTCGGGCAACCATCCAGACAACTTTAGACTGCCAACACACATGGTGGGTGGGTTTCGGACCTGTGTCATTCTGGCAGGACTGGCGACAACATTCCCAACAAAAATGCAGACAGCTCAACAAACAGTCCTATGATCAAAACAGTGTCTGAAACAGGTCAGGTGGCGAGTGGCGCGTGTCTGTTTTCCAACGTCCCTGGCGAGTGCGTGCGTGGTAGTTTGGTAGAGGTTTGGGGTGCGTTACAGAACTCGACGCCCTGCCGTTGTGCGGACGCGCCTGCCCTTGAGCCACCTTCTGGCAGATCGAAGGACTGGCTCGCTTAACATGAGTTCGCGTGCGCAGAAGCTGTTTTGCGGAGGACACGGCGAGGCCAGAGAGCGTCAACGTCCATGACCTGCCACTCGCGAACCTGCCACTCGCGAACCTGCAGTCCATCAAGAGCACTCCCATGTTGGTTCCGTCACAGTGTCCTTCAACTCAGTCTTCAACTCAGGTGTGAGCTCACCTGTGTAGGCGCCTTCACACGCCTCTGCTTACTAAAAACTCCGAGGTCCCACGTTTTCGCTTGAAAAAAGGCAACACGCGCAGCTGCCCCAGCAAGAAACTGCTGGCTGCCCCGTGATGGGTCTTGCTCTTCGTCTTTGACATGACAACATCCTCCGCAAGCCACACATTCTCCTGGCTATGGCTCACCTCAAGCTCCACCTCATCGTGCTCCACACAAACAGAAAAGGCTTGTCTTTTTTGTAAGTTTTCCCGTGCACAGGACCAGATGGGTGACTCGTGTGTTGGGGTTGCTGCTACACTAACGCTGTGTGGCAACAGTTGCTGCAAGAGGGCGACAAAGCACCTGGCGATCAAACGATCTCTTGCTGTGGGGCGCCGGGCTCCCGGCTTGCCATGATCTCCAAGCTGCGGGTTTCGCACCGACGAGTCTGGAATGCACAAGGCAGGATGGGAACAGGTTCCATGCAAGTTGCTTGCCCAGTGAAGCACTTGGCATGATCTGATCTTGCTCGTGTGAAAGATCAAAGGCAACGCATTCTAAAGAGTAAGGCTGCTAGTTCATGCGCTTGCGTTTCCCCAGCCTTCGCCCCCTGCTCAGTTCTCGGTGTTTCAGGTCCACAAAACCAGCTGGAAGAACAATGCGGTGAGGACATTCTTCACCTGCCTGTCATTGCGTGCCAGTAGTAGGTGAGCTCTCAAAGGTGCGGAATAGCTGGAAACATGCCGCTCCGCGATCAAGCATCAGACACGTGAAAGGGCAACTCTGCCAGGAGCTAAGCTTCATCAGGAAATTTGCTCGTCTTATGAGTACCACATGGCTGCGCGAATGGAACAGTCCGACGTGCGAGGTCTAGTGCGCACACTGGAAAAGAACAAAGCGTACACGAGCTGCTCCATGAGAAACTTCCAAGTCCTATCTCAGGGTCGGGGACTCGAGCATGTTTCATGGAAGTCAGAGAAAGACTTTGTGTCAGTTTTTGCTACGTACTGCGTACAATGCAACCAGCACGGTGCAAGGACTGTATCTTGTTTCAGAGGTCCTTTGAGTTCTCAGCTTGGTTTGGATCCATGTATACCTTGGAGTGCTTATTGCACGTGCCTAATCTGGGCGCTGGGTGAATTGGTTTTGGGCTTTGACACGGGCACCCATTTTTGTGCCTATGAAACATGCACTTGGTTCTTGTACCACATTGCAAAGGAGCGCAAACAAAATTGCAGATTGGATTATTCCATTGAGAGCACGGCAAATCAGTGTGTGTGGCTGATGCCGAAGTGTTTGCGCCCATTGCCCATCCGCAGATGGTTATCAGATGTTTTGTTCAACGTGGACGCGTTTGCGACACGTAAGAAGAAGAAGGGGAAGAGGAAGGAGTTGTGAAAGTTCTGAAAGAGCGCGCAGGGTAGAGGAGCAAAACCCTGATGGCATCCAGTGTGCAATCAAAGTCTAATTACACTCCTCCCAAGCCGGGAAGCAGAACCTACCAACCTGTTGCGATTTCCAGTCCTGCTGCACCTGTGTAGCGAAACTGCCGCTGACTCAAAGTTGCCTGGGCCCATTGCAAGGTTGCTGCGAGCCCGCCGAGAAAACGGTGTGTTCATGCCATCTTGCCCTACCACAGCCACCCTCGCAGCAGAGGAGCGCGATCTCCGCCAGGCTTCTTTCAGAAGAACAAGGCCAGCGGCTGCTGAGGTTGCTCAACCTTTCTACCCAAGCAGCTCCCACAGGGCGACAGGCCTGCCTCAGTCTCTCCGGACGCTTCCTTCACAGATGCTCAGCCACGGGAATGGCATCCTGAGGCTGAGAAAATATTTGGTTTTTCAAAGTGCCTTGCCTGCGATGAATGACAGAACTCTGGTATGGCGACAACTTCACCTTAGATGAAGCCTACGAATTCATGGATGGCTTGGGGTTGCTGGGTAGAGGGCGCATCTTTACACGCCAGCGCCCTCAACGAGCTGCAAGCCGGCTTGCTCGTTGTATACCCTCGTTACACGCCTTTTGTCACAGAGCCTCACCACGGGCCGCTAACTTGCTGGGCCGT
>CAUJNA010003208.1:12500-37500 GCA_963377175.1 Effrenium voratum
GAAAAACGACACACCCACATGATGGTTCACCTTAGTCTTAGCCCCAGATCAACCAACCACAATTTATTAGTACAGGAATGTCTGTGGGGTTTGGAGGGGTTGTCATGATTCGGGATGACAAGATGAGGCTTGCCACGCTGGTGTTCTTCGCAGGGCTCTTGGCCTCAATGCTTCTGGAGACGACGGCCATGTACTTCTTCAGGCGCGGACCAAACAAATCCACTGGGTGTTGGGTTTGGATGGGCTCTCGGAAGTTTTTTCTTTTTCCCAAGCGAAGCCTTTCTTATTATCCGTCAGCCCTGTTTTTGTTGACCTCCATTTCAGGCAAGGGTAGACAGGGTTAAAACCAAGGGGTAAATGGATAGAAGCAAAGGGCGAATGGTTGCAGCAAGTGGGTGGAGGGTTTGGGAACAAAAGGACAGGGATTAAAAATAAGCTCAGGTGATATCCCCAACAACATGCGATGCTCTGTTTAGTGCTCGCACCCGCAGTCTTCGCAGAAAAATCGTGGAACCTTGGTGGAACCCTAAAACCTTACCTCAGGGCCGCCCCACCCAAAGCTTTCAGCTGGGGAAAAACCCCCCAGGTGGGTCGTTCGCAGTTTTCCAGGTTAGGCATATTTGAGTTGGGAAGGCTCCTGTCGCTCTCTGGTAGCATCGGATATTCGCATGGCGGCCGTGTTGAATATCACACTGAACTGATGAGTTGGATTCATTGTGAATGATTGTTGGATGCATCTTTTGAGGAACCCGCTCCTCGTTTCTACCCCACCCCACCCCACCCTTTCCCCTTCTCTGACCCCCTTACAATACTCAACCTCAACGAAGATATGTACCCTCCTTCGGCCCCTTCAACCCCCCTCCCCTCTCCCCCCCCCCCTCGCGACCCCGGGGCAGGGAACAATGCGTATATAATGCGAACGCTGTGCTTCTTCATTAGCAAGATCAGAAATGGTTGCATCAAAAAGGCATGTGTGCGCAGATTGACTCTAACTGCCTGTGTTGGACCATCAAGTTCAAGAGTACGTGCCACGCAACTTGGGCTACCCACGCAGATATTGCCCTTTTCAGACATGGTAAGGTCAAGCAACTTGATTTACTGTCTTGGGCTCATGAGCTCTGACTAGCAAGAAGGCCAGGCACCAGTCCCGAGCGTTGTTACTAGAGTTAGCCACTTTCGATGCAAATGTCTGCGTGTTCGAGTGTCTGTGTGTGTGTGTCTGTGTGTTCGTGTGTGTGTGTGTGTGTCTCTGTGTCTGTGTCTGTGTCTGTGTCTGTGTCTGTGTCTGTGGCTGTGTCTGTGTCTGTGTTTGTGTCTGTGTCTGTGTGTTCGTGTGTGTGTGTGTGTGTATGTGTGTTCGTGTGTGTGTTTGTGTGTGTGTGTATTTTCGTGTGTGTTTGTGTTCGTGTTCGTGTTCGTGTTCGTGTTTGTGTCCGTGTCCGTGTCCGTGTCCGTGTCCGTGTCCGTGTGTGTGTGTGTGTGTGTTCGTGTGTGTGTTTGTGTGTGTGTGTGTGTGTTCGTGTGTGTGTGTGTGTGTGTTCGTGTGTGTGTGTGTGTGTGTTCGTGTGTGTGTGTGTGTGTGTGTTCGTGTGTGTGTGTGTGTATTCGTGTGTGTGTGTGTGTGTGTGTGTTCGTGTGTGTGTTCGTGTGTGTGTTCGTGTGTGTGTTCGTGTGTGTGTGTGTGTGTGTGTGTTCGTGTGTGTGTGTGTGTGTGTTCGTGTGTGTGTTCGTGTGTGTGTGTGTGTGTTCGTGCGTGTGTTCGTGTGTGTGTGTGTGCGGAGTGGCAGAATGCCCTGCCACCACGTCTTCTTGAGCATGTTCGACATTGCAGGGGGCGCAGGGAGTTTCAGCGAGTCCTGCGTCAACGAAGACGCTCGCTGTTAACTCGTGATATCCAGCCTGATCAGCTGGACGTACCTGCAATTGTGATGTTTGTGAAGGTCCTTTTGGTCCCCTCCCTGAACCGCCGTTGCTTCTTTCGTGCCCCTGTTGAAGTAGCTAAAGGGAAGCCAAGTGACCTGCCAGCCGAAACTAGTACTCGAAGACCCACGCAGTACTTTGATGAGTACCCTCCTTCGGGAGTTTAAGTGTGTGTGTGTGTTTGTGTGTTCGTGTGTGTGTGTGTGTGTGTGTTCGTGTGTGTGTGTGTGTGTTAGCGTGCGTGCGTGCGTGCGTGCGTGCGTGCGTGCGTGCGTGCGTGCGTGCGTGCGTGCGTGCGTGCGTGCGTGCGTGCGTGCGTGCGTGCGTGCGTGCGTGCGTGCGTGCGTGCGTGCGTGCGTGCGTGCGTGCGTGCGTGCGTGCGTGCGTGCGTGCGTGCGTGCGTGCGTGCGTGCGTGCGTGCGTGCGTGCGTGCGTGCGTGCGTGCGTGCGTGCGTGCGTGCGTGCGTGCGTGGCGTGCGTGCGTGCGTGCGTGCGTGCGTGCGTGCGTGCGTGCGTGCGTGTGTGTGGTGTGTGTGTGTGTGTGTGTGTGTGTGTGTGTGTGTGTGTGTGTGTGTGTGTGTGTGTGTGTGTGTGTGTGTGTGTGTGTGTGTGTGTGTGTGTGTGTGTGTGTGTGTGTGTGTGTGTGTGCGTGCGTGCGGGTGCGTGCGTGCGTGCGTGCGTGCGTACGCGTGCGTGCGTGCGTGCGTGCGTGCGTGCGTGCGTGCGTGCGTGCGTGCGTGCGTGCGTGTGTGTGTGTGTGTGTGTGTGTGTGTGTGTGTGTGTGTGTGCGTGTGTGTGTGTGTTCGTGTGTGTGTGTGTGTCTGTGTGTTCGTGTGGGTGTGTGTGTGTGTGTCTGTGTCTGTGTCTGTGTCTGTGTCTGTGTCTGTGTCTGTGTCTGTGTGTGTCTGTGTGTGTCTATGTGTGTCTGTGTGTGTGCGAGCGAACCCCCCCAAAAAAAAACAATCAACAACACAACAACAACATAGCTTTCTGAGTGGGTGGGTGGTTTGGTGGGTGGCTAGATGGCTGGTTGGTAGGCGGGAGTGCATGCGGCAGTTGCTTTTCGGGTCTCAAAACGTTCCAATCTTAAAACTGCCTAAGCGAGATTCAGTGGTTCCTTTCCTCTTTTCGTTCGGTGGGTTCTCCTGAACAAGCATGGTCGTGTTTTCAATCACAGATCAAGCACCCAATTGATCTTCGTTTCCCCTTCAATGTCAAGCCTCAAGAAGGGCTCCTATTCTCGTGCGGCTGGACAAGTGGCTGCTCGCGAAGTGGTACACTGGCACCCTGGTAAATGCAGAGACCAAAGCCCAGCCTAATGCCAGCTCTTGAATTTTGAGCTACCCATTTTTTTGGCTGACCCCCAAACAAAGAAACCCTCTGGCCCTTCAACTCTGAAAATGGAGCCATCCCTTCGGAAATTCGAGCCAAAGGCGCCACAACATGCAGCAGAAGAGCTTCGAGAAGGGCAATGCGGGAGATGTAGCTTGCGCGCACCGGGAAGCTCGGCTTAATTAACTCCCCATCTACTCGATGAGAGCGTTGGGTATCCAAGGGTCAACCCACAGATATGGGCGATCCGCAAAAAGTCTCACCCTCTACAAGGGTGTGCTAATGTCACACATCTTACTGGGCAACGCTGCTACAGAATGTGACGAGCGGAGGGATGCTACTTTCGGCGACTGGTATGGGGTCCAAAGGCCAATCCACACGCAGCACACCAAAGCTCGCAACTGCTCCGTGGTGATGTACCCAACCTTCCCTTGGAGTGGTGGAACCCTCAAGCTGGAGTGGTCATATTTACCCCTCAGCTCATTGCAGTTGGGACCATCTTTTTTGGGGGGAGGTTTAGTAACTATGAGATCTTGGACTGGAAACGCATGGGAGCCACTCACGTCCAGTGGTTTCACCTTTTTTGCAAGGACCCGTATGGGCTAGCGCAGAATCGCCCAGGAAAAATGAGACTGACCACCATGTTCGACCTAGACGTGCAAAACTGCAAGCCTTAGTGGGAAGTGGGGCCAGACAGATCGAGCTAAAGTCAAGTCTCAAGTCAGGCTTCCTCGTTAACGGATTGGTTTGCGGAGGTTTGTGGTCCCTTTTGAGGCCAATTTGCTGTGGGGAAGTAGAGTTGGATTGCCTAGGAGTGTCCGGTTTTTGAAGGGATGTCTTGATTTGGACAGGGAAGGGTCAAACACAAGCCCAAACAAATTTCTGGGACCCTTGAACCAACAACTCCCCTTGTTGGAGTTGGCTTGAGAAACTTTGGGTTGGTGTGTTTATCTTTATTGAAGGCCAACAAGTAATCTAAAGCTTGTTCTACCGGATCAACTCAGGCTTGTTGGTTCCCAGCCATCCTGGTGGCTTTTTACTTTTTAGGGTTTAGTAGTTAGCGACCTCAGGACCCGGACCAGCTGGCGAACGCCATCTCTCCGCAGGACTGTCGAGAGTTCTCACGCGAAGATGCGGTCCCAGATCTCCAGCAGTTTTCACAGGCTCCTTAAACGATACATTTTGCCCATTTGAAACATGGCTTTTTCCAGCAAAAGAAAGGGAACCCACCACTTACAAGGCAATGTTCAGGTGTATATTGTAAGTATCCCTGTTTCCAGCAGTTCCTTTTGGGGGGGGGGCCTGCTTTTTTGCTTTTTCGACCCCCAGCCTCTTTCTGGGAGCCCAAAACCAAGAGGTAGAGGGTCAAACTACAGGTTGTAGGGTTGGAAAAACAGGGACTACAGTTCCCAGTGATTGTATAGTGGCAAGCCGGCGTTTTCCTACCCTTTGAAACCAGCGATGTTTGTGACTTGACGGGATCTGTCAGTCAACATCAGCGTCTGCGTGTGATCATTCCGATACCTGTTGGCCACTCTGGGCTTTACAGACCCCATCCACAAACCTCATGCGGCGCATCCCTCTCTTGAGATACCTTTCAACATAGAGTGCAACGAGAAATCCCAGAAGTCGGAAAAAATTGCTCTCGGTTTTCTTTTCTCTGCCTGTGAACATTGGATCATCCGCTTCAAGGAAAAGGAAAAGGTTGTCTGTGCCGAGACACATGGTTTATCAACCCAAACGAAAGCCTCGGGCATTCCATCGGCCCAGAGAGATGCGCACAGGAAGCCACCGGCCAGGCCACGAACCATATCTTTGGGGTTTCAGCCTTTCCATGGTTGTGGTTGGAAAACATGTTTTCCGCATTTTTGAGCTTATTGCGGTTTAGTGGTTGAAATCCAACCGCTTAACTGCTAAAAAAAGAACAAGTGTCGCTCCCCTTCCAACGTCAACCAAGTTTCGTTCCAGGTTTGGGCTGTGACTTGATCTTCCAACGAGGGAGGGGTGACCGAACGAATCGAAGTGCACTAGCCCTTGCCAGCTGCCTTTTCAAGAGTTTGTCTGGGGCAGCTTCTGATGGTAGCTTTCATCCTTTGCCTTGACCAAACGGATGATCCAATCAAGTTTCGAGGTAAAGTGTAGGTTTGGGCTTGGACCTTGGCTCCGGTGCAAAGGCCCCCGTCCATGCAGAGAGCTTTCCAAATCGGGGCCGTTGTTCACTGTGGGAAACGCTGACAGGATTCCTCCCAGGAGAGGGACAGAGAAGAAGAACCGCGCATTGCTGAGGCAGGCATGTGTTTCGCCGTCACAAATTCTGCAAGATGGTGAATACATCATGATGTAATACATATATATATATATATACATGTATTGTTAGAGTTATGGCTATAGTCATATTATAATTGTATGCATGTGTTGAGTTGTCCTTTAAAACATGAATACGTACCTGATAATATCGGCACCGCAACGAAGGACACGCCATGAAACCGATATCCATTAACATGCAATCCCGATTGGGGAGTGCACAAAACTTTCATTACAATATATGTACACATGTACAGCTTATTATGCTATTCAATGCATTCACTAATTATGTTATAAGTGTTGTACATTATATATGCTACAATTCCTGACTAAGCTGCTTGTAAAGCTCCTTTCAAGGCATACTTGTAAAACTGCTCATGAGACTCCTTACAAAGCTCATTATATATATTTAATATATATATATATATTACTTAGATAACTTCTAAAGCTGCTTGCAATTGCTTTGGAAGCTATAGCTGCTCCTTTCACGGCTCCCTTATAAGGCCCCTGTCAAGGCTCCTTAGAAGGTTCCTTAACGTAAATCTGATTCTAATTAAGGTTTAATTAGAATACACACAGAACTGAGTAAGGACAGACTTTAAAGAGAAGTTGTTTTTTAGTGTAAGACAAACTCCTTTTCAATGTTCAATTTAACCTACAATATACATAGGATTTCATAATCAACGAATTCCATTAGACTTGTCTGTCTTCAAATAGCAGTGAAACACACTAATACTGTGGGGGGGTGGGCTATGATTCAACGAGAGACTCTTCTGACCCAAAAGGGCACCCGGCAAGGCAACATCTCTCGTTAATTTGGGATGCCGTTTGAAATGATGTTACAAAATCAGGTTCGCCGACTATGGACAATGATCTTCCGCAAAATGTTTGCTTCGGGGAGACGGGGGGGGAGGACATCATGTTACCGAACCATAGCGAGCTCACCGATCCTGGGCTTTTCATCAGAAGTACACGCAGGTCCCCAGCAGATTTCTCATGTTTGAGGCAAAAGCTGAGGTAGTTAGTTCGGTATGAGCAAGCCTCTTTAAACAGAAAAATATCAACAGAACGTGTTGCTTGTTTCGCTCCTAATGGATTGGTTGGGGATTTGAGCTTTTGGTTCTTGTAGGTAAATGGGAAGCCACCCTGGAACACCTGCAATCCTTCCATCTGCTGAAGAATGTGTTGTATTGTTCCCGCAGGAGAATGGTTGGTTCCTGGTAGGGGAAAGCTGGAATTTCTGGGCATGACACATGTCTTCTATTTGCTGAAATGATTTTTGTTTGTTCCTCTCTTGGTTTTGACAGGAATCTGTCACTACTGGATATATTTTTATTCCCCCCAGGGGGAAAAGAGCAAATGGAAGAATCCAAGCAAAAAAGGGGGATGCCGCGGAGCGGTCAGCGCTAGGATGTGCAGGATGTGGAGGTGGCTGTGCAGGAGGTCTGGGCAAATTTGCGTGATCTTGGGGGTACCTCTTTGGGTGTACAACAAGCGTCAAGTGTCAAGACTTGTTGGATGGTTCCGGCAGCATTTGTCGGTTCCCCAAAAAATGGTGGAGGCTGTCTTTGTTTAAAGTCAGACATACGTGCCATGGTGAAAAGACATTTGTTTCTTGGCGTTGGTAGGAATGGTCATCAACTTGCAGGCAGTTAGACAGCCATTCTACATCTTCCTCTCACAGGAACCATGACCACTGCGCTCTCTAAAACAATGACCACAACTGGTAGGTCCTTTCCAACAAGTGTCTGACTCTGGCAGAAAACCATTTCAACCGGTGGGACAGACATTGATCAAGTTGTCGTGCTTTGTTGTGACACAGTTCGAGCATCTATAGTCATCTATTGAACGATTACACTTCCCATTTGGCTGACACATCGTGTGTTGAGCTTAACATGACTTTCATTCGGACACAAAATAAGTTGGACCCACCCTTTGTTCGTGCCTCGAAACCTTCCTTTTCGGAGGCAGAACTTTGGCACGCCAAACTCAGATCAGCTGCAAGTGCAAATCCGAAGCTGCCGACTCCGATTCACTTCCCTGGGTTTCTGGACTTTCGTCACTTTTGGGGTTTGGACCATGGTAGTGGCAGACAAAAGTTCTTGGACTTTTGTGAGCCAATCCACTCAAGAAGTGAGCACAACTGGAAGTCAGTTTCATATTTGCATGTACCCCGTGAACTGTTTGTTCTGGTTTGTGGTTTTACTCGTACGTCAGATTCAAGTTTAGTCAGTTTCGTATTTGCGAAGCTGAGAGTTCAGTGTAATGCCCAACGCAAATAGAAACCAAGTCAACCAAATCGATTTGGTGGCCATTTTTAGAAGGTGATCGGGGCACCTGCCCATACCTCAGCAACTCTGAGTTCAATATGCTCCAGGCAAAACAATAAGCCCCTGGTACTCAGTGGATGGGTTGTCTCTCCGGCGCACAAATCACACATCGTCGCGAATTCCTGTTGCAAAGTCTTCCTTTCAAGCCACCGGGGGGTCAACCCCGGGTCTTTTGCTCTCCGTTCTCTTCAATGTTCAGGATGGTCGAACTGAAGGGAGAAGGAATCCACTCTCAGAATCAATAAATTCTCCAACCATGGTCCTAATATTCGGACGCGTCTTTTTCTGTTTTTTCTTTTGGTTTCTCCTGAAAACCACCAAATGAGTCACAATCAAACCCGACTAGATGAAGGTTAGTAAGGGACGATCCCAACCATAAGTAGCTGCGGCCGACTTCTGAATTCTTGAAGCATGGTTCTGGGTGAACCATTTTTGTACCGGGTTTTGATTATGCCTCAAATGGGGGTCGCCTCAAAAATGCGCTCGCCAGGGTGGCGCCTCGCAGAAGCCGCTGAGTGGGATGGAGCGAGTGAGCCTCGTTGGAAGAATTCAGGGAGGGAAGTGAGGAGCTCGCCGATTTGGGGGAAAAACACCCTCTCAGTTGTTCAGTGGCACCAAATAATTATTAAGTTTACCCTTTTTTTTGTGACTGCCCCACGAAAAATGGTCTTCCCCAAAAAGGATTCCCTTTTTTTTCCAGGGTCACTGAACAACTGAGCATTTCAAGAGCATAGCATGTATCACGTGGCTCATGTTCGTGGACTCTGAAAATATGCCTTGAATGCGGCTTCCTGCAATTGTAAAGGGTCACGGCGACTGCGAGTGACTTATTTTACAAGCGGAAGTACCCTCATTCCAAGTTAGCTAGGCCATTGTCAAGCTGTCAACTGCCCTTTGTGTTCTTGTGTTTTTTGAGCTTCCTGCCAAAGGTTTGCTTTTTGAAGGGCGTTTTCTTGGCTTGGCCAAGACACAGCTGTCACTCCCTGAGTTCCTGGACCTCATTCGGAAGACCCTTCGAGTTGCAAAGACTGGTTCGGACTTTTTTTTCCGCCCGGGGAAGAGAGTCGGTTTCTACACGGAAATGGAAGTTACCCCTAGACTTATATATATTTCTATATATAATAGAGCCAGAATTTGAACATCATGTTGACTTCGGCTTAGCCCGGAGAACCCTAACTAAAAGGGGACCCTACTAGCTGATCAGTGCAGTCCTCGCGTTCGGTAAGTCAACAATTTTCCCAGCGGACCACGATACAACCACCATCCGTATTGTTCTGCTTGTGATCCCCGGTGTGCCCCCCTACATTTTCAGTGTACCCCCCCACACTATAGGGAGATGTGGGTGTCCCTCAAACTCAAAGAGCTAGGGTTACGCAGGTGATTTTCTACGGAGGTGCCATTTTGGTACATGTTCTTGAGCCACAGGGCCATGTGTATATATTTACCCCCCTATTTCAGGAACATGCTGCAGATGGCGGCGTTCTCGGGTGTGGCCATCGCTTTGCACAACTTCCCGGAAGGCCTTCCGAGCCTCCGAGCCGAGCTCGCGAAAGGGGGGTTCTGAGACCCGACGATCGAGGGGTCCCCAAGTTTCTCTTGGCTGAACCAAGGCATCACCTGTTTGGCACTTTAAGCTTTTCGGGGTGATGTTTATAAAAGTCAGGGTATTTCAGGATTTGTTATTTCAATCAGATGTGAGGAAACCTGATGCCGGCTGAACCCGTACTGGTATTGTTTGAAGTTTTGCCCCCCCTCTCTCCCCATTTTGGGGGGTTTGAGGGAAAACGCTCCAGCAATCCCCAAATTCTGGCAACAGGCCCGGGGACTCGTGCCCTTGGCCCACGATTGGTCCCCGCCCCGGCCGGTTTCATTGCTTCCGTTTGCTGAATTGATTGGGTGTTTATTATCCCTCTTGGTTTTCAAGGGAATCGATTTCACTGGACATATGTTCTCATGTTTGCCTCGGGGCAAAAAAGCCAATGAAGGAAAGGGACAGCTTTGTTTTATTTGGTGGGCCCACGTACAGTATTTCCCCATCGCACGTAACCCGCAAAGACAGGAGGCCCATGAACCTTGTTTCCTTCTTTTTTTTGCGGGGCCCACATCGAATATGCCGCACATTGCCAATCTAAGTATTTTCTGCTTCTTCCTGTTGTTTGGCGTTTCGGGGTCCGTATTTGGGGTCTCCTCCAAAGCCACCACTTTAGAGAACTTCAACATGAAACTGAATCTGAGCAACGGATTGGGTTAGACGAGAAACATGAAGCAGACTCTGAACATCGGTTTCTTGGCCTGGTGGCTCCCAGCCATCCCCTCCGCTGTTTAGGTTTTTTGTGTTTAGTGCTAGTTTCCATTTAACCCACTAAAGCTTCAACTTTTAGCCGGGGATCAGAACACGGGCAGCCCAGTTGGACAAAAAGACGTGAAGCAGAATCTGACCCTCGGAGTTTCTTGATGATATGTTTTTCCGTGGCCAAACCTCGATCCGCGCCGGACGGCAGGTCTGGCCACCTTCGTGGCCGCGGTGGCGGACCCCTCCTTCGGGCCCTCCATGGCCTTCGCCATCGCCATCCACAACATCCCCGAAGGCGCGGATTCGGATTCCGCGCGCGCGGCGCCTTCGGCGGGTGCCCGTGGAGTCCGTCGGGTCGAGGATTGGAGCCCCCAAAAAGCGAGTGAGCGAGAAAGCGAGTTCTATTCGGGTCCAGAAAACATAGGAAAAAGCCAAAAAGAGTGGAGAGGTAGCAGGGTCACCCATATTTCCCTTATAGTGAGTAACAATCAGTTGGCATATGGGACCTGATTACAGCAGATACAAACAATTGGTGAGTCGGGGTATTGTTGAGGTTTGTGCTAAGTGTCCTTTTTGGTGTCAATATGCTAACTGATTGTTACTCGCTTTAGGTGGTTTGAACACTGCCAGTGTTTGAGGAGGTTGGTGTGGGAAACCAACGGAGCGAGTAAGCCGTAGCCTCCGTGGGATCCTTCTCTCAAGAAGAAAGGGTTCACGGGTCAGGGGACATGATGAACATGGATGATGAGAATGAGCTGTGGGTCAAAACCAATGCCACCATTTTGGGGTAGGTGCACCACCCATTTCAGAGCCTATTTTAGTGGGGATTGGGATGTTCACTGGGGGTGGCCAATGGGGAATGCAGGCTAGGCTTGGGACGTCTGCTTGTTTGAAGACACACCCATGTGCAGCAGAAAAAGATGCAAGCAGCTGTCAGATGATCAGACCCCTCACAGAGGGAAGATACCAAACAACTGGATACTGGATGACTCACCAAATCTCCTGAAGATCAGCAGCTCAAATGTTACGACCAGACGGGCTCAGCCTCAGATATGCTCAGAAATAGCTCCGAAACAACTCAGCTCCCGACTCCGCCTCAAACTCAAGTCTTCCGAGGTTGGGAGTTTTCGAGATTGACGTTCTCCGATTGAGTTGTTTTTTTCTTCTCTGGTTTGTTTTTGTGTCTCTTGCAAATTCCTGGATTTGCAGCCTGTGTCGTGGTCTTAACTCCGTGTCCAAGAATCCGTGTCCAAGATGAGATCAATCACGGTACTGCTTGTGATTTACTTTACTTGGAAAGGCTGATTCAATCCTGCCACGAGCAACGCTGAAGGCCCTTCCCGGTGAGACTCAACGACACGTGTCAGCTATTGCGACTTTGTACCTTGACACGGTTCCCTTTGAACTTCAAGCACGAGGGAAAGTCACACTGATTCCTTCGTGTTCCCGAACTGCAAATGCCCTCGACTCGACGTCGTAACCCGCACACACTCACAACCCAATGTGTTTGAGGTAGGGCTCTGGCTGAGGAACACAAACCGCTGACCATCGCGTGTCCAAAAATTGGACGTCCCTGAATTGTATCAAGAGATCCATGCCAAAACAATGCGGCACATCATGAAACCATCCTTACCAGGGTTCCAAGTTTGAGACACATAATATGATTGATGTGATCCTGTTTCCTGCCCTTCCCTTTGCTCGGGTAGGGTGTGAGCGGACTCACCAACCTTGTAGATTGACAGGGAACATGTGAAGGATTGCCTCGTACATGGATCGGAACGTCTGGACCAAGGCAAACTAAAAGACTCCGACATGAGATCTGAACCCTTGTCCGCGCTGAGGGTGAGCTAAAATGAGCAAGCAGATGTTGACATGTTCCTGAAGAAGCGCGGAACACCTAGGCAAATTCGCGTGGAATTTCGAGCAAATGCTTGTGTCAGCACCTGTCTGAAAGGCCAACCACTAGTCGAGTTTTTTGTGTGATGATGTGGCAAGCCTGGGGCTTGAATTGTGCCTCTACTTGTTTCCTTTGCATTTGCGTGGTTGCTCGGAACTGCACGCTTGGTTTTGGCCACATTGATACGCTTGAATCATGTGCACGCAATACAGGCGGTGCATTCAGCTCAAGCGCACGCGTGTCCAGTTCACTCATGGTGTGCGTTCGCTTGCTAGATGGCACGGATGTGATGACGCCGGAAGAGTCTTCTTTGTGGTGGGATGAGCTATGTGGACAGGACGATGGGGATTGCTTTTTCAACACGTTGCGGCGCCACCTGGCCAAGAGATTCCCAATTTCCCATTGGTACCCGATTTTCCTTTTGTTTTTTTGTTATTTTATTCAAGATCAACGAACAGCAACAATTCACATGGCGATGTCCTGCTTCCCATACCAAGTAAGGATTGCTTTTGCCGAATTTCAGGCAGCTTGCGCTGGCTGGGGACCTAGGCGTGTTGGGGCCAGAGACTCCGTGGGAGAATGCTGAGTGTTTGACGGCAATTCAGCGCCAATATGTTGAAGCAGCGACAGGCGAAGCAAACGGTATGGCAACTTGCACAGACTTGCTGCGAGCGGCCAGAAGAGGCGACGCACCAGGTGTGCTAGAGCTGTTGGAGAAGCCTCATGATCCCAACGCTGCTGACAGAAAATTCCATGCGACACCTTTGTTCGCTGCTTCCGCATACGGCCATTTGGAAGTTGCGCAGTGCTTGCTGGATGCTGGCGCTGACAAGGAGAAGGCCGACAACCAGGGCGCCACACCATTGCATATTGCTTCAGACCAGGGCCATCAGGCAGTTGTGCAGTGCTTGCTAGATGCTGGAGCTGATAAAGAGAAGCGAACCAAAGAAGAGTGCTTGACTCCATCGCATCTTGCCGCATTGCAGGGCCATCGGGCAGTTGTGCAGTGCTTGCTGGATGCCGGTGCTGACAAAGAAAGGGTGATCGATAAGGGCGCCACGCCGTTGCATGTTGCTGCACAGCAGGGTCATCATCCAGTGGTGCAGTTCTTGTTGGACGCCGGTGCTGACAAAGAGAAGGTGGCCAACGAGGGCTTGACGCCGTTGCATCTTGCTGCGTTGCAGGGCCATCAAGCAGTTGTGCGGTGCTTGCTGAATGCCGGTGCTGACAAAGAAAGGGTGACCAACAAGGGCGCCACGCCGTTGCATATCGCCGCACAGCAAGGCCATCAGGCAGTTGTGCAGTGCTTGCTTGATGCCGGTGCTGACACAGAAAAGGCGCTCGACGAGGACTTGATACAATTGCATCTTGATGGAACCACACCATTGCATATTGCCGCACGGCAAGGCCATCAGGCAGTTGTGCAGTGCTTGCTGGATGCCGGTGCTGACAAAGAGAAGGCTACCCACGATGGCACCACACCATTGCATACTGCCGCACAGCAAGGCCATCAGGCAGTTGTGCAGTGCTTTCTGGATGCCGGTGCTGACAAGGAGAAGGCAACCAATGACGGCGCCACACCATTGCATACTGCCGCACAGCAAGGCCATCAGGCAGTTGTGCAGTGCTTGCTGGATGCCGGTGCTGACAAGGAGAAGGCAACCAAATGACGGCGCCACACCATTGCATACTGCCGCACAGCAAGGCTATCAGGCAGTTGTGCAGTGCTTGATGGATGCCGGTGCTAACAAAGAGCAGGCGACCACAGATGGATTTACACCATTGCATAATGCCGCACAGCAAGGCCATCAGGCAGTACAGCAAGGCCATCAGAAGGCAGAGAAACAGAGCACCACACTGTTGGGTCTTGAGTCGCACCAGACGGTTTGGGATGCCAGGTTTTAATCAATGAAAGGTTGAATATTACGCACATATGTGAACCCTTGGTATGAACCCCTAGTTTTTGGTTCAATCGGCCCTTAGTTATGGCTATGGGAAATCAGCCGTTAACGGGTTCAAGATAGCTATGGGTTTGGACCTATACAATCTGACTTTGAATCAAGGAAGTTGACCTCCACATTGAGGGTGTGGATTCGAACCCTACAGCCTTTGAATTCTGTGAACAAACCCAACAGGTTTCCTGGGGAACCTCCAACATGGGGGCTCTCCAACAAAGGGAAACCCTGATTCCAAGCCCGAAAGAAATTGTCCAATACAACCCACCAATACCCAGCAATGAAAAACGTATACACCAATCGTAGTACCAACATACACCAACCCATTCACACAAGAAAAAAAACAGCTCCGCCCATGTACCCTCCCACCCTGGTCACATGGAACCTGAGGCACGGACCCGGTCCCCTTAGGAAAACGATCCAAACCATGCGAAAAGGCTGGGAGGGTAACTTGACGGTGCTCAGGGAATGAGGGAATGAACCCAGGCTTCGGTCCCCTTAAAGGAAACCACCAGTTGGATGGTTTACGGGGGTCATTCCACTTCTCATTCCCGGATTCCCTATCGCACCGATCGCAAAAGAAACAAAAAACACCATTCAGGGAGTCCGAGCCCATCCCTCTCACCAGCTTGGTGGGAGGTAATTTCTGACTGGTGCGAGAGATGCCGGGAATGAAAAATGGCTATGGCTCAAAAAGTGGTACCAACATGGCACTTTGGTAAATGGAATCAAAGCGTAAAACCTGCGTGACCCTAGCTCTTTAATTTTGATCCATACCCAAATGGAATGACCCCGATTTGAACCATCCAACTGGTGGCTTCCTTTATAAGGTACTCCCAAACGGTTCATTCCCAGCACCCGGAAGGTCATTCCCTCCTGTTTACCTTCACCCCAGCTCAACCTAGGGACAGCCATGAGAAGTATGGCTCGAGGGCTTGCAACTACCATAATGTTGTTCCTTGGATGCATAGAGGGGGCTTGACTCAAAGATTCAAGGAGTTCCTGTTCAATGAGACACACACACACACACCTATTCTTTTCACCAATTCACACCAAAGGTTTATTGATTCCACATTTCTAGGGGTTGATTCCTCATTCTTTTCAACCATTGTTCTTTTCAAAAACCGGATCCGTTTTCCCTGGGTTTTTAATGGTGTCCTGAAATGATTCGGATCCCTGGAAAGAATGGAATTGGAAGGTACCCCTAGAACATTCCCTAGCTCTCGCACCATCAATTCTTCTCACCCCTTTTTTGGTTGGGAGGGTTCCCCTATATACTAGGAAAGACTACAGTAAAAAGTAAAAGGTACCCCTATTCCAACCTCTCAACAGGACCTAGCTATCGTACCAGCAATAAGTTTTGTTATCTGCTCGAAGGCCTGGCAGTGGCAGCGCCCATCCTGAAAGCCACGAACTCCAAGTGCCGGGAGACCCGAGTGGCCGCACACACCCAGGTCTTCCACCGGGGGTTTATCGATTCTGGTGTTCTGCTAGGTCCCCCAGGAGTGCACTTTTACCCTTTCTTGGGGGAGGGTTCCCCTACTAAAATAGACTACAGAAAATGGGTACCCCTTATTCTAACCTCTCTACTGGAGGACCTAGTCTGGGTTCCTTTTACTGGCCTTTTGGGTTCGGAACAGAGGGTAGTGTGTTGGTTTAGAATTTGGAAGTTACGGCGTACAAACAAAGCTCCGTTCTCAGGTACAGTGCGACAGCAGTTGGGGACATGGGTTATTTGCTGCTTTAGTACTGGCTGGGTGCGGCTTGATACTGATCGGGGAGTCTGTGGTTTGGATGGGGTGCAGTAACTGGGGAAGTTGATTTTCTACTTGGGTTTGGGTGGACCGATTATAAAACAGGTTTTAACTTTGACTCATGTCGGCGAAACAATCGTTCCCGAGATCTTTTTGAGCCTTGCTCTACATGTCAAGGCTCACTGAATATGTCTGTGGGTCAAAATTAGGTACCCAAATTGGAACCCTATGGAAACATGGACTAAAACCCCCGGTCGTCCCCGGTGGTCTAATTTTGACCCATACACATATGGACCAGAATCCCGAGTTTGATTTTGGCTGGGGCAAAGCACCGGTAGGTTCAGTCCTTCAAGGATATCTTTTTGCGTTTCCGCTTTGAGCCCCAACCCAGTCTGACTCACGGCCACTGGGTTGTGATTTCAATGTTTGGGCAGATTCACTAAGGTTTGGGGCACATGTTTTGGGCTGCTCCGAATGGTTTGAGCCCCAAAACAATGTAAAACACCCAAAACCCTGGGAAGCAGTTTGTTTTTGAAAAGAACGATGGTTGAAAAGAATGGCTGGAATCAACCCCTAGAACATTTATGGTTTGAGCAGCCACTCCTCACTGGTCTACGATCAATTTGGGGCCGGGAACAGGGAGGGGCCGCTCAAGTAGGGGAGGACGAAGCGGCAACGCCGACATGTTGCCATTATCGTTCGGGTGAATCATTCTTTTCAACCATTCTCAACATCCAGCTTTCATTTGGTGTTTGGTTATTTCTCAGCAAGAATCCTTCATCTTCCACCTTGAAAAGTCTGGCTTTCGCCTGATCCATTTGAATCTAGGAACATGAAGGGCCCTGTTTTCACGTCCTTGAAAGGCAGAAGAATGTTTTGCGCCAAACAAAACTCAGCCTCACCCGGGCCCCTTACTTGGGAATCCATTGTCTCAGTACCTATGGAGTCTGCTGTTTCGAAAGCAGGGTCATATGGGTGGCTCGTATTCTTTCCGGATTCGGACCTAACCAATTCCGGGAGCGGGGAGGGGGGTTATACGGGCAGGATTCGGACCCGCCAAGTAGGTGGTTTCCTTTTTCGTTTTCCTTCAAAACCACCCAAAAAGGGGTACCGAACCCAAAAAAGGAACTGACAACACCACTGTCAGTCTACCCTTGGTTTGTGGAGGACATGAGGCACAAGCCAAATTTCTCACTGAAACGGGGAGGATTCAGGGAGCAAGTAATTTTGTCCAGGGTTGCATCCAACATGTTCCAAGGTAAAAGCGTTGTGTAAGGGTCCAACGGAGACTCCACCTGTAAAGACTCACCCAGCCAGTGGACACACTTTGCACTTTTTCCTTGGTGGCTCTGCCTTTATTTTAGTGGTGGCCCAAACAGTTTCACTTTTTTTGGGCTGGTCACTGGCCAAGTGAGTACATCTTTTAGAATTGGATTGTTGATTGAACCTCAGCTTCCTTTCGCAGCCAAATTTGGCTGCCTGGTGTTTGGGGTGGAACATCTTATCAGCCACCGTCCTTCTGAGCGAACCCCGGATTCACTGACCGACAGAAAGAGCGAAGGGGAGGAAGGTCAAAGGCGGCCAAAGCTCCGCTGCTTTACTTGCACTAAGAACCCAAGTTTGGCTCAGGAAGACGGCATTCTCCTGAGGCGTAGCTCAAGTCAAGAAGCAAAACCCGCTCAACTCCCTGGCCTTCTCGCTTCTGAGGATGCCACCTATCTAGCAACACACCTACCCTCGGAAACCGGAAAGTACCTCAAATCAAGAAATGCAGCAACACTACCACTGAACTCATCATCTTCTTAAGTACCTAAAAACCACAAAAGCCCAGCCAAACCCCACCCAAACTAACCAACCCCAAACTTCCTACATGTATCGCCACGTTCTTGTTTTGCTAATGCCAAACCCCAAATTAACCAAAACCATAAACCCCAAGCTTCCCACATGACTTTTTCCCACATGACTTTTCCCCACCTATGTTCACGCTGTTTCTCGTTGTTTTCGCTTCTTTCTCTTTTTTTTGGTCCCCTTCTCTTCTTTTTTCTCTCTTCTTCCTTAGGCAACGTTATTTTCCCGTTTGTCGTCTCCCGTGTTTTTTTTTCCCGTCTCCAGTTTTTCTTTTCTCCTTAGGCAAGGCCTTCGCGTGGGCCTTCCTGTCGGGCATGTCAGAGCCCCTGGGGGGGCTCCTGGGCTGGCTGGTGCTGCGGAACCTCGTGGGGCCCGTGACCTTCGCAGTGCTCTTCGGCCTCATCGCCGGCGTCATGGCCCGGGACCCGAAGCCGAGCGCCAAAAACGGGAGAAGAAAGCGGCGGCGGGTTTGGCTTGGGGTTGGCGTTGGTTTCTTTCGTTTCGCTTGGTCCTCAGTTTTGTTCAGTTGGCTGGAGTTCAGACAGTTTCAAGTTGTTGTTTCTTATTCCTTAGTTGGTTGGATTCGGGTCAAGTTTCAACTTTGTGGCCGCGAAAAGTAGTAGTAACTCCCATCATTGACTAGATTAGGTTTAAAAGGCCCCACATTCCTGACGCAAAGTGTATTCTGCAGGGCTCTATTTTTTAAATATACTGGAATGGGAACTGGAAGCGCAGAGGGAGGGCTTTGCAAGATTCCCATCAACTAACGCCAGTCCACTTTACTTCCTCAGAATTAGCTCCCCTTTTTGTTTTGTTGCTTTTTTTGGGTCCCTTTGTTTTCCACTTTTTCATTGCGGGTCCTAATTCCAGCCTAGTTTAGGTAACCGACCCCTGCTTGATGTTTTTGGTGCAATCCATTTAGAGCGCATCCTCGTTGAGGGAGTTGCACCCCCAAGTCATCCGTCAGGCGAATGGTGGCGACGGGAGTTGTCGTTTGCGACCGATTTGGTTTTATGAAGCTCCCTTCGGGATTCGTTGCAAAATGGCTGACAGACTGAACTCACAGAAATGATATTCGCTACAGGGTCCCATATGGTTGATCAATATTCCTGGCCCCAAAAAGGCCATGCTTAACTTTTCCCATTTAGAGATGAACGTCTTTTTCTTGGTGGCTTCTCGAATGGTCACCCCATGTATCACGGACCTTTTGATCAAGCCCAACATACCCGTGGAGCAATGGACAACCTTGCCAGTCGGAGGACAAGCAGCCCCCCCCCCCCAGGCGTAAAAAAACCAAAATGAGCTGGTCACCCCCAACAAAAACAAGCGTTTCCTTGTGGCTTCCCCCGCGAAAGCACCAAACACCTTTTGTTAAAGGTTTGTTTTTCGGCGCTCATGTTAAAGAAAGAGGATCTTCCGTTGTTTATGTGGCATACCTTTCCTGAGGCAGTAATGCAAGAGATGAAATAGCAACAGATGTAATTATATGGCAAGATGCAAGAGGGGTATGGGAAGGGGTTTGGTCGCAAACTTGGGACAGTATATACGCCAAGCATACCGGTGTCTTTCTTTTTTACAACACCTAAAGGAAGACTACCAAATTTGGGGGATCCGAATCCTCGAAAAAGACGAGCCACCCATTACAGGTGTTTTTTTTGCCACAACTGGGGGAAGCTGGGTTCCTATGAGTTTCCGGGTGTTTTGCTTTGGGTTTGGTTGCGTTGTGAAAGTTTAGACCTCACTTCCTGAGTTCATGGACTTTGAACTTTTTGTGAAGACCAATTTAGTTGTGAGACTTTCCGCGGCCAGTCGAGAGTCTTTGGAAGCACAGCCGCTGTGCGTTTGGCGTCAGAAGCATTTGAGAGAAAACCTAGAGGAAATCTGTCCAGTTTTGGAGGTCTCCGAGAGTCAAAAGACACACACCCCTTCCTTCGGCAGTCGTCCGAGTCAGTGACTCAGATCCGCAGTCCAAGTTTGCTTCCCCCGTGTTGATCTTTAGTCTTGGCAGAGCCTTGATTCCATGCTTTGATTCCAGCCATTCTTTGCAACCATCGTTCCTTTCTCAAAGCCGGGACCCGTTCTCCTCGTGTTTCTTGCGGGTTAGACAGATTCGGATCCGGAGATTAGGAAGGGCCCTGGGTGCCCCGAGGCTCGAAGGTCACTCCTCGATGTTTCTTGGGAGGCCCAAGGCGCCCCCTTTGCGGAATATGAAGCAAGCAGGACTCGTTAAGTGGCTGTCAAATAGCAAGAATAAATGCCCAGGGAATCCAGGAGGACCCATACCTGAAGCCACACTTGACATGTTGCTTGTAGCGCTGAAGGACGGCCTTGCATGTCTTTTCTATTAGTATTCCCTTTGCTTGCTGGTTACCAGCTCCACTGTACACTGTTGCATACCCTCTTTCTCGGAGAGATATAAACGTTATAAGCAGCCTGCTTTTCAGGGTCAGTTCCCTCATGCATCTTTTTGGGAGGACATGGAGGATCCCACTAGCAAAGTAAACGACCATGCCGAAGCCCCATGCAAAAGGATCGCAGATGCTGTCAGGTCCACATCTCCTTCAAGAAGCTGCTTCCGACTGCGCTCAAATACGACCCGTCGCTGCCTGACAGCACGTAGATCGTACGTACAAACTCCCATATGTGATTGAATGTGAAGGCACAATATATATATATATATATATATATATATTTGATTGTCCCGGGCTCCGGGTTCCCAGCCCCTCCCCCCCCCCCAATGGTATCCCCCCCCCCCAAAAAGCCGAGCCCCAGAGAAGCCCGGTCCCCAGACCCCGGCCCCTCCACACCCTCAACCCACACCTCGACACGCCCTGCGCCCCAACTAACCCTAAACTAACCCTAAACCACCCCTAAACTAGCTCGAAACACACATCTTAAACCAACACTTGACACGTTCTCAACACACTCTAAACGAAACCTGAACCAACTTAATCAACCCTAAATCAACCGTAAACCAACCGCACATATCTTAAACCAGCACTAAACACACGCTAAACCACCCCGGAACTAACCTAAACCACCCCGGAACTAACCTAAACTCCTGCACCAAGGATCAAAAAACACGCATCCTAAACCAACACAAAATACATTCTAAACCAACCATAAACCAACCATAAACCACCCTAAACCACCCTAAACCACCCAAAACCACTACAGCTAGATCAACCCTAAACCAAGTCTAAACCACTATGACAACCCCACCACAAGGGAAGTATATATATATATAGGCACATATAGCTGTATACACATAGACATACATATCAGTGTATGTACATATATATATATATGTTGTAAATGCAATCGTATACGGCATCCTATTATGTGCATGAAACGCATTACATGTTATACGCATTGCATAGCATACATATGTTGAGGCTTAGCCTTCAAAGGTTCTGCTTTTTCGATTGGAGAAGGTCCCTGAAAAAGTGCACCAAACATCAGGTGAAGCATATGATTTGTCTTCATGCAGGTCAGTTTTGGTTCGTGTGGCCGGGGGGATCTGGTTCTGCACCGTTGATCCTGAAAGTCTCGACTTGGATCTGGTTGTCGTGCTGGGCCTCAAGATAAGAACAAGTTTCACAGTCATCTTGGGGTGGGTTTGCAAACACGGCAGACATTTGTGGGTGGCTCGTCTCTTTTAGGATTCGGACCCCGCCAAAATGGCGCCGCGGCTTTCCTTTTGGTTTCCCTTTCAACCACGGCCAAGAAGGGGGCCCTCAAAAGACAGATCCAAAATATGACGAGTTTGTTTTTGAGGCTCGGTGCCCTGAGGGTGATTTGGGAAACTGTTGGAAGCAACACTCAAGGGGTCCCGTCTGACACAGACCCATTGCTATCAAAGTCAAGCAATAGAACGCGCCATGATGAATCCAAGTGAGAGGACATGAAGGCCCCAAAATGTTCCACAAACACTGGCCCACAGGATTTGTGGCCATTGATATGACGTGAGGTTTGTTAGAACCCACCCTAGCACAGGTTTGTCCAACCAGGGTCGCCGAGGGAAGTTGTGGGCCCCACCCCACCCCACCCCCCCGGACGATCTTTCCTGACTGGAGAAGGAAGGTGCCCGATTTCCGTGGCAGGGGAGGGGTTTTGATGGGTTGAGTTTGCCCTTTTTTCCTGTTTGCTTGGTGCTTCCCCACAAAACATGGTCAACCCCAAGAAAGGTGGCCAATTCTTGTCTACCGTCTCGGAAAAGTTGGGTTTGCAGCTTCTGTTTGCTTCTATTTGCTCATGGTCACATCTTTGTTCTCGGTCTGGTCCGAAACCCTGGGAATCTTCACCCTGGCACGGGTTCCTTCGGCAAGCTATTCCCAGTAGCACGAATGTGATTCGTGTTTCTCCCTGGCTTTAAACAGGGGTCCCTATATTTCCCTTTTTGGTGGTTTTAAACATCACTTTTTGGTTCATGAAAGGTGAGTAGCCCTTGGTGGGAGTGATGTGTTAAGGGGAAATATAGGGAGCCCTGTTAAACGTGGCAACACGGCCTTAACGCATGGAACCATGGGATTCATGGCCCTGATCTCGGAATCAGACCTTAACTTGAGGGTTCATCTGGGGCGCATCCTGCGGTTCAGGGGTGGGCCCAGAGAGACTTTTTTATAGACAAAACAAAAAACAAAGTTGGTACCCTTATTCTAACCTCTCTACTGGAGGACCTAGGCCACGACCTCTTCAGTACCAAAAAGTGCTGCAGTTTTACTACTCCCCATCCTCCGAAACAGGTGTCCTTGCCCCGCTTCCCATGGAAATCATGTTTTCTTTCCACTTCCTGTTTGCTTCCCATGGAAATCCGGTTTTCTTCCCATGGAAATCATGTTTTCTTTCCATGGAAATCCTGTTTGCTTCCCATGGAAATCTTGTTTTCTTCCCATCGAAATCATGTGTTCTTTTCATGGAAGTCCTGTTTGCTTCCCATGAAATTCCTGCTTTCTTCCCATGGAAATCATGTTTTCTTTCCATGGAAATCCTGTTTGCTTCCCATGGAAATCCAGTTCCCTTTGTATTCGGCTGTTGTATCTGGCCATGGGTCAAAACCTCGTACCAGTGAACATCCCAATCCCCACTAAAATAGGTACAAAAATGGCTGGTGCACCTATCCCAAAATGGTTCCATTGGTTTTGAACCATGGCCATCTCTAGGTCTTACATCAGGGTCCTGGGATCAAGGGGTTTATCCAACCACTTCTGTGGTACAAGGGAGTTTTCCCCCTTGCTATGGGGGGTTAGTCTTTGGGAGACCTTGTCTGTTGTATCACTGAAGTGGTCATTTCCCAGCCCTGTTTTACATGGTCCCTGCTTGCTAAGCACTGCATCATGAGGTTTGGGCTGAACCGGTAGTCTATGGCGTGGGAGGGGCAAGCGGGGCCCAAGTTTCCCGCAACCAGGAGACCCTATTTTGACTAGCGACTTTGTGCCCTGTGTGTCAAAGTTGGAGCTTGGACCTAACACTTGGAGGAGCAAGCGAACGCCGCCCAAAACCCACCCCATTGGCCATTTTCTTCGGGTTCAGTCTTGCAGTGGCTTTACAGCCAAGCCACGTGCAGCACAGATTAAACCTCTCTGTTTCCCAGTGGTGCCCTTTTCCCCTTTTTTGGGGTAAGGGTTCCCCTTTAAACTCAACCAACCAAAAACGTGCCCCTTTTTTCCCATGGCCACTGGGCATCTGAGACCTTTAAGCCATGCGTATCAAAACTCAAAGGTTTTCGGCTGCTAATGGCTTCAGGAACACTTATACGGCCTACTCCTTCTTCGCCGGAATGGCGATCATGGCCGGCTCGCTCATTGCCTTCAGTTATTAGCGCGAGAGCACGTTTCAGCAGATCCGGGGTGCCCTTTTGCTCCCCGCCGTTTCTGCTAAGGAGAGACGTTCCCTTTAAAATCAACCAACAAGACGGTCAAAGAGGCTGTCAAAGAGGCTGCCGTTCGAAACATCCACCAACGGTCAAATGTGTTCCTTTCTTCCAGTGGCTTTGACGTTTCCCAAGTTTGCTCCTGGCCTTCAACGGATGCATCGGTTTGGTTTCCTCTGGTTTTGCCAAACGCAACCGATCGATCGGCGATCAGGTGCGCAATGAAAGGGGCCAAGTATCAAAGCACATTATTAGCCAGGTCCCCCAGTAGTGCCCTTGTACCTTTTCTTTTTTTGGGGGGGAGGCTTCCCCTACTAAAACAGACTACACAAAAGAGGGTACCCTTATTCTAACCTCTCTACTGGAGGACCTAGTTAGTCTATGAGAATGACTTACTCTTGTCTTGATGTACCCCACAATCCTGTTCCCTGTTTACTTTCTATTTTGAGCCCTCGTGTTGCCAGGATTCTTAGCGCTGGCACCCTCGGAACTGCATTTTGACTTCGCAATCGGAGAGCTCCCAGCTAGCTGCCTGCTTCCATCTTGCGTCCTCTACAAAGGCGCAAGGCGTGTTTTTAGAACCCACTCGGAGCTTTCACGCGTTTCTTCTTCTTTTCTATATATATATATATATAAGTATTTTGTTTTTTTCAGTTGTCACACTGATGTTCCCTGGAATGAACAGCTTCGGGCCGTTTTCGGCCGTTGGTTCTCTCTATGCGCTTTCCGGATCTTTGGGCTTGGGATCTCAGAGCTCAGGGAAGGGAGCTCTTGTCGAGCCTGTAAGCCCATAGGCTTGAACAGGTGAACCCCCCAAAACCCTTTTTTGCATGGCCCCCTTGCTTCAATGACGTGAGGTTCAGCTGAAGATCCAAGGGGGACAAGCAATTTTCTTCACTGCTCTTGGCGTGTTGTGTTTCTTCTTCTTTTTCTCGTTGTTTTTTTGGTTGTTGGTTCTGTTCCTTTCTAGTAGGGGGCTGCAATAAAGCACAGTTTTTTGCAAGCTCACGCCCAAGTGTGGTTTCGCTTACATCGACTTGATGACTTCTTTATGTCATCTATTTGCATTGCCGGACATACCATGAAGCGGTTTCCCTCTTAGGTATTCCCGCATTCTCCCTCGAGCAACAAGTGAGCACTTTGGGCAGGACCCGTTTGGCCCGCCGAGTGGGTGGTTTTGACTGGAAATGGCCATTTGGCGAATGGTCTGGCGTCATTTTGACCATCTCCTTCCATTTTCTTAAGAACTTTTTGTGTTTTCCCTGGTAGGTGTTATATAACGGGAATCGATCACTACTGGAGTTGTTTTTTGGTATATATTTCTCCGGGCGGCTGAAGCACATGGAAGTCTCTTGACTTGTTTTTTTGTTTGGAAGGACGGAATCAGGCAGCAAGCTTGCGGTTCTCCAGCACTGTGCTTCAAGTGTGAAGTGTGAAGTTTCACATTCCAAATGGACCCCTGGGCGTGCCGACTGGCGTTCCACCGACTGGAGGG